>JBAMHW010000014.1:26141711-26152632 GCA_037177495.1 Rhadinocentrus ornatus
GATCCACTGTTGGAGCAATCCTCAGAAAATGGAAGAAGCTAAACATGACTGTCAATCTCCCTCGGACTGGGGCTCCAAGCAAGATCTCACCTCGTGGGGTGTCAATGATCCTAAGAAAGGTGAGGAAACAGTTAATTTTTTTAGATTATGTCTCTCACAGTGGACATACACCTACAATGAAAATTTTAGACCCCTCCATGTGTCTAAGTGGGAGAACTTGCAAAATAGCAGGATGTTCAAATACTTATTTTCCTCACTGTATGTATGTAAATATATTTTTTTTATTTTTTAATGTTTCACACTCACAGTTGTGCAATAGATTACCATGAGGTCAACATCTTCATGTTAATCTTGCAGTTAAAAGCTATCAGAAACTGGTCACTGGTCTGTGATGGAGTTGGAGACTGATTTGGAGACTGTTGATTTAAAGGCCAGATACAACTGGGGTCTCCAGTAGAAATGGAGGCACTGTTTTTTACTACCTGATTGATAAAGAACCTCAACATAGACTACAGAGACTTATATATGGTTGCTGTGTCTGCTGTGTTGGTTTTGAATGCACATGGTACCCCCAAAGTGCTTGTTTCCCAAGCTTGAAGCGATACTTGAAAACCCTAACCTTAACTTTAACTTTTAGCGTTTCTCAAAGCCAAGCCGTGACGTTTTTCTAAACCTTAGCTAAAAACCGTTATCTAACCTTAATGCTCAACTTTAACCAATTAGTTTGCTCTGTGTAAAACTGTAACGACTAATGAAATAACAACAGAGTGGGGAAGTTAATGGTACTATATGCAAACCAGATTATTTCACATTTCATTAACGCCGATTGAAAATGGGAAGGGAGTCTCCGACATAGTAGTCAGTTGTGTAGTATCAGCAGTTTACCGTGCCATGACACAGTTCTGTGGAGTTCTTTAGATGCAATGTAGCACAAACAAAACAGTAGAAATTATCTCTGTAAACAACATTTAGGTCTTAATTTGTTTGCTGTGAGGATGTGTTAAGCATTCAAGGTCCCATATTATGCAAAATTTACTTTCTAAAGTCATATGTGTCCTCTTATCGTGTGTATGAGGCCCATAAATGAGAAAATTCTGACACCTCTCTCACTTGCTCCACTTTATAACAAAAGTGTTCTCAAACAGGTGAGTCTGAGATCTTTCCCTTTGTGACCTCACGAAGGGAAACAACCACTGCCCCTGGTAGTGGATACTGCCATTGACCTGCCCCCCGCGTGCCGAGTGTGTCCTCTAAAATCACTATGCAGGTGCCAACGAAAGCCAGATCCTTTCCCAGAGAGGGGTGTGGACAGGCACTACTCGAGAACATTTAAAGGTTCAGACACAGAAACAGCCCGTTCTCAGTAGAGCTCAGTAGAGCCACATTTGGAATGGCTGAAATTAAGGACCAAGGCTGAATTTGGGTTATTACACATTGAAAACAATGTTGATGGACCTCTGATACCCATATGAAATGTTGAAAAATGTTTAATATGGGACCTTTAAGGTTTACATCAGTTTCCTGTTTGTCAGAAAATGAAGCCACACGGTTCTCCATGATGGAAAGAGGCTTTTTAATAAAATACTGAAGCTAACTTTGAACTCTTATGTACACATCTGCCACTTCCATCAGGGGAGGTAAGACATTGAATAAAATGGGCTAAATTTCAAAGCAGTGAAACACTTCTGGAGTCCAGTGATCAAAACAACAACTGTGGTAAACATTAAATTACAAAAACACAACTTATGACAAAATATTAGCAAATATGTACATCCTGTACAAGCATATTAGCAGTTGATAATGAAGTACTGACACTATACTTTACATTAAACAGAGCGTACATCTTTGCAAAACAAGGCAGTGTAACAAAAACATAGTTATATTATATTTCTCTCAGTTAAAACCTTAAACTTTTAGCCTTTTTCACACCAAAGCAACAATATATTTTCTCTCCACTTACAGCTTGTAGATTTAGGTAGTGTCGACAACTCTCAAAAAATGCATCAGCCCTTTAATGTGCCTGCCTCATTATAAAAAGAGCTGTTTTTCTTCCAAACATTGAGATCTAATTGTGTTTGAGCACTGAAGTCATCCAAGATCTTTAGGAAACACAAACTGTATGCCTTCATTGTAAAATTGCTTTGACAGCAGTTGATGGATTTCCTGCATGTATAACAGGAAGATCAATGCTTCCGAAGCAATAATAGCGGAGCATTCCCCAGAGAGCACAGCATTATCTTCTAGGAGATAATCTAACGTTGGCAGATTTGCACACTTTTGGTTAATGTAATTGAAAGTGGAAGAGAAATGCTGGTGTTGATGCCAGGCCATGCAAATGTGGCACATACAATAATAAACGGGAAGTTGCGGTTTCTGCTATAAACTGCTGTGCAGAGAACAGGGATTTACTTATATCCTTTAGGAATAATCTAATAATCTTCCTCTTTGCCATTATCTTATCTAATTGTAAGATTTCAGCCACCCACAGAAGAAGGGAAAAAGCTAAAAGGGCGTGTGTTTGTGCATCAAGTTAACTTAATAAAAGTGCAGGATTTCAGTCTCTATGTTGGCTCATTGATTTAACCAACATAGAGACCGTTTTCCATCAGGCCCAATAAATTCTCGTCCAAAACGGTGAAATGCAAGATTTCTGAGTTTTTATGGGGGCCACTGTTTCCAGTCTGCAAATGTATCAAGGTGAAAACCTAAACAGCGGTAAGAAGTTGGTGTTTTATGGAGTTGTGTTTGCAAAATGTGATTTTTGTGGTATAATAAGTCATTACAAACTTTAGGTGGTGACGGTAAAGCTATGGAAGATGATTTGAATATACCATCTGATGATTTACAATTCAAAAGCATAGATCAAGTTCGGACGACAAATTTCTCCTGTTTACTGATGAGATAAAGTAATGGCCAGGTCTATGATTATTTTTGAGGTTGATTTATCATTTTTATGTACAATGTAATGCTTATAAATGCATTTGCATCTTTTGTCGTGTTTAGACCTAATGCAAAACTCACATTGCTTATGCTAGTTGGACCAGCGGAGTTTATTTGCATCTTGTTGTAGGAAGCAAATGAACACCCTTTGCAGGTGAAGGTGTAAGGCTATCTACATAAATATCAAACACCTTAGCAAAATGTATTTCAGTGATCAGCAATGAGTGACATAACTTCTGGTTAAAACATAACTGGTTTAAGGTGGCTCATCTTAAGGAACATTCAAAATCTAAAACAAAATTAGTCGTCCTATGCAAGAGAGGTTCTCCGGCTGATATTAGAATTTATTTTGCATGTTTATTTGACAGGGAAAAATGCATAAAACATCGCTTCATAACGTTATACACAGTAAATGCCATACATACAAGGTTTTAGCCAGGGTGGATTTGCATCCCGGTCTCTGGTTAGACTCTCAAAATAGAAACAATTAAAAAAGCGTTGAGTTTAAAATACTTAAACGATTATAATAAGGCATACAATAAGATCAGTGTTAAACATGTAAGATATTAAATGCAGGAAGCAGCACAAGTATAAAGATGGGGAAAGAAATGTAAAAAAAAAGAGAAAGTTTAAGGTTTGTGATAGTGTGTATGTAAATATGTGTGCAGATGTGTATGCATGTGCGTGCTTGCCTGTGAACAGATCAATGTGTACATGCATTCTTGAGGATGATTTCAAATTATTGCATTTAATGTTTACAGGCTTGTTTCAGTCCTGTCAGTGATCTCAGTACTGATAAGCTTTGGTATGACGCGTCATGCAAAGTGTTTGCACATTAAAAGGTTTTGACTGAACACACCACAGCAATGATGTGAATATACTAAACAGTGCAGACAGTGTTTTCCATAGTATTTCATCATGTGGGATAGTTCCTATATTAAAGGACCCAGAAGAACGGGCAGTTATGATACATTAGGAGCTGCATTTATTTTCTAATTGCTAAGAAGAACTTCATTTTTCTTTTTCTAAAAGGAAATTTTCCAAAGCATTATTACTAATGAAAGAAAAGAGGTAACATCTTTCCAAAGATTCATTGCAGCAGCTAGATTTTAATCAATTATATTATTTTCATACAGTCTTAACAGAACAAGGGTGGGCCCATGTGTGTTCAACCCTTCTCTTGTTGACAGAGCCGTCTCTATGTCTTGTCTAAATATACTCAGACTTTCTCTGCACCCTGGCTGTTTTTCTTAAGTCTTCCCATGACCTCATAATGTACCTTGGCCCAGTTTCATTGGAAAATTTGTCCACATTTCCAAAATATAACAGTGTCAAAATCCTTGATTTGAAGTTATCAAGTGGAAACATATTCCTAGCATACGGATTTGTGCTGGACACCCGCAACACCTAATATATGACACCCCTAACCATGAGTTATTTCATCATCCTAACGCTGAAAATTTGAACTTTTAATCTTAATTAACAAGTTGGAGTCAAGCAGTATGAAAAAAATATAGAAAACATTGTTGATCTGTGATTAATTTGGGTCAATTGATCCTTCTTCCTGATTAGCATTTGTGGTAAAATCAACAGAATGTACTCGTCATCCCAAAACAAGATGTGATGTTGGACATGCATGTCGCCAAAAAGAAAGACATTAAAAATCCATTTCACTCCATTTCGAGTCATAAACTGTATGTATTTTCAAAGAAAAATTAATGAGGAAAATTAAAATATTTAAAAGATTTTTGGACAATTTACCCTGAAAACGCAGCTTTTTGCATTGTGGACCAATGTAGCTGTACCAGTGAGTTGTATATTAAAATATTAGAGGAGATGTCATAAACAACAAGGAACATATAGTTTCAGATATTTGGGGATTTCATGACTCATCAAAAATACATTCGGATGTAAAACTAATGACAAACAAAGCCTTACATGCAAAAGATTCATCAATGAAAATAATTACTGCCTTACTAACATGAGTTCAAGGAATAACCAGTGGAAGATAGCAGCAGCTTGCTGTACTGAACATCCTTCCTCCACAGTTTAAGGTGCGGTGAGTGGATAAGAAGGATTTACAGTATCCAAGACATAAAATACCAGCCGATCCTGTTAAAGCAAGCCAAGCATGGTTACAGTGGTTCAAAAGTGTACAGTTTCAGTGAGTCCATATAGGTCTCCTGTCAATAAGGTTCTCTGGGATTGTGCCTGCCTGCATATCCTTGTTAATTTTCTACTCCTCTTCTCTAATTCTCCTTATAGGTCATGCATGGGTCATGAAATGTTGAATGGTTTGGATTCAGATTACCTTTTACTTCATAGACAGACAGACAGACGGACGGACGGACGGACGGACGGACGGACGGACGGACGGACGTATATACATAGGGCATACATAAATAGAGCAGTAATAAATTTAATATTATGCTTTTAGGCTTAACCTTAAATTTTAAAATTCAGTGACATAACAGGGTGGCAGTGATTGGATCCATCCTGCTTTACTGGAATTACAGATACTGAATTCATTGTACTTCTTCCTTGCAGATCTTTATGTTTATGGCAAACTTTGAGCAATTTAATTCCACTTCTTTGTCTGTTGTTTTTTAGATCAGTCTTAAAAAAAGAGTCTCCGAAGTCGACATTTTGTTAGATTACGGCTAATGTCTCCTTTCTCAGTACCTTTCCAGATCTTGAAACAACAATGTAGCCCTAAATGTTACAGACCTCACGCTTGTTTAAAAAGCCTGCAAAACAATGCTGCTTAAAAATATCTTACAGGTACAAAGAGGCATGGAAAAGTAGCCCACGTCTTGTAACAGTATGATACTGTACATTCTTTAATCCACCAACAATATCAACATACAAGAAAGGGAGTTTGGGGAGACAGGCAGGTGGGAAAGGCACAATCTCCACACAGAGCAATCTCCGAGCTCAATGTGAGCAGTGTAACTGTGGTAACAGTGGATTATTTCATATTGCATAACAAGGGCTGTGCACTTAAGCCTGCTGGATAAAGAGGCACATTGTGTTGGCAGTACAAATCTGGGTGGGACAGATTGCTCCACATGAGTTTACTGATGTATAATTTAAAAAACAAAAGGCTTTAGGAAGCATTTATGATTTTTCTCTGATTAAATATACAATGTGGACAGATTCTTAAAAAAAAATTTAAAAATGAAAAATAAGACAGGAAAATGAGGAAATAATAACAGTAAGCAAATTTCTTTCCATTAGGAGACATTGTATTGAGTGATTAGGATTTTGCATGCTCACATTCTAAACAGCTAAAGAAACTGAGACCATTTCCATGTAGCAAAACCAAACCCTCAACTTAGTCACTGTAAATAATAATGTCTAGTTGTTTGTAGTGGTTTGTAGGTCTTATCCATAAGAACTTTTCCTCAAAACCTACATGTTTCACCGCTTCCATTAATCACATCAGTTGTAACCAGATAACATGGAAATATCTTACATGTGAAAAATTCTGAGCTGGACACCTGATGAGTCATTTCCTTCCTTCCTTTCCTTCATCCATCCACAGGGGGAACATGCAAACTCTACACAGAAAGCGTTAAGCACCACACCAGCATGCAGCCCCAAAGTACTTGCAATTAAATGTAATTCTGCAAAAAGATTCATCCATTGTCATTATTAAAAGCCATCATGTGTGAACACCAGGGGCCAAAAGAGTACATGATTGTAAATTTAACAATGAAATGACAACAGAAAAACTTGCATATTGGGGTAAGAGCACTTTTCATAACTAACTGTAACATTACTGTGTTAAATTTAATCCAATTTCTTCTCCTAAAATATTAAACATGCCTGTTATTATTTACAGAAGTAGCTCTTACAAGCTATTACTGGATTTCGCCTTCAATGGGTCCATGCTGGTATTTGGCAGTAAATGTTTAGCTCAACTTAGCTTCCATTTTAGATCACTTAAAGCAACACTAGAGAAGTTTGTGAACATTTCAGATTGTGCTTGTAATAACACCAAAACCAAGTACACATACCTGTACCTGTTTTTTATGTATTTTTTTTTATTCTTTTACACATTCTAAACCCTTCACAGCTCTGGAGCATCCAAGGACCAAGACCCCATCCGCTAGGGTCTGGCTCCAAAACAGAGCAAATCCCCACAGACTCCCATGTTGAAAATACCAACTTCACAACAAAAATAAACATGTTTAAAGCCTGGTACAAAAATCCATTTTAGGATTAATAGGTCAAGTTTACCTTCATGACAACTGTGAAGTGGCTAACAGTGCGCCTTAGCTTTAGCCCACCTACCTTCGTTAGCCCGTTACTTCACGTTAAATCCGACTTGGCTCAGTTAGCTCTTAGCTACAGGCAGCTTAGTGTTAAATAGACATCAATCATCCACCCCCACGCTCAAAGCCATCCGTATTTTCCGAGAGCAACGGCAGGCGTGATGCTACCAAGATGCCGATGGTAGGAACGCCCAAGGAGCTTCACTTTTGCTCTTCAGAAACCTATGGGTGACGTCACGGATTGTAAATTAAGTTGAAAATAACGTGCTGCTGTTGAATGTAGCCCAGTTATAAACAAAGCTTGTTGTACATGTGTATTGTTTTAAAGTCCAGTAAAATGTCACGCACAGCTTTCCTTCCTCCACGAAGAGGCAGTGGAGTATATATTCTCAAAGAAAAAGCCAGATTTTATAACCACCCAGCTAAAAAATTTAAATCCGTCCCCTCAGAGCTGCTTTTGACCCTTTAATGCCTAACACATGAAAAAATGGTAAAAGTATTATAATTTCATTTTAATATGAGGTCTTTATTTGTTATGATATGATAATAATATTTACCATTTATTACCATGTGATATGTCAAAATTATTATAGTGTAATCTTCTGCTTTCTGGCATTTATTAGGGGCAGAAGACAAGTATCAGCAAAGTTTTTACTATAAAGTGATGCAAAATGTTTCATTGCCTGTATCTATCAAATATATCACATTGGGCTCTATGGGGTTAAGGCCACACCTCTAAAACATGTGCACATGCACAAGCATAGTCTTCTAGAAGAGCTACAAATTAGCCCTGTGCTAACACCAGAGATTGTGGTAAGTACAGTCATCAACAAACACACACTTCAGCTACACAAATTTGCAAGCAGCATCGTCATAAAAATGCAAAATTGTCCACAAATTAAAACCAAAGCATTGCTTGCCCAGCTGAAAAACAGAAACCATGACTTGAATGCTTAGGTCTTATTTGTGCACTAGACTAAAGATAGATACAGGTGGAGCCCTCCATCCATCTTCTGCATCTGTCACATGCATGATTTGGTCCGTTTCCAAGGCTCTTGTGAATGTGTAACCAGACGTAGCAAACGGAGTACTTCCAATGAAAACCGTGGGGGCAGTGTTGATCAGTATAGCTGACATGCAAGCAGTGGAAGGAACAAAGAAGAAGTATGTATTTAATAGCTGCAGAGACCACCACGCTCTACTGTGCTACCTCTTTTTATCTTTATATCTGAGAATTATCATGATTTCCTTCACATTCCTCGGAGCGCTCGGTTAATAAATTAACTGCAACGTGTTTTTGTGTGTGCACTCACATTTGCACATGTTTTTAAACCTTTCATAAATCAGGCTCTTTGTTTGCTATTCTCTGAAACTGACCTCAGAGCTTGGAGGTGAACTCTGAACTCTGCACTGTCCTCTGGTGGATGTATTGGCTAGCAACCATACCAACGTAAAGGACTAATGGGAGTATGAGCACAGTGACGTTTAAAACGGCCGTACCAATTTATTTACATACAGGGAGCACAAATTACAGTGTGCTTCCTAGAGTTGTAGACACCACAGAAAAGCGATCTCTCTGATTCTAGTTTGTCCTCCTTTTTTGTCCAAATAAATATATTTTTATTGTAGCTTTTTTTTAGATACTGTTATTTCTTTTCTTGCCTCCTCTAGCAGTATTTGAAGTGGAAGGTTTGAAGCTGCTGTCGTCTGCTAACTGTCCTTTCAGCTCCCTGTAGATTAAGGTCATGCACAATTAATGGATGGGCATACTGCGCACAGAAGCATTGGTAAACAGGAAACGGAGCTGGGAGGCTCTTTTTCCATGCAAAATTTAATGGAAGCAATCAGAAAGAGAACATGAACATGTGAGACAAAAATTGTATTTAACAGGATCAGAAACGGAGTTTTCAAAGCAATACGTTTACAACCTTAAATTTCTGCTTCTGTCTTGTTTTGACGGCACATTGACTTTCATGCATTATGACTGATTCAGCAAAGAAACTCATGAGGACATCACCAGAGGAAATGAAGAAAAAAAAGAGAAAAAAGTGAGAAAGATTGAATAAAAAAAAACAAAAAAAAAACATGAGACTGGCTGGAGAGAGCTCAGAGAAGAGATAGGATGCAAGATAAATTCTGACTGCACTGCAGCAGTGATTCTCAACCTTCTTGAGCCACAAGCCCCAAGGTAACATACATTGGTGTTCACGACCCCTTGGGGGCCCTGAACCCCAGTTTGAGAAAGGCTGCTTTAGAGGAAACTCCTATGATTTATATTTCACTGCATTCACAAATGACTTATTTGGGCAATTATGCTTAAAAGTTCCATATTTTGCAAAAATAAACTTCCTAAAGGTTTTCTAACAGTCATATGTGTCCTCATAGCCTGTGTATGAGGCTCCAAAATGAGAAAATTCTGTCTTCTCTTTCACTTGCTTGCTCCACTTTTTAGCGAACGTGTCTCAAAAGGGTGAGTCTGAGATTTTTCCCTTTGTGACCTCAGGATAGGAAATAATCACTGCCTCTGGTAGTGGATACTGCCATTGACCTGCCCGCTGGCTAGTTGAGCCTGTACTCTAAGCCACCGAGCGGGCGCCAGTAAAAGCCGGATCCTCTCCCAGAGAGATGCATGGAAAGGCACCACTTATGCACATTTAAAGGTTCAGAAACAAATGGCTGAAATTAAGAATCAACGCTGAATTCGGTTAAAACACTTTGAAAACAATGTTGGAACTCTGACACCCATATGAAATTGTTGAAAAAATGTATAATATGGGAAATTTAACTTTCATGTGTTAAGACAGTAGTCGTTTCATCGGACTTGCAGCCGCATGTCCTGGACACTTGGGTGAAGAGAGGGGCGGAGCCGTCAACTGATCAGGCCTGGCAGACCCAAGGGCCTTGTAAGGGTCTGCTGGGAACTTCTGGCAGAGTTCCCTGTCAGAAAGCGTTTCAACTCCCATCTCTGGCAGAGCTTCAACCATGTAGGTGGGGAGCATTGAGTCCAAGTGGGCTGTGTTCCGTGCCTCTATTGTCGAGGTCGGCCAGCCGCGGCTCTGGCCGTAAGGTCGTCGGTGCCTTTTGTGGCGGTAACCCCCGAACTCGTTGGTGGACACCAGCAGTAAGGGATGCCGTCAAGCTGAAGAAGGTGTCCTATCGGACTCCAGAGGCAGCTGATGGGTATCATCAGGCTAAGCGGAGCGCAGCCTCGGCGGTCGCTAAGGCAAAAACTCGGGCATGGTAGGAGTTTGGAGAAGCCATGGAGAATGACTTACGGACGGCTTCAATGAGATTCTGGTCCACCATCCGGCAGCTCAGGAGGGGAAAGCAGTGCTCCGTGTACATACTGGGAAGGGGGTGCTGCTGACCTTGACTCGGGACGTTGTGAGGCGGTGGAGGGAATACTTCGAAGACCATCTCAATCCCACCAACACGTCTTCCGTGTCTGGGGTAGCTGGTGCTGGTTCTCCCATCTCTGGGGCTAAGGTCGCTGAGGTGGTTAAAAAGCTCCTCAGTGGTGGGGCCCCCGGGGTGGATGAGGTCCGCCCAGAGTTCTATAAGGCTCTGGAAGCTGCAGGGCTGTCTTGGCTGACACGCCTCTGCAGCATTGCGTGGACATCGGGGACCATTCCCCTGGACTGGCAGACTGGGGTGGTGGTCCCCCTCTTCAAAAAGGGGGACCGGAGGGTGTGCTCCAACTACAG
>JBAMHW010000014.1:26182373-26192834 GCA_037177495.1 Rhadinocentrus ornatus
CCACAAAGATAGTTAGTCATATTACAGACCGACTTTCTCCCCAATCCTATCAACATGACTGGGACTTTTCAGAAGCAGAGGATCCAGAAGCACCACCTTCCTCTATTGCTTTCCAGAAAGCTGTAGCATGGGGTTTGAGAAGACTCCTCAATTGGATCAAAGAGGAGTATGGGGATCAAGAGATTTTCATCACAGAGAATGGTGTGGCCAATTCTTATGACACTGACAGAAGATTTTATTACAAGACCTACATTGATGAGGCTCTGAAAGGTACATTAATGTAAACAAATTTCAGCAAATACATTTTATACGTTCTTGTGATTGTTCTTAGCCTTAATCATTCATTTATTTGTATTTATGTTATAATAGCCTGTGAGCTTGATGGTGTGAAGCTGAAAGGATACACAGCAACATCGCTCATGGATTCCTTTGAGTGGTTAAATGGCTACAAAGTTGGATTTGGGCTTCACCATGTGGACTTCAACAACCTAAACTATCCAAGAACACCCAGGTATTCAGCTCATTTCTACCACCAAGTCATTAAGGATAATGGTTTCCCCACACCAGATGATGAGAAGATGCTTTATGGACATTTTCCAAAGGACTTCATTTGGAGCAGTGCAACAGCTTCATACCAGGTAACCTAAATTAACACTAACTTATTAATGCAGCTTCGCAGCATTGCACTTATGCACCATTTATATTTTTTATTTCCAGGTTGAAGGGGGGTGGAGAGCAGATGGAAAAGGTCTCAGCATCTGGGATAAGTTTACTCACACTCCCCAGAAAGTGTTAAATGATGACACTGGGGACATAGCCTGTGACAGTTACAATAAAATAGAAGAGGATGTTGCTATATTGAAGCAACTTAAGGTGACCCATTATCGTTTTTCTGTATCCTGGCCGAGGGTGCTTCCTGATGGTACTACCAATCACATTAATAAGGCTGGACTAAACTACTATCAGAGACTGGTGGATGCACTGCTTGCTGCAAACATTCAGCCTCAAGTTTGTATAGTTATTTTCAGCATCTTAAATCATATTTGAAAATTGGTGTGTTGGTATATTTTGTAAATTAGCTGGGGTCTTTTTTTATTGTTTTTTCTAGATCACTCTATACCACTGGGACCTTCCACAAGCTCTGCAGGATGTAGGGGGTTGGGGAAATGAGACTATTGTGGAAAGATTCAGGGATTATGCTGATGTCATCTTCGGCCATTTTGGCCAAAATGTTAAACTTTGGATCACTTTCAATGAGCCCTACATAATATCTGTGCTTGGTCATGTCAATGGAGTACATGCCCCAGGTAAGTATTTATGATTTTTGTTAGATTTAGATATCAAAATTGTAAAGAGGAATTAAAATTTGTTCAAAAGGAACATGTTTACAGTACAATTTTATGTCCAAACAAGATTAACAAACATGTTGCAGTATAATAATGGCATGCATTCTTCGTATGTTTCCAGGAGATAGTTCACAGCCAGGTACTCTACCCTACATTGTTGCTCACAACATTATTAAATCTCATGCTGAGGCCTGGCACCTCTACAACGACAAGTATCGGGCAGAACAAAAAGGAAGGGTCTCCATCACAGTCAATTCTGATTGGGCAGAACCCAGAAACCCCCACAAACAGGAGGACGTTGATGCTGCACAACGTGTGGTGCAGGTATGCAAAGTCCTCTGGTCTTTAGCATGAAACTTTCTCCTCTATTTATACTCAGCGCTGTCTGTCCCATTCTGGGTCTAGTGGTACCTTGGCTGGTTTGCCCATCCAATATTTAATGGAGACTACAGTGAGATAATGAAGACAACCATTCGAAGGCGCAGTCTTGCTGCTGGTTTGACAAAATCCAGGTATTATACCAACTAAACTTTAAAACTTGAAGAAACACTAGCATGAGTTAGAGATACACTAGAGGTGTACACAGATTTGTTAAACCCCTATCTGCTTTGCATGTTACATTTTCTGTTGGTTTATTGCATAATTATTGCACTTTAAATTCTGCAGGCTGCCTGAGTTTACACGTGAGGAAATTGAAAGAATTAAGGGGACCCATGATTATTTTGGGCTAAACCATTACTGCTCTGTCCTGGCATTCAATGTGGACCATGGAGACAATCAGCATTTTGAGGCTGACAAGTAAGCAAGCACCATTGTTGGATAAAGTGATATTTTCTGAAATCAGTGAAAATAAAAGATGTGAAAGACTCCAGAATATTTTGTACCGCCACACTATATTTCCATTTCTTTGAAAACATTTTGCATCTTAGTGGTGTGCAAGCTTTTAAAACATCTTAATTACTTGACTTTTACAGGGGTGCCGGGGTCATTTCTGATCGCGCCTGGCTGGAATCGGGTTCTCCATGGCTGAAAATTACACCTTTTGGCATCCGCAGATTACTGAAATTCATTAAGGAAGAGTATGGAAATCCCCCCATCATCATCACCGAGAATGGTGTCTCAGAACAGGGACCTGTTGATCTAAATGATGTTCACAGGCGATACTTCTATGAAAAGTACATCAACCAAGTGTTGAAAGGTATCAAGAAATTTCATGAAATATACAATATTTTAGAGGGGAATATTTAAAAAAAAAAAAAAAAGACATAAAATATAAAAAAATCATTCTTTTTCTAAAAAGGGTCAACACACAAAAAAGATCCATTTTTATTTACTAAAAAAGTTATTTTGTTTTTCCAGCTCGCTTGTTAGATGATGTGAACGTCATTGGTTACACAGCCTGGTCACTGATGGACAACCTGGAGTGGGCCGCGGGTTATACAGAGACTTTTGGCCTCTTTCATGTCAATCGTTCAGACCCCAAACTTCCTCGAGTGGCCAAGAGTTCAGTGTCCTTCTTCTCCACTGTCATCAACTGCAACGGATTCCCCGATCCTGCGTTAGGGCCCAATGACTGCTTGAACCCTGATCCTGAAGGTAAATTGATTTAGATTTGCTTAGACGATTGTTAAAAACCTTTAACTTGCAAAAGGTTTGAAGGGAAAAAAATGGATGAAATGATGCCTGTGAGTGCCTCAAAATCTTATAAACAAGTTTCTCTGCGTGTTGTTAAAAACAATTTGCCATTTTAAGGGCAATATAATGATTGACTGAATATGTTACCATCATTTAGTAAAAGGCAAGACGCGAGGGAGATGAGTCAAGTTAAGTCAGACTTTATTCAAAAGCAATCAGAAAGTTCTGCTAAGTCAGGACACGAGAAACAAGAAGCTAAACTGCAAACTAATACAAAACTCAGACAAGAAAACAGCAACAAAGTATAGCAACACACGATGTAGTGGTAGAAAAAAAAATTATGACAGAAGAACCAGGTGTGCCGGGAGAAAACACAAGTAAACACAACAGAATACACAAGGGGATAAAGTACTAAGTTCATCAGGAAGCAAGGCGAACACTGGATTAAAACAAGTCTTCAAACAGAAAGTTTAACCAAAGTTAAAGGTGCAGCGTGTAACAATATCAAAGGTCATTCACAGAAGAATTTAATAAATCTTTAAAACCCCTGTTTCTTTTCTTACCTAATCACTGCTAAAGTAACTGTAAGGTTTTTATTAGAATGAGCCATTTATATCAACTTGCCATGAGTCCACATACATGGCAGCTGCCAAATTTTTGCCACCATTGTTACTACGGTGTCTCTGAATGAACAAACAACTCAGTGTGTGAAGTGAAAACCCACTGAGCTTTAAAACTGCAGTACTGGCTTAGTTTGATAGGAGCTAAAGCACCATTTTGGATAAAGAACACCTTAAAAGGCACATAAAAAAAACAGTACACATGTACACAATGTTAAAGTAGTTTTCTGTGGTGCAGTCATTGCTGCACTTAAGGCCACTGAATCCATTAACAGATGAAAACTTGTTCATGTCTGGAACTGTGCTTGGCATTTGAAGTAATTGCTACGCGCATCTTTACAACTAGATGTCAGTAAATCTTACTCCATGTAGTTTTAATAAAACCTGAAACTGACAGACTATGACAGAACAACTCTTTCATGGTAAAAGTGGGATTTTCTAGACTCTTGTTCTTAATGTAAGCTTGACATGCAACCCCTGTAAACAAAACAAATACTGGAAGTTGAAAAGTTGTAGTTTCCTTCTGCTTTCAGAGTTTGCATTAAGCTAAGCCAGCAATCTTTAATTCATCCGCATTTACCGTAGAGCAGCACTACTCCTCTAATGTTGGCACAGGATGATTTTTGTTTGTTTTAAAATATCTAATACTCTATTGTTTAACACACAGCATAGATTTGCCTTTTTCATTAATTATTGGTCAAAATGAATAAAACTGCTGATATGCCTCTGTGTTTTTCTGCAGGAACAAGCGAGCCAGTCACAGTCAACCATGTGAGGTTCCTGGGTATGCAGCTCTCTCCTGATGATGCTGAGACTGGCCTTAACACCACATTTGCTCTGCTGATTGTTGCTGCTTTGGGGACAATATGTTTATCTGTTTGGTTCTTTGCAAGGAAAAAACATACAAAGAAAAACCAGAATATTGAAATGGAAAACGTAGAGAGGAGGTTCTAACTGCAAATTCACTGAGGTTTCCTTAAAACAGATATACATTTAAATGCATACTCCAAAGGTGTACATTTTACTTTAAACCCTGTCTTTCAGTGATATGTTTGACATTTGTTAAAAGGTTATTATTTTGTGTCTATAGGAAAAAAAAGATCAAATGTAAACAGGACTTCTTATATTATATTGCAATTGTAATAACTTTGTGATTGAAGCTGTTTCGCCCTTGTGTATATTACTTTTTTGTTCTCAATAAAAATATATATGTAAACAAAATATTCTAGTATTTCATTTATTCATTAGTTCAGTTTGTGTTAATTAATAGTGAAAAGTTAGTGTCTTACCTGCTGCAGCGACTATCCGGCTCTATCGCTTTGGGTGCGGGGGATCCTGGTGATAACGCGCTTGATTAAAACAATGTCCAGACTGTAACGCAAGTTCAGGGTGTGTTCCCATTTATTAGAGAAAATAATAACATGACTAATGACGGTTTAAAGTCCACAATGGCAGTTTAAGTCATCAAAGCACCAGGTGTGATGCTACATGCGTTACTAGACACGTTCTGAAGCGGTACAAAAAAACGTACAGCCTCCCGTCACCCAAGCACCTGTGCACTGTTACCTCCATACCTAAATGCACTTCCTCTTAACCCCGCCACCAATGACTGAGGGGAAAATAGGTCACATGTGCCATTCCAACATAAACAAACTCCACCACCTAAACCAAACAATGAAAAGAAATACTGGCTCCTACACCTGCCGTAGACAGCAGTCTGAGCAGAATAAACTGGGTTATTCTGGCTGTGGAGTAAAGCCTAAAGCTGCGCAGAACACATTTGTTACCCTCTAAAATCTCAAAAAATAAATACCAGAGTAAAAACTATATTTTGAATTTTACACAGTGAGATTTTTGTCTCTCCATTAAAGATGGCTGCCCAATAGTCCAACTGCTGTGGCTCACAATTCCACCATCCAATCCCAAATGATCACTGACAAGACAAAAAAAAAAGAAGCACGAACACTTAAATCTATTAAGTCTTAACTAAAGTCATGCAACAAACAGTAAGTTTTCTTGTCAAGTCTGACAACTCGTGATTTTCTCAGATGATTAGATACAGGGTACATTTGGCCCTAAAGTAACAAAAATACATGTTTGGCTCAAAAATGGCCCCAGTGTGCATTTTTGTTTGGCTGAAGTTTGGCCTTGACTTACAGTGTTGAATAAATGTGGGTGTGTTTGCCAAAACTCAGCCACATGACCACTGCATGTGTCCCACAAGGAAATTCCCATAATCTTTGCCCAGACAGACTTCCCCTGTTAGGACCACTTCAGGCCCACAAAATACTTGCTGTAGTCTATGTCCAGGCCAACAACTGACATCTGGACCACATGTGGGCCACAGGAGACTTGCCATAATCCAAGCCAGGATGGAACTGAAATCTGGTCTACATCTGACCCACAGAACACTTGCCAGTGCTGTAACTGTGACATAAGTGGCAAAAGTAGCCCAGATTCAGGCCAAACATGTCTGCTATCTGGAACAGTGTTTCCATTATTGACTGAATGAATATCTACTTGAGACAAAGAGGAGACTGTTTAAAAATCTACATTTGTAGCATTTGCTCAAACTACTAAGACAATTTTGAGGCTTGGGTTGCCTAAAAATTAACTTAGCTTTTTAGCTTAGCTCGCTAAAGCCCTGTCTACACCAGGGATCCAGCTCAGAACAGGATGGTTTGGTGAACCCTCATCTGTTGCATTTCCACAGCCAACTGTACCCTTACATGGAAGGTGGGGTATAAACTGGATAGTGACAGTTGCCTCAGCCAAGTAACAGTGTGATGTCATAACAAGGACACAGAAACAAAGGAGGAGAATGGTGGACATCTGCAGTTTGTACTCTTCTTCCTAGCATGTGGCTTTAAACAACACAAAGTCCTCGTCTATTTGTACATGATGCTGTTGCCACTTTGCTCTTAGTGCCGAGTCATTCGGGAAGTGATGATTCTTTAGACCAATTAAAACTGCATTAAGTCAAGCTCCACCCTTTTGGATCGGATCAGTAAGATTAGGACCCCAAGAGGAGAGTCCCCAAAAAGTAGGGTGGGTCTGGTTGGATACTCTGAGATCCATTCCTTTATTTTTTTTATTTATTTTTTTGCCTGTGCCTGTTTTGTTGCCTCACATTTATTTGATATTGTAAAAATTCACATTTTACTGCCCATTGATCGTTGTCACAACATAAATTGGGAGCTTAGCCGGGATCTTTGAACTCCTACTGGGGAGCTGAGGTTTTTTGCTTTTTCCAGAGTTAGTGAAGGTTGTTAGTGAGGTAATCCAGTGACACTGGGGGGAAGGGAGATGTGATGTTGGCAGAATTTCATTGTATGCTGAGTAATCTGTCCTGTATTTTAATTTTTAGATCTTTTGGTAAACCTTCGCTGTGTAGCATGAACTTGTAGGTTGTTGAAGACTGTTGCTGATAGTCTTATGTTCAGGACAGATAAATGATTTACTTTATCTTTGACTGAAGTTTAACATGTCTTTCATGGCTCTTGTATGTTCAAGGATGAGAGCATAAGACAGGCCAAACACCAGGCAAAAGAAATCATGAAACATTCAGAATGTTTTCCATCACAATTTCTTCAAGGAAAAAAGAAAATGAGAACACATTTTTTTCCTTGCTTATTTGTCAGGGACTATGTACAAAAACATTAAGTATTGGGTAAAGATGCTCTGCTGACAGGCTTGATTTCTAAAAATCATTTTCTCAGTCTCTAAAGAGTCCACTCGTCTTCAGCTCAGAGGGGAGCTTGTTGCATTGTGTTATGGCTGTGTATGAAAAAGCTGATTGTCAAAAAGCAATGATGCAACACTGCAGGCTAGATGAGGACCTTGTTCTCCCGGCTGATTGTTTGGAGGTCAGACACAAAATGCTTAAGAGGTAGGGGTGCACAAATTATTTTAAAAACCAAGCGTGCATTTGGATACATTATCATGTAACCAAAATGTAAAATCTTTTGTTAAGTGAGTATGTGTGAGTAGGTGATGTTGCTGTGTTTTCATATCCAGTATCTTAATGGCTTGTTAATACAAACTTTAAAGGGGTTTCAAAATTGTGCTGTTTGCAAGATATGCAATAAAAAAAGTGGGACAAAATCACCACATTAAGAAAAGTGTTTGGTCCTTCTGGTGTAATTGAATTGAATTTCTGATACATGTGAAATTAGAAGATTGTATTTCAGCATGTGGCTCGTGTGCTTTATGTGCTTTTTAAAGTTAAGCATTGGATCCTATCTAATGCCCAGATACTTGATCTATGTTACATTTTTTATATTTGCTCCATTAATTGTTATGATAGGATAGTCCATATGTTTTTGTGTGTTTGTAACATACATAGTAGCTGTTTTCCCCACATTTAAAGTGAGGCATCATTGAATAAGTCATTCTGCCACTTTCTCCATTGCAGCTGATAGTCTTTTAGCCCCTTGTTTGCCACCCTTCCCATGACTAGACAGTCCCTCCAGAATTTTGCATATTTTTTTTGTGTGTGTGTGTGATTATTGCAACCTAAAATGCCGAATTTGCAGCTCTTGTACAAAGTTCCAGCAAAGTATTGGTGGTTTTTAATATTTTTTTTCCCCCTTTCAACAGGCTCTCCAATTTATGCAAAATATAAGTTATTACATCTCAGTTGTGGTACTATGTCACCCTTCAGCAGAGTGCCCTTGAAGCTGTTTTTAAACAGCCAGCACCTAAACATAAAATAAAAAGAGAGAGGGGGTAATGCGGAGTTGAGGAATCTCAAATATAGGTTGAAACACAAATATCAATATACCCAGTTACAATATCTATGTAATCAGTTACACTAATTGAGCAGTACCAGTAAGCATCCAGCAGAGGCCGCCAGATGAGGCCTTCTGACACATGAGTAACTGAGGCCTTCAGCTGGTCCCAAAGCTGCAGTATGGGTTCATTCAGCGCAGTGGGCACCAAAGTTTATGAACCTACTATGATGAAAGAGTTTTTACATTTTAACAACAGGCTGCTGGACTGTCTGTTTTTGTGTCTGTCTGGATTTATTTGATTCTCCTCCACTGGAAAAGACAGGAGACAGGAAGAGACTTAACAAACTGGTTAGGAGAGATGGATCTTACTTGGGCTGCTCACTGGACTCCATCAAGGAGGGGGCAGACAAACGGATGTCGGCCAAGCTAACATCCATCATGGACAACTCCACCCACCTAATGCATCCTGCTGCAGTGGCTCTGAGCAGCTCCTTTAGCACAAGGTTGCTAATGCTACACCCCGTTAGCATTAGATGGAGCACTACTGCAGGTCATTCCTTCCTACATCCATCAGACTATAAAACACCTCCATATAACATTCACTGTACAATTCAGTTCCTGTTAACCCATCACCCTGTCTATCTGCCATCTCATCACACTGCATTGCTTCCCAGCACTCTGTAGAACATGTATGGAGCAACTATTGCTGCTATTTCTATTGCCCAAACCCTCTCCCCTCCCAATATGTGTCCTATCTGCTGTCCTTTACATTCCTGATGCTGTGGCATGTAAATTTCCCCACTGGGGGATCAATAAAGTTTCATCTTAAATTGTATTGCTTCAACTTTGATTAATCTCCTGTGCTTTTTGATTTCCAAGAGCTTTGGACATTAAGCATTATTCTTGAAAGTCTTTGCTTGAGACGTTGGGTGACCACTCTGAGGAAATTTGGTCCAATTTTGGGTTTTGCCACAGTAGTGACCATCAGAGAACACCCCCCACCCCCCACTGAATCTCCACTCATGAACATGTAAATGTTTCAACATATTAAATTGTTTCAACATATTCCCACAGATTATTGTATCATCTCAAATATAAAAGCAACTATTAGTCAGTTTGCACAACTGTGTTTGTCTTTGATATAGCGATTTCAACATATAGTTAGTAACATTAGAAGTTTTTGTTTTTTTCTTAAAAAGTAAAATGCACTGCTTCTCCTTCTGAAATTAGAGTTTTAAGCTTCAGCTTGCCCTGACTACTGCACGAGCTTCTATCTCAAATGTTACCGGCTGTTATTGCCTTTAGATGACTGTTATCAGCTTAATCCCTAACACTTACTCCACTTAACCTTATCATAGACTGAAATATCCTCCATGGCAAATTGTTATGTTAAAATGTTTTGATAAAATCAGTTTTGGATCATAAGCCCAAATTTCTGATGTTTATTGTAGCACTTATTTCAGTTGTGGCTTATTCTGTCTTCCTGAATATATATTCTGCTTTTGTTGAAAATGCGGATTGTTTTGTGACTTACACCACCTTCACATTAGCTTCCTTATTCCCAAAATAAAATTTCTCTGGCGTTTTAATCACACAAGCTAAATCTACATTCATGAATATGCTGCTAGTTGTGTGATTATTACGCTCTTTATTTGAGTTGGCCTTAAAAATGAAAATGGAAACACATCTGGTTGGAAACAAGTGTAGAAGAAATTCTAACTTTCATGAGCATCAAACTGCCACTGGTTAATTAAATTTACCACTTGGACTAATTTAACTTTATTTTATATGTTTACAATGTTTTATAGCTGCAACTACAGACTTGAAGTTTTTTACACAATAGGGATTCAGATATAAGCTTTGAGTCCAGAGTCTTTCTGATTTTATCACTGCAATAAAACTGTTTCACTTATAATAAAGGTGTGATATGGCTGTGATATCAGTCTTTACTGAGCCACAATCTTGGGTTCAAAATATTTAGCTTTAAATAGCTCTGCAGTCAGTGGGAAGTGTCAGTAGATCCTTTTACAAGCCACAATGAAGACGCAGTTGTGGGTTGTGTGTTTGCACATTTTATGTCTGTGCGGTGGGTTGAAAAGTGGAGTGAATGGACAGAAGGACTTTATG
>JBAMHW010000014.1:26222595-26237146 GCA_037177495.1 Rhadinocentrus ornatus
GATCTTGTGCATGGCAAAACCGAGGTACATGATGGTGGGCGTGGTGATCATAATCACCTGAAACACCCAGAAGCGAATGTGCGAAAGCGGTGCAAACGCATCGTAGCACACATTCTCACAACCAGGTTGCTGGGTGTTGCACACAAATTTACTCTGTTCATCGTAGTAGATTGACTCTCCACCGACGGCCGTCAGCACGATCCGAAAGACAATGAGGAGGGTGAGCCAGATTTTACCCACAAAGGTTGAGTGATTGGAAATCTCATCCAGCAGGCGTGTGAGGAAGCTCCAGCTCATTTTGCTTTTGGAACAGGGAGGCTCTCAAACCTGTACAAAAGTTTAAAAAAAACAAAAAAAGATGGGGATCAGGAATTTAGAACAAAATAAAATGTGCACCTTTTCATTTAACGGCAGCAGAATTAATGAAAATGATACAATTCAGCAAATAAAATGTATGCACTTTGGTGCAGGACAATAACTTTTAAACGTAATTATACCAGACTGCCACAAGGGGGAGCTACACCACATAAAAATAGAACACCCCAAGATCATCCCATGCAGTCATGCTCAAGCACTGGATACTGACTGGCCTGTACACATGCTGTTCAGTTAAGCTTTGAGTTGCCAGATATCTGTAATATTCCTACTAACAGCTGGTGATGTATTCAACAAAAAGTCATATTTACTAGATTAAAATGTTTGCCACATTTAACACCGTTGTGCAATTTTTTGCTTAGTCTCCCCAAAGCAGCAGGACACCCAGCTGCCCTTAACTGCACATGCTGAATCTATTCTGCCTCGGATATCTACACACACACAGAATTAGTCACATTCATATGCTGGGAGTCAAGATCAACCAGTAGTACACTATAAAAAATCTATTGAAGAACTCCTGTGGTTTCACACCATCTGCGACAAACCTCAAGAACAAACTTCTGTGGACTCATGATCCTAGAAAGATACATCCCAAATCTGGATGTAGGCATCATAGGAAACAATGGTTTTTCTACTACTACGGGCACTTAAAACTATTTAAAAAATGTATTTAACTAAACTGACAAGATTTATTAAAATAATCACTAATTAGGAGCATAGTTTAGATCATAATCTACATTTCTGGAAACTCCCAACAGCAAACCCAAGCCATAATAACTCAAACTGAATGCTAAACAAGACTAGCACTGACAGGCCTTTTGAAATAAAATGGCACATTACGCACCACTGCGTAATCTGGGCAACTAATTTGATATTGTATAAGATAAAACATTACAATTAAAGCTTTACTTTCTTTGTAAGCTAAATAAAGCCTCTACAGTCCCATTGCACCTGACAAAGCTACAATTTTCACAGTTTGCAACAATAAGAGCAGCTCAGTCAGATCTCTCTAATATACGTATGACTAATCATTGGCATTTAGGTGGAAGGGAGAGGCGGAAGCAGCATTCCTTCGGACAAAAATGTGGGAAAGTCTTCATTGTACTGGCATCTTCTTTATTTTACTATGAAGGTCACTGCTGCAGACTGGCTGCTCCAGTCCAAGTACAGACCACATTACTCAGCATTCCTGAGGGAAGGACCCATCTGATACCAGTATGATACAGACATGTGGAAATTGGTGAAAATAAGTTCAGTTCCACTATGCTTTTTATTATATTAGTCAGAAAAACAATGACCATGAGCATCACATATACAGAAAAATGAGTCTCTTCAACACAGGAAGGAATAGATCTTAACTGATTTACCACTGATTTGGTATCTTCGTGACCAAAGTGATGATACCTCCTCCATCTTTCAATATTTTAATTTTTTCTTTAATTATACATGCCACAATTATCGACTACATCTTTTTGCATTCTCAGACTGCATTATGTGGATAGTATTTGCCTCCACTGCAGCAGTCTGGGCCTGTATGTGACACTTAAAACTCCGGAACAGCGGTTTCATCCCCGAAAGCCCTGCTGAACAGAGAGCCTTTTGTGGCTCTCACATCTGGGAGACTGGTTAACCCTCCTGGAGCCCAAAAACCCGTAACAGATGAGGCCCGAGGAAGGGAAAACACAAAACAAAAAAAAAGTAATAATTAAAGTGTGACTTTTACAATCAAACCTGAAAATTATAATCCATCCGTTCATTTAACAAGGATGGATGCACAGATTTGGGATTAAAAGGGTAGGGGAAAGCTACGTGGAATAATATAAAAGCGTTTTGCTCTATTAGATCATTCCGTGTTATAATTTAGGGAACTGCATGAGGTAAAACGAAATCTAATCCCATTACGGTCAGGAATTCCTCCGCGTGGCAGACGGGACGCAACGTCACAGCGCCGCTTCACAAGCTAAGCTAACGTGATATCCACACTGACACGAGTGGGTAGTCAACATAGGAATGAGAATGTAGGAAAAAAATATTTAAGCTACAAATGTAATTAATATCACGATAATATGATAACGTGTGGATATTGACAATTAAAAAAAATAGAAGGTAAAAAAATATTCATTGGGTTATTCAGTCATAAGAGAAATAAAAACGCTAAATAAATTTAAAAAATAACAAATTAATAAATATTTTCCTTGAAATTTAGCGTTACATACCACATTTTCCTGTTAATTGGCGTTACCTTCCCCCAGACTGTGCGTAAACTGGCGTTTACACTTTTCTTCTTTTTAAAAGAATCCAAACTGCGTTTTAAAGCAAAGGTTTTACTCGGATAATGGTCATTTAAGACAATGTGTGTCATATGAGACGTAAAAGTTAGCCGAAACCTACATTAGACACCATTTTTAAACTTGAAATCAATGGAGATGCCGCCTGTCTGTGCGCCACCACGCATTGTTTGGGTGGCATTTACCTTCTTTTACGACTGTAGCTCCTCCGTATCCTCAAAGTTGTTTATTTCGAGAGCTTTATCTGTCTTTTCTCTTCTTACAAAAAACCCTCCAGCTCGGATATCAAGTCCTGTAATTTTTCTTTCCGCCAAGGACGACGTCTTTCTCCAGTTGTGTGAGCTGAACTGCTGAGTGAGGACAAAGAATATTCCCAAATCCCCGCTTTTCTCCTCCCAGTTTCAGCCGCGCACCCCACCCCCTGTCTGCGCAGACCATCAACTGCCAGCAAAGAGTCTTTATGATGCAATCTTTCCTTCGTCGTGGAGACAGCTCTTAAGTTCATAGGCTGAAAGTACTCATCTGTGTCCTGGAGAAGCTGCCAGAAAACAGTGAATGGAGAAAAAATTCTATGTATTTGGCACATAAGTAGATTACAGCTGAATTTTTATATCCTCTAACATGCATTTCCATTAATGCTGCTGTATGTAAATGTGTTTTTGCCACCTGCCCAAATTGCTTTTAGACAGCAGGAGCAACAGAAGAACAAAGCAGCCATCTGATCTTCCAGCTTTGTTTGTTTAGAGGATGTGAGGAGCAACAAACTGATAAAAGCTGCTCCTTACTGCTGATGTTAGGAAGTTGTTGCTAAGACCCTTCATCTGTGTCACACTTTCCTTGGTAAAAGCAACAAATGGGTTTCCTGAGCCCCTCCTATGACACTCTTTATAACCTGCATCCTACACTGAGCAATATCCGCTAAGACAAAGGACCTTTACCTCCCGTTTAAACCCAAGATTGTAGTCCACCTCAGGAATATGTGGATTCATTCTGGAGTAAAATGTAGCATCTGTGCTGTGAATTTAGAGTTGCATTCAATCAAACGGGTGCATTCCTTGAAAAGACTGAATTTCCATCTGGCTGACGCTGCACTTTCCCTGGAGGTGACTTAAATTTGGTTCGTGCAGTCACAAAGATTAAATACTGCAGGCATCCAGTCATCCAGTCTGCATCATTTTCGTCCAGCAGTCGCTCAGACTGAATGATCACATTGTCCTTCCCAGATGTCTTGAAATGGCAATCTCCATTTTTTTACTCCCCGGATATTAATCCACACAAAGCATATTTAATAATAAGGAGCACTCGTTAATTCCTTGTTAATGCATAGCAATGGAAACAGCTGAGTTCTGTCTCATCTTTCTGATCATGATTTGCTGTTATTGGTGAAAGCACACAGAAAGGAGTAGTTATTGTTTAATATCTGCTGCAAACAGGAGGTCAGTGGAGGAATGCATTGCCCTTCCCCCTTCTGAGGGTGCAGCCCAAGCTCTATTGTGAACCACAAGCATGCTTTTATTCATAGGGTGTAATGTGGAGTGCCCTGGTAAACCACAGTCCAAATGACAGAGAAAGATTATCTGGAAATGGAGCGGCCCAGCCTCATGGCTCCATCAGACCATGAGCAGACGTTTGCTTTTTTCCTGCATGTTTCTCTAAAAACTCTCTTTATCAGTGCATATCAAGGTTTCGTTGTTCCCACTGTTAATGTACCGTGTCAGCCTTAAATCTGTGGATGATTTTCAGTTTTTCTAATTTGAAGCTCTCAGTGTGGTAGAATGCAGTGGAACCGTGATAGGCCACATTGTAAGTTAGACATGTTGGAAGTACAGTTTCACAACAAATGGTAAAGAAGCTTTGAATCTGATATCTGGGGTGAAAGACTGAATCAAAGTGAAGATTCAGCACAGTCAGTTACTTAGCTCATAAGCTTATCAGGAATTGCTTTGTATAAATATAGGCTGATAATAATGAATTGGATTATAATCGGATTGAATTAGATTATCTTGAACTGGAGTGGAGCTAAATTTGTTTTCTTTCTTTTTAAAGTGCCCTGAGATTGCTTTATTTTCCAAAGGTGTTATGTAGATTAAGTACATTGAATCAGATTGTTATGCACTTTTTTCTGTTCTCAAACCATACTCCGCTTTCACTGATGCTGGAAAAAGGATCATTTAAAAATAAGCCTACTGTGTTGAAACATTGGAAAGTGATGCGTCTGTTAAGGGTATCATTTATCCAGGTCACCCAATTTAAGCTTAGTTACCCGCCTACAATTCTTTTGGCTATCCCAGGGAGATTCAGAACACATACAAGCCTCACTTATGTTCCCTTTATGTACATCATCTGTGCAAATTTCTTTTATTTTAGTGAAAATCACAGGTTTTTTTAACCCAAATATGGCATTTATGCGAATTATACGAAGAGCTAAATTGGACAGGACTGTTAGAAATAATAGAAAATGCTATCGTGTTTGCAATAAAACATGTCTGATGGAGCACATCAGCATAGTTATTTGGCCAATAATGAGACAGCACAGTTTTTCCCCCGTGGATAACAGCGACTTTTGCCTTCAAAGTTAAATTTATGGACATCAGGTGTTGTTTGAAAGCAAGTCTCTTATCTGTCAAAAGTATAATCGTCAGCGTAATTGACTATGATAGGAAGTTCCATCTGCTTGTTAGCGCTTTAGCTAACATCAGTGAGTAGTGTGTTATTGTCAACCAACAATATCACTCAGCTCATAGCGAATCATTTTGGGAATGCTATCTCCACTGCTTCTATGTTATCTTTTTACATCCATGCTACTGTTCTAAAACACGAGGAAAACGAAAACAGTGTCTGCTTTAATGAATGATTAAAATACCAGCTCTGACAGATCTTCTAACACGGCTAGATGCAATTGTGGTTAGCCTTTAAAAATATTAACGTTATTGGACAAACTGAAATTTGCACAATTACTTTCCAGTATGAGAAAACTTAAGGGCGCTATTTATGTAGTGTAGCTTGATTCAGGGCTGAGGTCCAGATAGAGCTGTACCTGGTTACTGATTGCCCTACCCCAAGACCCCAGAGGTGTATAGTTTGTCTCCTTTTTCATACCTTCAGAGTTTTCAGGAATACTACCCTTAGCAAGCAGTTGCTGGGACTGTAACGTTGTCGAGGTGGTTTGTTCCGCTTCATTACAGTGCAGTGTGAAAGCAAAACAAACTTAAAGAAGGTGCATAGTTTTATAGAATTGTCCTCCCAATCGAACCAAGCCCCCCCAGCCTATCCTGGAGTGAATGGTTTCACCGGCTATTTAACTGAAATCTCCTACTAAGTCAATCAGAACTGGAGAAACTCTTATGGATGAAAGCATGATAGTTGACTTGACTCAACCTACAGTGAAATTAATAAAAACTTTTTGGCCCAGCCGGCTTAAATATGCTTAACCAAGTCATCAAAGGGAAGCCATATGATCTTACGTTCCCACAAACACAAGGAGACTGTGCCTTTTTCTGAATTTGCTTTATGAACTGGTATAAAAGATCAGGATTTAGAGAATTTGAGGCTGGAAGAAACATTGTTTCCAGTTTGACCGCAATGTGAACTTAAAATGTCGTTTATTTTGGTGTGGACGTTACAGGTCGAGGAGCATTTGTGAGTTCCAAGCAAAAAAGAAACAAAAAAAGAAACTGGTTAGGGATAAATAAAAAAAAAGAGATAATGGTTTGTTTCATTGTCACTAAAGTGCTAGTGAAATCAAATGTATTCCAGCAGGCAAACATTGATATCATTCACGTCATGTGGTTTCCAGGAAAGTAAAATGAAAACCTTGAACATGACTTTTCTGAGCTGCTTCCTTGTTTAGTCAACAATGATTCAAAGGAAGAAACCTAGCTTGCTTCTTCCGGCACTTCGGTGTAGCCTTTAAAAATATTAATAGCATTTTATAAGTCATTGACAGAGGGGTGGATATAGTCTCAGCATGCTTGCCACTGTTTTTATTCTGTTCTGAGTAATATTTTGATCTTTTAGCACATAAAGAAAAAAGAAAAAAAATCTCAGCTCCCAAAAAAATGTTGCAAGATTATGTCTAGCAGAAGAGGTGAGAGGGCTTCGCTGTAGAGAGGCCTTCACGTTTGCTTCGCATCCTGACCAGTGAATCACCCTCTTGTTATCTTTCCTCTTGCCACAAACGCACTTCTGGTGAAGGAGTCAGCCTTTAGAGCCATTTTTGTGCCCTGATGCTTGTGCAACTGCAGCGAGGAAAGCCATAACGTTTCCCTTTATACAGCTGTGGTGAGCTCTTTGACAGCAGAACGAACAGAAATATTCAAGGCCCACAAAGATGAAAATAAAGCTTTCTCTGCATGACTCAATCTCAGACTGTGTCTCCTTAGCTACCATTTAAATTATTTTCTTTTCTTTTCTTTTTTATTGCAGTGTTAGACTTCTTTCATGTAGGAGTTTCTTTATCATGTGCATCAGCAGCACCTTTGCACCACACAGGCACAGATCTGCAGATACTGGTAGTCACAGAATGCTTCCTGCTTGCTCTTGCTGGTTTTAATTTTTTTCACTTGCATTTTTTTAACTGTCTCCATGCCAACATACCCATGAAAATGCACAAGGGCGTGACATATTTTAATAAATGGCATTAGCACAAGGTTATCTTGGCAGCCGTACAAGATGACTTTAGAAAAACTGGCAGCTGTGTCTGAGCTCTTGGGCAAATTCTTTTCTCTTGCAGCCTGTCCGGTTTTTGTTGGGTTTTTTGTTTCTGAACACAAAAACTAAAGAAAATTTAAACCTATAAATATTAAATCATCTGCGTTGTTTCAGGTTTATTAGAAAAGCAGTCAAACATGATTAAAACGTTAACAGCCAGATGTGTTTTCCTCTAATTTATAGTTTCATGTTTTCTCGAATCCATCCAGCAAGATCTTTTCAGAAAGTTTTTTATGGTTCTTTGGGGATTCAGAGCTAAAGGAACAGCCTGTACAGTGTTTTTGGATGGATTGAAGGAACATGTTTCAGGATCTAGGTCAATCGTTAAGGTAGACAAAGTGAAAGCACACCAACAGTAGCTTTATGTCAGTGGTTGAGTCTTTAGGAGGACAAAGCAACCCATCTAAATTACATTACAGTCATTTAGCTGATTCTTTTATCCAAAGTGACTTACAGTGGTTAGGCCGTAGCATTAAGGGTCTTGCCCGAGGACCCAACTGGAAGGCATTAATGTTTGTCCTCTGGTGGATTTGAACTTTGGTCTCCCACATGGGAGACTGATGCTCTACCAATTGAGCTAACCAGCCAATTTAACCAGACAAAGTTCCAATCTGACTAATGTTTGTGATGGAGGAAAGTATCTAGAGCATGCAAGTATTGCAAAAATTACAATATAACAATCTTACACTGTCCTAAAAGTAGTAATAAAAGACTTTTAGTGTTTAGTTAAATTTTAGTTTAGTTTTAAGGGAAAAGAGCAATTCTCTTTCTAAAATTTTAAAAAAGTTTTGTCATCAGTATTTTCACTAAAAAATTGTTGACACTGAGCCTGTTTACATGACCCCGAAAACCTTTGTCTGTAATATACTTCAACTTCCTGCTGCTGCACGGCATCTTGTTTTTCTTTTGTGTTTTGCTTACGGTGAGATTGCGTCGTTTTCCATCTTTTGAGTTGTAAAAACTGTAAATGAATCAGATTTACGGGTCTACATGCAGGAAGACTTTAGCGTATTGAAGTTAGATCTAGGTGTATTAATTCAATTTCTCATAATAAGATAACTACAATTATCTCATATAGGATATCAGATTGTGCTGTTTACATGACGTCTCAAATTATCTGATAACTTCAGAAGTCCGGTAATGATCAGATTTTTGGTGTGGATGTAAACGGGTTCAAAATTAAAGTTGGCTTTAGTTATAGATAGTCTTATTAGGTATAAATTTGGAGCAGGACAACATTATTAGTTTAAATGTAGAAATTCGCATTGAAGACATTTTTTTAATGATTCTTAGCATATCAGATGAATAGGAGTATCTCCAGTACCAATCCCTGGGGCACACCCTTGTTTAAGTAATCTAATAATACCTTTTGCCTATTATCATTCATATGATTGGCATTTTCTCCTGATTTTATAATTATGAACTTCTATCAAAACTACAAAATTATTGTCCAGGTATCAGATCTACATGCACCTGTGGGAACCTGAGCAATTATTCACTGAATACGGATCAGTTAAACCCAGCAGTAACCATACTCCTGACTGCAGTATATTAATTCACGGTACAACAGGAATTGTGGAGTTTCCTGCCAACAAGACTAATGCGTTCCATCTGTGTGTTGTTTTTGAGTCTGTGCGCCGAGTAAGGGTCTGCCTCAGATCAAAGAAACTGTCTTTAATTTAACCCCACAATATATCAAACATGGGTATTTGCATTTATCACTTGCAGAGGCTTTTAAAAAATTCTTATATGTTTATGTGGTAAAAAATATATAACTTTATGGACATGCCAGCCTAAAATCTGTGCTGTTTATCATGCCTACAGGACCACATAGCAAAAAATAGTCATAGGTGTCAGTGACATGCCAGTAAAAGTTAGTATAATTGAGGCACCAAGCTATAATTATACTAATTACTTTTTGACTTTAAAAAATGGGGTCTGTACTTTTAACCCTTGAAAAACTGAGAGTAATCATTCCTCAATGCACATGTTGCCCTACATCTTTGTACGGTTTATTTTTACATTAAAATATGACAGATGTGTTTTTATTCCTGCACTAAGGGTGATGTATGTAACATTATGTAACTTTCAGCTTGAATTACCACACAGAAACACAGAATCTGAACCTTTTGTCAGATTTTCCTTTCTATAGCAAGTTTACTGCTTTCTGTTCCTGCTTATCATCTCACTTCTAGAACAATCCATCAGGGGATACAGGATGACTAGGCACTGGGTAAATAGGGGGTTGGTGGGCTTAATTTGCAAGGTCACCTTCTTTTTCATGGGGGAGGGGGAACTGATAATCTCCTCAATGGGGTTCCTTCTGAGTGTTTTTCTGGGGGGGCTTTTTCACAGCCAACCAGTATTTTCTCAGGATTGTGCAATACCTCTCATCTGTAACATCTGTGTCAAGAGTCCTAAAATACAGATCCTGTCATAAAACCCCCTTGTTTGTGTCATGTAGGTAACCCAAGGTCGGGTTACAGTTGGAATAGACTGCACGTGGGACACACAAAAGAAGTATCTTATATGGAGGAGGGGTACAGAGTTGCCATGGAAACCGGCGGCCCTACCCCCGAAGCAGATGGTGGTGGTTGGGGTAACGGGGGCTGGGTGACGGCGGGACCCAGAGATAATTATCTGTTCCTGGTTCCTGTACTCAAACACCGGCTTCTCTGTGTCTTCTTAACAAAACAGGTGGCTTGATACAGTGGTTTATTGTTGGTTAATGTCAGAGAAGAAAGCTTGATTTTACTTTGCATGGATTTGAAAGGCTGAAGTTATTTTGCTCAAACCTAAAATAATTGCACTAGTTGTAATGCTTTACATGCAATTTTAAGAGTCAATGATTCCTGGAATCTTCATACTTACCATGGAGAAGTCCTATTCAATTTCTCCTCACTGACCTTTAGAAATGTGTTAGTGACATTATCTGTACAGGTGGAACTCAAATAGATGTTTGTTAGATTTGCAATATTTCTAATACAAGGACTTTGTTTTGTAATTACATGAAGTCCTCCTGGTTTTATAGCAGCATTTTAGGGATTCAATATAAAGAATGTACACTGAATTTAGAAAACTGAATACTACTGTATTAATACAAAATGTGCATTTTTTTTAAACTGAAATGAATAACAAATTAACCTTTAAAAATCCTGTATTTCGCTGCCTTGTACCTGTGACATGCGCAATGACAATAAAGTTGAATCTGAATCTGAATCTAAAAAGCAGAAATTGATAAATCATTGGTTTATTCCAATTCAAATTAAAAGAAAAAAATGCAATCTTAAACCAAGTGAATTATCAGTTAACCAGACATTATAGATGTTTTACTAATTTTGTGAGCAAAAAAGGTTATAATTGCATATAGAGGATGGTAGTTGGATGCCAGTAAAAGTTTCTCTACAGTTGTGATAAAGAGTTTGTGTCATTTCATGGCAATCAGAGGGTTACTTGAAGATCAGAAGACATGACAAAAGAGAAAACATCACTTATATTCTGTTTAATTTTAGCTCTCCTTGAATATTTGAACATACAAGTGTATTTATATGTATTGTTCATGGCGAAGGACAACTTCCAGGTCACGTGACTTGTCTCAAATGTGACTGCTTGTTACTTGTTTGGTTTTTTTTTTCCGTTTTTGTTTTTGAGGAGAAAATAGGAAAAAAAATATAACAACTTGTAGGGTCCAGATGCACTTAATATCTCTTGGGCTGTTTCCAGAAAAAAAACCTTTAGGATCACCTGCACCTGAAAAAGAGGATTAAAGTTCATATTTTTTGCATTTCGACCAGTCAATTTAAAAAAAAAAATCCAATTTGAATATCACACAAAGCCATTTGATAAGCCGTTACATACTTACTGTATCTGTTATTCAGTCTGGGTTCATCTACTCTCACCAGGCTGTTATTCGTGTGCAACCAGGACCTGAAGCAACACACCCACACGTTAAAAAAGAAGCAAACTTCCTTACTTCTGAATAAATCTGCTTGAGGCTGTGGATGCATTCACACCTCTTACTCTGCAAGACTCGTTATGATTGGATGTTGTAACATTCTTTTGGTGTAAGTTTGCTTTTAAACTGAAAGAGTTAAACAAACTAGATGAAGACAGGAAAAGGGCATTCCTATCTTCGTCAGAGATGACACAGCATCAAGTAATACTGACTAAGATAGGACAGAAAAAGGAAGAAGAAAATTTACTAATCTGTTCATTGATGCGGCTCAACTACTGTTTCCACCACATAAGAGCAGAACACGTAGCTGCATCAAATCCTAGTGGTGTTGAGTTGACCACATTTCAATCAGAACTTTTACCACATTCGTCCATATCTGACCACGACCCATTTTTTATCCTGCACAAGCATAATGCATATAATGCCCAGCGTTACACCTGCCATCTCTTTTGTGTTGTTGTATCCTTCATGCTTTGTGGTTTACTTGAAGCAGACAGAGACCTGTGTCTATAGAACTAGTATTTGAATCAACAGGGCTGGTGTGAATGCATGCAAAAGGAAAAAGAAACCTTTAACTGGACAGGAACGCTGGTTGTTGATGATGGCCTCTGCCACCCCTACTGCTCCCAGTCATTAATAATTGATGTATAAATGACTGAGCTGTACAAATTACAATATGCTGTCTATTGACATCTAAAAAAAAAAAAAAAAGCTCAGGGAAATACTTTCAAAGTTAATAATAAATAATAAAAAATAATAAAAGTTAATAATAAGAAAACAAAGTTTTCCTGTGTCTCCAGTTAGGTACATGGGAGTATGAACTCCCACGTACTTAGTAGTCTCTGCCTACTATTCAGCACTCCAGCTATCTGAACCTGGTTCAAAGGTTTTGTAACTTTAACTTCAACTAAGATTCTATATTTGAATTTTTACACCCAATTTACTAACCAATTAACTAAGTATCAAAGAAATGCCACAATATAGAAAAACATCAAACTTTCCTATTCCCCCTGTTAACACCCCTGTAGCTTTGTAGCTGTGTGATTTTGTAAGCCAGCATGACTGCGCCAAAAAAGTTGTAAATGCTTTAAAGACTTGGCAACCAAACCTGCAAGTCCTGAGTAAGCTTTGACAACTAGAAGTTATGGGCTGAGTAAAACTGCTGGGATCACCATTGATTCAGCATGTACAGCACTTCTGCTCTGGATGACAGGAAAAATGTGATGATAAATCAAAGCAGAAGCAGGAGCCCGCAGAGGAGAAGAAGATTTGTTTCCTTTTATCCACGAGAATTGAAAATGAGGGGTGAACTTCAGTATTACTTGAGGGGAATGATCAGAATTTAAATTTTTTTATTATTATTATTATTTTAATCTATGTCTAGCTCAGGGACTAATGTGAGGCAGGACATTTTTCCAGGAGTTGTATTTACACTTACGTGGGTAACTTGTACATAGATTTTGTAATGGACGTGTTTGTTCCATCTAGCCCTGCCCTCTCATGTCTGAGCAGTGATGTCATGAAAACAGGTTTTGTTTTCACAGCTTCTTGTTACACACCCTCTCTGGGCCTAAACGAGACTTATTTGAGCATAAATGTGTGGGCTGTGTGGAATGAATTACTAACTGTCTTCATGGTAAAAACTATTCCCTCACATGAAACAATGACTACAGTAACAAGCTAAACATTTACTTTGTTGAGTTACTTTTCAGAGTAGTTATTTAATTACATGACAAGTTACTGACTCAACATGTGTTCATTTGAATCACAGGTTTGAACAGCCACAGGACTCAGGACACCAAACAAAAGAATACCAAATGACCTGTTACTTTCCACTGTTATTCAGAACAGCTCAGGATACAAAGGTTCCTCATTATCACCCCTGTTTTGCTTCATAAATGGAAATAAGATATTAGAGTATTAAGAGGCAAGCCTAACTAAATTAAAATGTTTGATCTCATTCTCAAAACTAAAACTGAAGTTAGCCTGAATTAACCAATATGGTCCTCAGTTTAACATGTTCATCTTAAGAGTATATTTGCTGTTAGCAACGCATGGCCGCCATGTACGTATCATCGCTGCCATGTGTTCCTAGCGTACATTTGGCACCCTACAAACATAGGGTTGCTTTCGTTGATGTGTTGCGTGCACGAGTTGCAATATTGACTTCTATGTTAGAGGTGCTCATATGAACAAATGCATGAGCACAAGGCCAGGAGTCAACGCGATAGTGAATAGTTTTGAAAAGCGCTTTTCAAACCATGTTTGCAACTACTGACGTCTTAATAATTTTTCCTTTCTGCTGCACAGTGACAAGCACTAAGGCCTTAATATTTGGTAACATATTTGCGAACAGTTGTTTATGGAAATGCCCCTGAAACACAATGTGGCTGGCAGATTAGACTTTTCACTATTTCAGAGTTTAAGCACTGTTTGCTGCCCCCTAGCTGTGACCTCCAGTACTGAGCCTTTTGGTTCCATCGCGCCTCTGCAAATATATACACATATGGTGCCGATGGGTGTGTTTGGGTCAGCTGTGAATGGGCAAAGATGGCCTGGACAGAGAGTCATCTTTGCAGCCACATGGCAGAAGTAGGGCCTTTTGATGACAGTTTGACCTTTTGATTTTCTGTTTGTTCTGAAAATCCAGCATTTATCATACATCACTCCAGTGCTTTCAGCTGCATACTTCCTCCAGGGTAAATCCACTTTTATCTGGACGTGTCCTCTTTTTGAAAGCTAAAAATGTTGAAATCGTCCTGGATGTTTCTCCACATCAGCCTCAAATATGTTTATATCAGATTTATGTTGTGTTTCACTCTCTCTAAACCAAATTAATATTATTATTATTATTATCCACTTTCTCACAGCCATTATCATGTTTCAAGGAGTAACAGAAGAGGGAAGCAGGGAGGAGGCAGCAGAAAGCACAGAGAGACCAGAGAAAGTTGGTGTTTGTGCAAAACTGCAGAGAAAGTGTGGCTGATGGGCTTTGCAACCCCCTCAGGTGTGAAGTCCATCAAACTTTTTTTGGTGAGATGGTTCGACACCCACATTCTCACCGTAGTTTTCCACAAACACCTTAATAAAACAATAAAAGCACGTGTTATAACTAATACAATGATGTGGTTCTGTTGGCTTCATCAAGCCGTGATCTTCAGCTCTCACTGGAGCGATTCGCAGCCGAGTGTGAAGCGGCAGGGATGAGAATCAGCACCTCAAA
>JBAMHW010000014.1:26238777-26251681 GCA_037177495.1 Rhadinocentrus ornatus
TGGGAAATTTCCTTTTTCATCACATCCAAAATGTGCAGGGTCAACATTTAACAAATTGCCTAAAGTGTTAAACATAGAGAGAAAACTGGGAGGTTTAATCTTTTCTTTAGGGTGTAAAAAAATATTGTGAAATTAGGGCAAACGTTCCAGAAACTGAAATCGATCGCTTCTTAAAGTTTAATGCTAATTTAAAACAATGTCTGAGCTCTTTATACCAGCTCCACACACATCTGTAACAGTCAGGTGTCAACCAAAAATATTCTCAAACCACACCACCTACCCACAGTCTGCAAAGATGTTATTTATTTATTTATTTTGTTTAGTTTTTTTAATAGGCCAACAAATGTCCACCAGGATTAATACACAAGCTTTTCCACTAACACCTACTTCGGTCTATTTGACTTGACTTTACTCAGTTTAGGTTGTTCTCCATTTAATTTAAGTACCACCTTGATGTAGGTGGGGTTGTGTTGCAAATTGGTCCAAAAGTCCTGTTATGTAATTTATATGCAACACAAACACAACAATGGAGAACATCAAGGCAATGGCATACTTGTTGCTTGGTCTATGGCTTTTTGTCAGACTCCAATGCCACAACTACCAGTGTAGAGTTCACCATACAGTCAGATCTTGGGCTGGTGCCAGTGATATTGCTCCCTGGGCAATCAGTGACCTCTTTAGACAGGACATTTTCAGATTGACTCAGCTCGTTTGAAACCTCGGCTGAGTAGGTGATAAAGCAGTACCTGGTACTAGGTGCTACTACCTGATAAAAAACCCTAAAAACTGAGTCAAGTTGAGCCAAACAGGTACTAGTAGAAAAGGGCCAATAGTGAGTCCATACATGTTTTAACTTATGAATATTGGATTAGTTTTTCCAGAACCAATCTAATTTTCATTGTATTTTACCATTACTCCTTCACAGGAGTGTTAATGGTTACCAAACTTTAAAGTTTTGTATAAACTTAAATGGGTTTTTCCTTTTATTAGTTAAACAAATCTAAAGTGATCTTTTGAACAAAAAGAAATGTAAATCAAACATGTTTTTATTAACTACTTTAAAGCTAATAAGAACTTTTTATGGTTACAATTTAGTATAAGAAGTAGTTTTTATAATTGGAAACAAAAATCAAGGACAAAAAAAAAACTGTGGTGAACATCCACAACTCTGCTTCTGCCTTGTTATGCCTATTAAGGCAACAACATCCACTATTAGAAAAATAAAATTGTGGTTCATTTGTATAGTACGAGTTTGCAAAGTGCTTTACAATTAAAAAATATACATTCCACAAAAGAGAAAAGAAGTTCAAGAATCAACTGTAATAAAGAGGGTTTTTTGTTTTTGTTTTTATTAAATTGTCAGTAGTTTTCTTTACGAGAAAATGTAGAGATTTCTTGCTTAAGATATACTTTCATCTCTGGAAATCTGTGTTATATCATAACTGGGAAGATGATGGCGAGTCACTCAGATTGGAAACAGCTGGTGATTTGAAACAGTTGAGTCTAAGCCAGGGCAGATGGGATTTATAGCGTTGTTTTCACTCAGTACGCTTCCCCTTTTCTTTAAAACAGGCAAAAACCCTTATTTGTACATCAATTACGTTTTTTCAGCATTTACTATTTCTACTCACATTTTATTATTATTCATTTTATAAATATAAACAAAATAATAGCACTGGAGACCCTGCAATCATTTTTAAATTAAGTAGTTTATAGGCTGCTATTGTTTGAATAATAAATATAACTACAGAAACAATTGTTGGGCTCATTCTGTATTAATTTCAGAATTAATCCGGATTTGTGAGGCGTCCGACCGAAGTGCTTTAAATACTGGATGTTTGATGGGGTGTAACTTCTTCTGGGAATATGACGCTTAATTTTGTGTGTGATTCACAAAATATTACTAATCTCTATGACAGATTTCACAGAGTAACAGCAGTTGATATTGAGCTAAGATGTTATTGATTAATGGATATATTACTAGTTGATATGAGCGAAACTTTAGAATGAATTGTGATCCCATTGAAGCAAATGTTCCCCATTTCTTACGTCATGTGTGATCACATGGAGAGGATGTGGTGGTTTGGCCGACTAAACCGAGTGTAAAAGACATTAAAACCTTGCAGATGATTCTTTGTGAGCAAACCTGGACTTTTCAGCTGACTAACACTAAGGGTTTCTGTCAAGTGAAACATTCATTCTTCCGTCTACGCATGTGGAAGTTTTAAGCCTGAAAAAAAAAAGAAAAGTGGATGCAATGGTTTTATAATTATACAAACACAGTAACAGATTTATTGTAACATCTGTGTCTTCTTCGGAAAGAATTTTCCTCTTCTCTTTAGTCAGGGAGGAAAACAGCTGTCAGGTTTTAAACGGCAGGATCCAGACTTGGCTGTACAAGGAACCACAAAACCGCATCCAAAGTTTGACTGTGTTTTGTTTTCGATGGACTGATTCCTCATTGTTAAGTTTTCACCTTTAATCAAACACAGCATCACTGTACAATCCTCTGGGAAATATAAAACCATATGAGAACTTTATACCACAGTCAGATGAAATACTCTTGCATGTTTTTTAAAGCTATTTTCAACATAAATTATTCCACATGGCAGCCATTTTAAATGGAGAGGTCACTGGGTGGCACTCATCTTTCACAACACTTTTTATTTGTCTACAGAGAGGAAGGGGAGGTCAGTCACCACCCCTTTCCTTCAGACTTCCAGCTGGTGTCCTCCCTCCTCTGGCCGAATCAACAACAGGCTTTTACACTGTTTCCCCTGGCTGGCTGGTTTTGTCTTGCAGCCCGCTCCTACTTTTGTCTTTTTATCGATTGAGGAGGAACTCAACAACCCCCCTTAACCTCTGCTGATACAGCCATGTAGCTCACTTCCCCCCTAGAAATCCTACTCCAGTTGCTGGTACTTCATCTTGTTTTTCAATACGCCCCCCTCTCGTGAAACAACTGCCTCCCCCAATGAGTATTTTCTCTCTGTAACAGCTGGTGCTGTGGTTCACCCTCTGCTCCTCTTTAGTTAAAGTGAATACTTTTAGTTTGGCTGAATGTCTGTTCCCCTTTTCCTTCCCTGCAGTGTCAGCACCATGATATTGTGGCAACTTCTGCCTGACTGCATGTCCTTAGCAACATTTGGCAAGAATATTTTAATTAAAAATACGCTGCCGTGAGTGCAACACGAGACATTGACCCATGCAACATTGACACATGGACCTGAAAGGCTTCTCTCAAGGGTTAGATGCAGAGATAACTCCCTTTACTACTTTTTGAAGTGATCAAGTAAGATATTTGCTGCCATACCAGGCAACATTTAGGTGCTCATTAGGAGTTACATAAGAAATAGCCCGAGGCTCTAACAAAGCCAGCTGTTATTTGTCTCTGAGACGAGGAGCCTGCATGCATGTGCCTCCTAAGTGTCTGTGTGCATAAGTGTGCATGTGTGGTCTTGTTTTTCTAAACTTGTGGGGTCCAAAAACTTTGTTTTGTGGTCTTTGTGGATTTTTAGAGTTAGGTTACAGTTATATAAAGGTTATGGTAATTCTCTTGTGTTTGTTAGCATGCAGTGTTTTTTAGTGGCAGAACTCTGCGTGTGTGTGTGTGTGTGTGGTGTTAAAGACTGGAAATCAGGGTTGTGGTGTCTTGTTTTGCAAGGCTGTGCTCAAGTAAAGTTTATATGTGAGGACAAAGAAATTGGTGTTACATGCAACACTAATAACATTATTCCAACAATGAAGGAGTAACAAAAAAAAAAAAGATAAATGTCCAAACAGTAGCCTCCTGGTAAAAACGGCATTCTGTGCACAGCTGTTAAGCTCATGAGCATAAAAAGAAACTGCAGAGTCACTGACTGCTGACATACTTGGCAAAAGGACATTTATTTATTAAATAAATGTTTCCACTCAGAGCTCAAAGCAACTGAAGTGAATTGAATGCAAAAATTAAGTCGATGTCTTTAGTCCTTCATGGACCTGGAAGAGGTTTACAGGTCAATCAATAATTTTTGGACATTCTTAGAAAAATAATTTCTTCCTCTTTGTTGTCTGGAACATCAGTTGTGACCTTCAGGGATATTTTTTTTTATCCAATTAATCGATTATTAACAGTTATCTTTGTTCTTCTGTCATTACTGTATTTTAAAACATAACACAGGTGATCTCAGGCATATGGAATATTTTCAGCCCATAAAACAAATACTCCCTTTGACTTGTATAATTGATGTGCCTTATTCACTCAGGTTGTTGACTTTCACATACAGCCCCGCCAAGCCGGATAGTCTTTTGCTGAGCAATGCCTTCATTGTTGTCCCGATGGTGTATTACACGTTTTTTAGACTTAACCCTCTCAACTTTAATAGCCTGCAAACACAGACACTCCTCCCTTAGCTGAGTTTTGCAAGCGGCACGTGGGAGGTACAGTTGTTTTCTAGACACCTGAGACATGTCAGGTGTACCTTTTAGATGAACCATTGGTCAAAGAGAGAAAACTATATAACTTTCCATAAATATGAAATTGGCTCATTATAACAGCAGAGGATCAGTCACATAATTCCAACCAACCTTTTCAAAGTGCAAGTTGTGAACAGTTTATGGCTCCATGCCAACCAGATTTGGAGAAGAAAAAAAGAGAAAGAAAGACAAGGGAAAACAGTCACTGTATTACTTACAAAACTATTTTCAAGATACACTAATTTAAAATTCCTTAAGTTAAATGAAACTTATGAAAAATTAACTGACCTTGTCTGGTTTAAAACAGCTGGAAATGTGTTATACTTTTAAAGTCGTATTACGTAACTTTCTAACCTTAACACTCTGTATTCTGGACTTGTTTGATGGCACAATGACATTGTTTATGTGCATTTCTGGAGTTGTTGTTGGCCAGCAGCATCCCAAGGCTAAACAACTGCACAATACAACTTTTTCTTCAGGGATACCATGTGACGTTGCACCCAACTTCTGCTTTACGCACATGTTACATGCTAACCAAGCAGATATAAACACACTGGCACCATGGCTGTGACGCAAGAGTCAAGATAAACCTGTCTTTTACTGTCTAAAGGGAGCTGGCGGCACAGGTAGGATGCAAGATGGATGCTAAATTAGCCATAGATAGGGTCCTCATAGCCTTACATACACTATGTTTTGTCTACATTGTCATACAAGACATCCTGATCAAAGCTAAATAAGAGGAAGCACTACAGGAAGAGAGTTTCTGGAAAGAAGTACACCAACACATATTTCACTTCTATCAAGACATTACTGAGAATTAGAGGGAAATCAGTCGTGTTCTACCTACTGAACAGAAAATATATGTCTGTTTCAGTAAAGGCAGACTGTTTGAATAGCTTGAAAAGGACTGTTTCACTGACCTGCTTAACATTAAGTGGATTGGGATCTCTTGTCAGTACTAGAAAGTGCAGAGCTGCAGATTTGTTTTTTGTTTTTTTTGCTTTTGATCATGTATGTTCAAGCCACCAACATTGCATTGAAGTACATGGTGTGTTTTCATGCACTCTTACACAGGTTTTAGATGCAGTTGTGAACTTAGAAAACACAGATTGAAGTTACCAGGTGACCGTATTTGTAATTCGTGCTGACTGTATTATAATAATGATAACTAATGATAACTCTCAGGATAGTTGTGTTAAGTTAACAGATACAGATTGATTATGAAATAAGGTCATCTTATGTCACCATTCATGAATAAAAAGGGACTGTATTCATGTAGCTACTGGAACAAAAAGGTTGCTCATCATGACAACATTATCTGAGAATCAGAACATTTTCTGGAATTTCCCTTTAAAGGTAGGACCAGGGGCCATACTAAGGGCCAGATTTACTAAAGCAAGGATATTAGCATCATGCTGCAATCCAGGCCAGTTTTGAGGATTTTCAACAAACATTGCGTACATTTGTAACCAGAAACATACTGTTCATTTGAATAATAATCAAAGTAATCTAGACCAGAACCATTGCAAATTGGTGTGGGGACACATACAAGCAGATCTGTTGCATATTTGGTTAGGGTGATTTACTATGGACACTAAGTCTGCTTGCTTCTTGTACAAGCATAACAGTTCATCAGCATGACAGTGACCACCACTTACTGTATGCAGCTGTTAAAAGGTGTATTTCACTGTCTGTTCTTTACTCATTATCACAATAGCCCCCTTTCCACCAACAGGTCTGGTTTGGAACAGTAGGGGTCGGTATGCATTTTTTTGTGTTTCCACAGGCAAAAACTGGGAAGTGTTCCAAAATGTCCAATCCATCTGACCCTAAAGGACAGAGCTCTCCAAAACACAATCTGTAGATTGGTCCATAGAGTGATCCCTCGGCACTAAGAACAAAGTGGGAACAGCAACATGTTTAAATATACGGTGGATTTTTGTTGTTTCAAGCCACATGCGAAGAAGAAACAGCACAAACTGCTGGATTTCCACCATTCTGTGTCATGTTCTTCATTATAAATTAAAGAAAGTGTTGCATTGCTATGATATCACCCTATTGCACAAGTGTCTATTCCTATCCAGTCAATACACCACCTACCGGGTATGGATACGATTGACTGTAGAAACACAACAAAGATCAGGGTTCACCAAACCAAAACCTTACCAAAATCATCCCTTCCTGAGCCACACCTGTTGGTGGAAACGGGACTTAAGATTAATGTATTTAATGTAAATCTTTCTTTATATTACAAACCAATGTCTTTTACAAGGATGCATCATACATGGCACCAATTATTTACAATTCCTCTAGAAGAGTATCCTCAGATTTTAAATTTGACCCCAAATTTTCAGTTTAGCCAATTTTTTATCTTTATGATCCTCCTTTATAAACACAAATAATCTCCAGATCACAGATGAGAACAGTGCAATGCTCATCTTGGCCTCTGTGATTTAAGTTATTGTTTTCCAGACAAAACAATGTCTCTTTCCTTACCTCAGTACCCCAAACTTTCACAGAACTGTTCCACTCTGTGGCACCAGTCCTTTTGTATCACTGAATACAAAGCTGACTGCTTCTCAAAGCTCAAGGCATAAAAACTTTACACCCTTAGCGTTAACAATCAACATAACCACAAAAAAAGGGATGGAAAATGATGATATGTGTGAGGAATATTTATTTAAAAGGAATAGCAGACATGCAACAGCTTCACAGTCTTTCAGGGTCTTGTTGATTCCTCTTTAGAACAAAGAAAACAGGCAGTAACAGTGTGATATCATTGATGGAACAGCCGTGTCAAAGTTCTTGTACTTCCAAAAATATCAGCTTGTATGTACGTCTGAAAATGTCCTGAACAGCTACTGCAAAATGTTTCAGGAGTATAAAACAACACTTGTTGCATTTCAAAGGAACTAAATGAAACACTGCCATTAACTACGGTACTACATGAAAAACAGCACACAAAGGAGTTGCTACAACAACAAAGATCTTTACTGACAAGGAGTGTACACTTGCCACTGTTTTAATTCAAACATAACCCCCATTTAAACACACAGGACCTTTAGTGCTGAGTCCACCAGCTAATCTAGTCGTCAAGCAGACAAAAACAAACAGCACAAAGGGAGGATTCCCAGAAACAGTCTGTTCTGTATCCCGGCTTTTCACTGGTAACAACACTGTAGATTAAGATATTAAAATCATAAAGCCTTTTGCGAGACCTTAAAAAGATACGACAGGAATTACAAGCAAACTTTCAAATCATTGGACATACATGCACTATTAAGTAGGTAAAACAGATGAGAAACATTTGGTGTGCAATGCTGCTTTTGGTTTCTAATACATAATCTTTGACCACTTTATAGTGCTACTTTTTTTTGGGACTGACATTAAAAAATTGTTAGATTCAAGCAAACACATTTATAATTATATAATTAGAATCCTCTCAGTGCAGCATGTTTCAGTCACAGTCCAAATAAAAACAGACAGTACTTATTACACTTTCCAGACTCCAGGAAGGGTTTTCTGACTTCATCTTAGTGTCAAACACAGCAGAAGGATGTGCACTTGTATGAAATACTGTGCACTTATAAACAGTCCTGATGGCCCATGCGCTATGGGTATGGGGTGCTCTGACTGGAGCCTTCTTCTTGCTCCTGTTGGGTGGGTGTGTGGTCGTTCCTGCGGTGGGCTACTTTGGTTCCATGCTCCATGGATGGTGGTTGCACTGGTGCTTGGGGCCCTCTCTGTCTGCTTCTGATCCTCGGGATGTTTTTTGTTTCTATACAAGTGTAGCAGCTTCCTTGTACAGTTGTGGCTGTTTTTATAACTTTTCAATCTTTATCTCCATTTTCTTTTCACTCTCTTTTTTCATCTGTTTATTATCTCTTTGTTTCTTCATAAACACGTAAATCCAGCAATAGACAAGATAAAAAATAAAGAAAAATACTTAACGATTAAGGGAAGTCTCCACAAAGCTTTATTTTTTCTTTGTACATACATATATAAACTCCTCTTGACAAAGCATATTGTTTTGCTGCAACACGGCAGACAGTTTACCATCAAGTTACTGGTCAGATTTTGGGAATTCAGTTTGCTTGTTTAGAGTTTTCGTTGATTTCCTCATTGTTCATACTTACCACTCTGTGTATCCAGTAGCACATGTCCCACTTTCCCTTTTATTTTGAAAGTGAAACAAATGCATTTGTGGAGGAATTCTTTTTGCATCCCATTTGTTCAATACTTGATGCATTTTTGGAGCTCTTCTCCTCTATTTGTATATAAAAAAAATTTTTGTTTCTTTATTTCTGTCATTTAGTTTAACCTCATGTTAGACCAGAATTATAAAGTTAATTCTCACGGATTATAAAAAAAATAAAGTCCTCGGTTCACCGTGGTCATGTGCTAACTGCAGTGGTTTTCAATCGTGGTCTTCGATGACCCCTGCCCTGCATGTTCTAGATGTTTCCAACTCCAGCACACCTGATTAAGAATAACTGAACTGCTCGTCAAGTTCTTTGCAAGCCTGCTTTACTGTGCAGGGTAAGAAACCCTAATCATTTGTAGTAAGGGGTGGCGTGCCTCGGCAAGTAGAGCGGTCGTCTTGTAACCCTAGGGTTGCCGGTTTGATCCTCAGCCAATCTCCTTGGGTAGGGTCCGCCATCAGTGCATGAATGGGTGAATGTGATGTATAATGTACAGCGCTTTGGATAAAAGCACTATACAAGTACAGACATTCAGTATTACAACAAAAGGACAACCGTTTCCAGCTTGTGGTGCAGGCCTAACACGCTTTAATGCAACACACACTATTTTATAGAAACAAATTATACACAAAATATTTTAACATTTCTGTATGTGCAATATGTTTCTTTAGCTCCCTGGAAATGGGATTTTCTTTAACGACCTCGTCATGTGGCTCATAAACAACAGAAGTTATAGAAGCCATTACTCACTGAAATATCACAGCATAATATGACAAATCAATATAATGGCTGGGAGCTGTTTGTACATAAAGTTATTGTGGCAAGGAATGACTGGAAGTGGTGCCTGAAACATAGAGATGCCTTGTTTTCTAACTGGTCATGTGTCAAGACTTTCTAGAAGAAAATCATTTTTCAAGTGCTCGGTATTAAATGAGAAAAAAATGCCAGTAAACTTTAGTTTGTCGGCATATGTTATTGTTTATTTGGTAAGTTTTTCCCTGATATGTTTACATTTTCCTTGTGTTTTATCATTTGATTTTTTTTCTGTATCTCTTTATTGACTTCCTATTCGTCCTTTTTATTTTATTTTATTTTATTTTATTTTATTATCTGGGTTATTCTCCATGTTTTTGCATTGTTTTGTTTTCATTTCCTCATCAGGTTTTGTTTGTGTTTTTCTTATTGTACGAGTATATCGTTGCTGAAATGTTACCTACTAAGAACAAGCAGCCACTTTTTGCTTTTTAGCTTTGTTTTTCTCTTCAAAGTTACTTTGGGTTGCTCTAGTTACATGTGTCCTTTGTGTGCATTTGACTTCTCCTCACAATTTAGGTTTATAGGAAATTTTTATTCCTACTATATGAACTGTTTTCCTCCAAATGTTATCCATAATAAATATTTGTTGGTTCTGCCTGAAAAACAGGGTAAATTGCTTTATTTAAATGCTAGGCATTTGTTAATAAATCAGCAACGAGTAGGTTAAACAAAAGAAATTTGGTTTGTGGTCAAACCTTCTTAAATTTGCTGATGAAAGCAGAAAAGTCCAATAGATGGAAAAAACATGATATTAAAGGGATATTGCAATATTTTAATGGAAATGTTTCTGTTCAGTAAGCTTGGATATTTGGTCAGGTGATGACGATGCCAGAAAAGTCTAAATAACATCTGTGATGGAAGTTCCTGTAATAATTCTATAATAATAATGAGAATGTGACTATTATAAAAATGTTCATGCCCTATAATACTGTGATAATGTTGCAACTACAGTAACATTTTTATGCTGTGGAAAAAATAATTATGTAAGACTTAAGGACAGTTGTGCTAAGAAGTTCACATCCCATTGAAATTGTTATTGTTTGTTTGTTTTTTATATCTTATTCTGATTTAAAAGAAAAAAATCACAACACAAAACAAATGAAAGCTCTTCTTTGACCACATGGTTTCACTCAGACTGGGAGTGACGTCTTCATGCTTCTCACTTTAAAGGCATGTGACAGCTCTTTTTTTTAAGCAGTAACTGGCATATAGACAAAGGCAACCATTTACAATAACAAAGTTTTAAGCTTCCTAGTATTTTTATTTAATCTTTTAGTCTTTGTAAAAGGTTGACAAATAAAGTCATTAAAGGGACATTGCGTAACATTTTATGTTGTTTATTGACCAAAATCGATGTCTGCATGTATATGTGTTATCATTGGTGTTTATGGCCTCTGCTAATGTTCTGACACATTCTGTAGTTTAGATTTGTTTATACACCATGACGGTCTGCCATGTTCAAACTACAGTCGCCAGCAAGGGACAAAAGAACCAATGCCGAATCCATGCAAGCCAGCACACAGATTGAGATGCAGGAGGAAAAGATAAACCACAGGCTTATTACTCCGGCAAGTTAGGAAATCTGTTAGCAAGATCATGCATATGCAGCAGCAGCTCAGGAGCCATTTTCACCATCACCAAGAAGGCGAAAAAGGGGGACTTAAAAGGCAGCGTGACCAGACGATACAAAAGAAAGAGGATCAGCATCCTGCTAGCCTTCTTTAGGTGGAAAGAGCTCAAGAAAGAGAAAGATTTTAAAAGGATTGCTGAAGTTGCCAGCTTTCTCCTCGACAGGTAAGTCACAATACTAGCTGCGTTTCACTTACAGTTTTTTGCTAAATAAAAGCAATATTTCTCAAGTTTCGACAAAGGGTAATTGCGAATTCCAGGTGTTTCCATGAATGGTGTTCAGTGCATTAGCCGTTATTCCCATAAAATCTTATCCCGCGAGACTCTTTGAGGAGGAATCAGATTTCTCAATCTTTTTAAAACTCTGCATTTCACCACCGATTAGATTTCCGTCTCCTCCTGTGTCTACTCATACTGCACCATCCTTATTTGAAATGAACTGGTCACATGACCTGCTACATCACGCCCGGTGAAGTGTAAATGTGAAAAAAGTGTTTCCATTACACTTTTGCGATATACATCTATATCAACACGTTTGACAAACCATCTCATGAGGGCATAAAAACCTTTTAGCGATATTTGAGTTTTTTTCAAAATGTAGGTGTCTCCATTACCCTATTTTTTCCGCTAAAAATTCTAGGAGTAATAGTGATAAATTAGACAAAAAAAACTAACTTTTTTCTTTTGGTTTTGTTAGACATTTGGCTTGTTTCAATGGGCAGCATAACAGTAGATCCTGCTAAAACACATCAGCCTCAGGAGCGTTGTTTAGCTCAACTGGTTAAGCAGCCGCTCCATGTACAGAGGCTACAGATCCTCAAAGCAGCCGGCCCAGGTTTGAGTCCCGGCCTGCTGCATGTCATTCCCTCTCTGACCCCTTTCCTGTCAAGCTGCTGTTCAATAAAGGCCACTAGGGCCAAAAAATCCCTTAAAGAAAAATAACACCAGCCTCGTTGGTACAGAAGTATATGTTAACGTGGTTTCAGTCACCTTCATAGTCATGGTAGACACTGGCTTTCAGTCTTGGTCAAGCCGGTGGAAAGGCTTTATAAGGTGACTTTTACCGTGACAAAAAGCTGTTGCTGTGTTGAGATCCGTTCCCCCTGTGAGAATCATTCTTCCTTCTAAACACAGAGGAATGATAACTGAAAATTTGATGGCATGCAGTTAGCAAAATTTATGAAATCACAAACCTTTTCACCTCAGTCAATACTCCATGAACTATTGGAAGACATGCCTCGGCATTGTCAAGGCTTTTTGAGACATGGCGGCTACCGTTGTTGAAATGCATGTTTAAGAAAGTGAGATGCTAGAATGTACTAAACATTAGAAAGAGATGCACGATCCAGTGTTGGTCCAAGTATTTATCACACAATGTCCCTTCAAGACAAACTAAACTGTTTTAATTTCTTTCTTTTTTTCTTTTTCAAAATTTAAAAGCACGTTGTGTAGAAAAATTGTTAACTAAGCAATTATTCATTACATCTTGAAATATAGTAAAATCACCAGATTAGGTGCCAGTCATTAGATATTTTTTATTTATTTTTTTGCCTGTAAAAAAGAATAGTATAGTAACAGCAAGCAAGATTTCACCTGATCCTCATCTATTCATTGAAGCTTGAAATCAAATATGAAGCATGGTGGGGAAAATATAATGGTTTGGAGTTGCTTCTTTTGATCTTAAATACTATAGTCATGCCTTATGAGTGGTGTTATGACCCCTTTTTGGCAACCAGGGGTTCAAGGGTCGAACAAAACGAGCCGGATAACTTGTATAGCAAAAAAACAAATAAAATTTT
>JBAMHW010000014.1:26256200-26291457 GCA_037177495.1 Rhadinocentrus ornatus
ATTATTATTATTATTATTATTATTATTATTATTATTATTATTATTATTATTATTATTATTATTATTATTATTATGTTGAACAGCAATTCAAAGCAGTCGCTGATTTTCAGTTATTTTTATTGATTATTACTTTTGTCAGTTTTAAGTTATTTCAGTCGCTTTTGTTGGTTTTCTTTCATTAACTGAGGGGTGCCAGTAATTTTGTCTATGCCTGCAGATAACCTCTCCTCATTTGAAGATATTAACTCTAAAACACACTGCTTTCTGCAAAAGCAAGAAATGCATAGGCCCCATTTAGGAAGGAGAGCACCTCCCCCACTCCACCCCCAACCCTTGGCCAACAAAACCACATCCTTGGCTTCAAAAAAGCTCACTACTTCTCCAAAAGCACGTGCACCATGTAAAGACACTACCAATGTGGTCGTCCCATTGGCATGCAGGATCTCTGTCCTGCTGGGCTAAGCAAGACTATTAGGAGTAAGGATATTATAAATACATAAATACTGTATATTAGGGAATAGGAGTGTGTGAGACCAGTCTGTGTTGCTGTGAGGTAATTTTCGTTATTGTTATTTTCTGGCAATAGCAAAACATGTTAAAGTCTAAAGTTTCTAATTACTTAGGAGTTAATTATATGCACTGAATGTAAATGTTCCCTACATTGTGCTGTGCAAAAAGTAGCTTAACTTTTTGGCTTGTCAAAAAACATTATTATCAGCATTGCTCTGCAAGTTTAACTCAGAATTCTGTACCTGTGCACCTGCATGATCAAAAGACACAGATTTAGAAAACCTGCTGTCTGCTTTATGTAGATGGCTTAGATAGTCTAATCTCTGAGGTTTTCCTGCTAACTTGACTCACAACATTTACTAATAGCAGCAATACCGCCACACCTACACATTTTAACTGAGACTTCAAGCAGGTCTGAAGTCAAAACAGTTCTCCTTCAAACTGCTCACATCAAGTCAGAAAGGATGAAGTTGCAACTTCTCATCATTAGTCTTTTAAATAATTTGATGCTGACCAGTCAAGAAGAGAAATTGGTATGTAATTTTTCTTTTTTCCACAGTAATTTTCAATGTGTTGGAGGTAAAAAATGAAAATAAACCTAACCTATAAAAAAGTGAAAATTGTCTCATTGAATAATTGCACTATAAATATGATTATGCTGTACATATGTTATTGTATGTTATTGAGGACAATTTTAACTTTTCCACTTCAAATAATTATTGGATAGTCATTTCCAAACTCTTAAGCATCAGTGAGATATTTAAACTGATTGGTGGTTACTGCTGACTATTTTTGTGTGTTTTGTGTGTGACAATTTCACAACTTGTGTGTATGCAGCATCAGCTATAACCATTTTGTGGTGAAAATGCACAACTTGTTAGATTTGCCATTATACCCACTAGTTTTTTTTTATTAGGGTAAGATGAGAAGATCCAGCACCTGCATCTGCATTTAATGTAAGGACACAACCAGCAGCTGGAAAAAGTAACTTATTACAAGAAGGCAAATACAAGCCAGTTTCCATAACTAGGATGGAAACAACAAAAGCAAATAAACAAAAAACAACTAAAAAATAACAATCCTCCAAAACAATCGCATGTAAAGAAGTTACATCTCTATGTTAGTTAGATACTATTTAATTGTTTCTAAGCATCTCAAAATTCTGAGGATTTGTTAGAATTCTGACTTATTATCTGTGAGTTTAACTTTACAGTCACGAGATTTTGACTACTCTTCATAAGATTTAGCAAAAGATTTTCTCAGAATTCAGAGACAGCATCTCCAAATTTTAAAGTACTAACTAATTATTTTCCCCCAATTTTTTTTATTACTGTGTTGGAAATAGGCTTCCATAGCCTTTCCAGAACAGCGCTAGATATGCACCCAATTCCCACAAGTTGGGACACTGTGTAAGATCTAAATAAAAGAGAATGCAATGATTTGCAAATCTCATATCACGTATATTATTCCCAACAGAGCATAAACAACTTGCCAGATGTTGTAACTGAGACATATTACCATTTCATAGAAAACATAAGCTCCTTTTGTAACAAGACACCTAAAAAAGTTGGAACAGGTGCAACAAAAGACTGGAAAAGTAACCAGCACCAATCAAAAAGAGCTGGCAAAGACAGAGGCTCTCTTGTATAAAGATGTGCAGAGTTTCACCAATCTGTGATAAACTGCATCTAAAAACTGTGAAACAAATTCAGAAAAATGTTCCTCAATTTATAAATTGTGAAGACCTCAAAGATCACACCATCTACTGTGTATGATATCAAAAGATTCAGAGAATTGGGAGGAATCTCTGTGCACAGTCAAAACTGACTGACTGCACGCAATCTCCAGGCCCTCAGGTGACTCTGCATTAAAAACAGGCCTGATTCTTAGGAAGACTTGCACAAGTTACCGTCTGTGAACACACGTCATCGTGCAATGCTTCAGGTTAAAGCTCTATCATGCAAAGAAGAAGCCATATGAGAACACTATACAGAAATCCTTATTTCTCCTCTGGATCAAAAATCATTAAAAAAAAAAAAGCTCATTAATGCTCGACGCAGACGAACGGACAGTTTCATCCGTCTTCTGTATCAGTGGTGCAGGTGGGAGCAGGTGGTGAGCAGAATAGCTGACATGCGACCAGGGAAAGAAACCAACCAGGGAAGAAGAGGAGGATCAGGAAGGACACTAAAGAGAAGAAGAAGAATGCAGACGAGCACAACAAATGCAGAAATTGCACGAGCTTTTGAAGAAAGACTAAATGTGAATGTTTAGGGCATGTTGGGCAATGCATGACCGCTGCCAAACAGTGTCTGAAACTGAAGTTCACAGGAGTGAACTCTGAACTCAGCAGGCTGTACAGGATCCTACAAAGTAACCACAATCTTCCAAAAAATAAAACTACTGTTATTTAACTCGTGAAATAATGAGAAAAAAAAACATCTCTTCTCACCCAGACAGCACCTGTCAAAATTATTTCTAATGCAATCCCAACATGTGGTTTAGTCTCATACTTCAAAGCTTAACAGTACTTAACTATTGTACAATTAGCAGCAATAACCTCTTATTTCTGTTTCTGTTAGCCAACTTCTGCTGCTGCTTAGGAGCTGCCATGACTTTTTTTTTTCTTTTTTTTTTTCTAGACACCGGAAACATTGGAAAATCCATATGGAGACATTGACTACAATTACACATATGTCGATAATGATGATGAATCATTTGCTCCCTGCAACATCACTGTGCCTGGATTCAATCCCACCGGCATAATGGTCATTTATATCATCGTGTTTGTCTTCAGCCTCATAGGCAACCTCGTGGTTGTCCTTGTTGTCTGCTCTATGAAGAAAGGCAGAGCCAGCACAGATATCTACCTGATGCATCTGGCGATAGCTGATCTGCTCTTCTGTCTTACCCTCCCCTTCTGGGCTGCCGACAACCATCTGGGCTGGATCTTTGGCAACTTCCTGTGCAAACTCCTTTCAGGCTTTCAGGAGGCATCTATGTACAGCGGTGTCTTTTTGCTGGCCTGCATCAGTGTGGACCGTTACTTTGCTATAGTGAGGGCTACACGCACGCTGTCCTCCCATCACCTATTGGTTAAGGTCATTTGCATCATTGTGTGGCTGATAGGTGGAGTCTTGGCTCTACCTTTGGTAATTAAGAAGGAGAGCATGTATGGTAATGACCTCAAGCAGGACATTTGCTATGAGAACATAACCGGTGAAAGCAGTTACCAATGGCAAGTCAGCATCCGGGTCCTGAAGCATACAATGGGCTTTTTCCTGCCTCTGATGGTGATGTTTGTCTGCTATGGCTGTACAGTAGTGAAGCTCTTTCACACCCGTAGTCAACAGAAGCACAAGGCCATGCGAGTGATCCTAGCAGTGGTGTTGGTCTTTATTCTCTGCTGGCTGCCGCACAACATCGCTGTTCTGATTGACACTCTCATATTAGGCGGAACGATACAAGGGGAGACCTGTCAAACTCGCTACATAGTGGAGGTGATACGAAGTGTGACCGAAGTCTTTGCCTTCATGCACTGCGCAGTGAATCCAGTGCTGTACGCCTTCATTGGGGAGAAGTTTCGGAACCAGCTGCTGTCAGCTCTTTACAAGCACGGTCTTATCAGCAAGAGGCTACAGATGGCTTACAGGAAAGGCTCTGCCAACAGTACGGGCAGCATCAGATCTAGAAACACCTCTGTTACGCTGTGAATGACCATTAACAGTCCCAGGTGGTGCTCATTTTTATTTTTTATTTGATCCTACAAGTGGCCAAACATCCTCACTGTCGTAGGGCAATGACTCAACAACCAAATCTGCAATTAAAGGAAAAGAAACTTCTGGAAAAAATGTTGGATTTGACTGAATTGTTTTGTGTTCTTCTTTCAATATAAAGTGCCAGTAATTGGTTCAGCCATAAATAAAGGTAGCAAAACAAAAGAAAACAGCCAGAATGGATCAGTTACATTCTACAGAATGTATCTGAGGTACCTCTTAAATGTTTAATTTGCATATTACCAATCGTATCATTTGCTTGATCAATAAGGCTTCCTGTTATTTTAGTTTTGACTAATTAGTTCCGTCCTCTAACCTTCTGCTCCCATAACAAATGATATAAGACTGTACATAGTTCACTTGGTTAGTTGCTTGAAAGCTTAGGCTAAATGTTTCATGTCAGGTGCCTTTAATTTTTATATACATATATATACATGTCATGTCATTATCTGTACCGCTTGTTCCTATTATGGATCGTGAGGTGAGCTGGAGCCTATCCCAGCAGTGTTTCAGGTGAAAGGCAGGGTACACCCTGGACAGGTCACCAGTCCATCGCAGGTATATATACATATCTTAGTTGAAATTTGTTGAGTCCAGAACTCAAAACTGGGGAATAAAAAGATGCTCTACTGGAAAAATGAATCAGCTGTCAGTGGAAAAAATGCTTTAAAGCTCTGTGCAGTCATGCATCATTTCCTTAAATGCAGCATAGAGCAAGGGTGATATATGCATCAATTTATTGAAAATATGCTGACATAAATGGAAAATACCAAATATAAACTAGAAACAGTTTGTACAATTCTTAGATAGTCAGTGGAGTCGGAGCTCTTGGGAGGATTCATGACTCCGTCAGATCTGTTGCCACTGATTTTCACTCCAGTTCTTGTGTCATGTGACGTACTTCAGCATTTTCTCCCGGCTTCTCCTCGTGAAGAATGGCTTCTTGACAGCCACTCTTCACTGGAGACATTTTTGATGAAGCTTTGCTCAGCAGAAGATGGATCAACTGGTTCAGATGGATCTCTCAGGTCTTGTGTCAGGTCTTTGCCAGATTTTTTTAAATCTTTATCTTAGTTTTTCCCCAAATTTCCAAGAAAATTGTTTTCGTATACTCTTCAACTGACTTAGTCTTTTAGTCAGAGATGTTTTTTTAAATATGTTCAGTTTCCTAATTTTTTTAGGTCACACTGCACAGCATGCTAAGACATGCCAAGTTTACATCTAACGGCTCTTAGGTAATCATCACGTCGGGTCAAAATACTATAAAACTAATTTTTTAATATATTTTTTAGGTGCAGAAATGGAAAGATTGTGTGTCTGTGTGACAGGCTGCAAATAGAAAAATGCCTAAAGACATTATATAAAGTGGTTAACTTGCTAAGTTAATTATATGTTGACACAATACTGGTTCATCCCTTAAATTAGAAACTTTTATTAAGCTTGAATGAATCGATCAGTGTTTTAACAAAGAAAATCACTCGTCGTGTACAAGGACTGGACTGAAAAAGAATTTTTTTTAAAAGCAGCCAATGTCCAAAAAGAAACTTTAAATGAGACCTATTGCTCAAGATTACTTTTAAAGATTACAACAGTCTTTCTGCTCGGGAGCAAAATAAGAAGAAAGGTTGGATTGATCAAGACTTAATGGCACTGCAGTTCCAGAGACTTTTGAAAAACCTTATTTACTTTTAAACCTGATGCAATGATAAAAAAAAATGTACCTGTTGTAGATTTGTACAAAGACTTCTCTTTTTATACAAAGAAAAAACTTCTAGCCTTTGATATGCTGCATGTGTGGTTTTGACTTTGAGATGTTTACTTGTTGTTTTTTTACTCTAGACAGTAGTTGAAAAATATGTTCTTTACAATCAGAGATGTAATCTTTTAAACAGGAAGAAGTGGTGAAATCATGTTTCAGTTTTTAAAAACAAGTCACAGTGAACGTTGATGAATCACTTTCCCTTAGAGAAGTAGAAGTTTCAGGTAAAGAAAAGCAACATTGTTCTTCATAATTAAACCTGTCATCTTTTTTTTATTGTTCAGCAGCTTGTTTCTTGACTGATTAATAAAATATATACATCTTAACTGAATGTGTCTAATTAATTTTGAATTCATTCATAGCTACGTTTGTGAATATTAAACAGCTTCCAGGATATATATTTTTTTTACCAGAACAGCAACAGTATATTGTAGTGTAATTTAGGAGAGACCGGGGACAGTTGTAACAATCTTTACATTTCTGTCTCTAACTTCGAGCTCTTTTAACCCAGTGTGTTCAAACAGCTATGCAAACTAGCTTCAAGTGCCTGGCAATAAATAGCACGGAAACTGCCTGTGCAGCACAAACAGGAAATGTATGGCTTAAACCCAAACACAAGAAATGAAATGTTACAACTGACCCCATAGTCGGGGGCAGATGTAACATGCCTTGGGGTGAAAGGTAATATTATGAAACGAGGCCCAAGCTTTTAAACAAAAATGTTCTGGTCCCACAGCAGAGAATTTAAAGATGCACTGTGTAAATTTCCAACCAGTTTCTGGAGCCGTCGTTGCCCAGCAGCGTCCAGAGGCTGAGAAATCACACTATACAACTTTTTCATCCGGGACGCCGAATGTTTCGCTTCACACGCTAGCAAACGGATATAAACACATCGGCCGTTCTTAAACATGCGCTGTGGCTGATTCAGCAAAGAAATGCAAGAAGACATTAGCGGAGGAAGAGTAGAAAAGAAAGAGAAAGAGACAAAACAGGCACAAAATATGGGTGTTTTCTGTTTCCATGTCTTAATAGAGTAATAACAAATATAGAATACAATATGCAACAGGCGTTTGCTGGCTAAAGAGAGCTCATAGTACAGAAAGGATATAAGATGGATGCTGGATTAGCCGTTGATGGGGAGGCGCTTCACTAGGAACATTGCATCTTTCTGTTGTGCATCTTTAAACTACCCTAACATCTTAACCACTAACTTTGGTTTGAGTAAAATGCAGTGTGAAAGCAAACTAAACCAAAGGTGTGAAGATTTTCTGATTTCCCCACCCCACCAACAAAGTCCACCTGACTATCCTGGTGCAAATGTAACCTAATACAAAATGTTGTCATTCAAATCACATTTTCTAAATGTGCCCCATGAAAGCGTGTTACAGTTGTCCCCAAGTACATTATCCATGAGCTAGCTTGCCATACAGCTAACAACTAAAACATTACCACAAATAACCTGCCGGAAAAACAGCTAAACAGACACATAATCAACATGATATATGTTTGACAAGTTCAACTACAAAGCAAGCTATGTATTTACAGAAATAATTTGGGCAAAAAAATGTACTTTCTTATCTCTAAATCATTTTTTCCTTCATAAATTTAGTTGTGTTTGCCTCAAAGCAATACTTTTTCACATGCAGACTAAGGACTAAACTGAACATGTGCGGAGTTAACTAGATTATTCCTAACTTCTCCCTGATTGGAGCAATTGCAAGTGTTACAACTGACCCGTGTTACAACTGTCCCCGGTCTCCCCTACAACATTATCTTAAACAAAATAGCTTTAATCATGGATTCAATTCAATTCAAATTTATTTATAAAGCACATTTACAACAACCTCAATTGTACAAAGCAGAGCAATCAGAAGGCCAAAGCAATTATAAAATAAACTAATTTAACTAATAAAACAAATTACAGAATAAAATAAGATAAAACACATCAATATAGCATAAAAACACACAATATAATAAAAACTCAATTCAAATGCTTAAGGTGAAGGAAAAGCCAGTGATATAAGATTATTTAAAATAATTCCATATATCTTGCAGCACAATCAAACAGCCCACTCAAAAGAAGGCAGTTTCAGTGCTTATTGCTCTGTGTGCAGGCACAGACAACATAGGTGGAGAAGGAAGCCTTCATTTGGGGAATCTTTGAAACCACACACACACTTTATGATGAAATGCTGTTCGTACAAGACCCATGCTTTGAATGCTGTTTCATGCTTACTGTTTTGTCTCTGTTCCTGTTATTGCTTGTGGTTTAGAGTTGTGACAGCTGTCATGCTAACATGGAAGCGTTGTTTTAACCATAATTCAACTGTTATGAGAAATACACATTTTGACAAAGATTAAAATGTCAAATTAGTCTGTTAACATGAATACAGAAGCGCAAATACAAGCTGTATGTGTGTTATGTTTCAGTTGAGAGTTATTCGTGTGGGTTGCTTTCTGTTGTGAAACAACAGATCCTAAAGATCCTGAAGGCACTGGAGGTGGATAATTTGAAATGCATTCTGGGAAACAGGTGTCAGGTTCACACATGAAGCTCTCTTGTAATTTTTGCTCTAGATCAGGATGAAAAGCAAATTCATGTAAAAGTTCTGTTAAGACTGATTTTAATATGAGTCTTCTTCTCTAATTTGAAAGGTTATTTTTAATATTTAGACATGCTGTCACACTTTAACGGTCATCAGATCATTTTCAACCAAAGAGAGTTTTTCCTGCACATTATCAAGAAATTTGGTCAAGGTATTTAAATGCTTTAAATAGTTCTTGTCTTAAAATTAGTTTCCAGCCTTTTTTTTTTTTTTCTTTGAACAGAAACAAATACTCCACTACTTCCTATTTGTGTTGTCATAAAAATGATTAGGCCAACATAAACTCAATCTGAAGCGCTGACTTTTAATAATCTTCATATTTCAGTTTACGTTACCCCACCCGACAAACATCCCGCTGGGGGGATGTGGAGAGGGGCTCAAATGCAGTCAAGCCTGGTTGTCAGAATAATATGCAGACAACACATTTGGTATTCAGTTCTCTTTCTATCGACGAGGGCGGAGGCAGCTACGCTTGCGCGCATACATATGTCGTGTTACCATAGTAACAGCACAATAACAGCTCATTTTGGCAGTAGTTAGCTACCTGTGTTAAAAATTGGGTTAAAGTGTTCGCTGGACGTTTGCACGGATCCGGAGGAATTATTTCGGGACCACTGGGGTAATCCTGATGTGCAATGATGGATAATGTTCTTGACTTAATGTTTGAGGTTGTCTTCTCAGACTAGAGGAGGTAAAATTAGCAGTCAGAAGGTCTGGAAATATTGTCCATATTGCAGAGGAGTTGTGGGCAGTACTTCCGCTTTATTTTCAAAAGAAAGTCCTAGTTAATTGAAACGCTTAAACATTCAGTGTTTCCTATCAATTTTTTTTTATCAATTATCAGTCATATATTTCATACTTAATATATATGAAGTGAAAATAAATAAGTTGCTTGAAATTACGCAAGAAAAAGGAAAGATCATAATGTGTAGTTTAAATCGCCAGCTGTAATTGTGAAAATAAATCCCCACGACGGAAGTTATAATAGAAGAGACAGCGATAACTTACCTGTCTCCATTTAGCAGTGTTTCCATTTCGAGCTGACTAATTTATCATGTTTTAAGATTAGAAAATATTACCACTGTACGTACTTAGGCGCTAATGTGTATAAGTAAGAGTACATCTAAACTTGAGTATCAATAGCGTCAATCTCTTTAAGACAAGCTAGTTCGTTAGCCCGGTTGTGTTAGCCATCGCAAGGAGTTTAGCCATGGATCTGCTGCCTCGCGATTTAATGCTTTAATTTGATTTATTGTCGTCTGCAGCAAGTTCTGAAGAAGTTATGATGTCGAATGATCTGGCTGGTGTGTGGGAGGTGGGACTGAGTGATGGGGTCCACAGAATAGAGTTTGAGCATGGCACAACCACTGGCAAGAGGGTCATCTACGTTGATGGAAAGGTATTTACATTAACTGTAAGACTCAAAGTGCATTAATACAAGACTCATGCCTTTCAATGGTTCATTTACTTTATACACATGCTATTTTATTTTTTATTTTCAAACCATGGTCCAGGAGGTACTAAGACGGGACTGGATGTTCAAACTTGTGGGGAAGGAGACATTCAATGTGGGCCATTCAGACACCAAAGCAACCATCAACATTGATGCAGTCAGTGGGTTTGCCTATGAATACACTTTGGAGATCAATGGCAAGAGCTTGAAGCAGTACATGGAGAACAGATCAAAGATCACCAGCACCTGGTTGCTTAACCTGGATGGCACTGACCACAGAGTTGTCCTAGGTGAGCTCCACCTGTGTGTTTGTCTTATGTACCTGTTATGTATGTTTGCCAATGAAAATCAAGAGGTGCACATCTCCCAGTCTGTATTACAGTGTTTATTCATCCATATCATTATTCAGGATAGCTTATGTTTAGTATAGTCTGATTTATGCTCTACGCTCTCATATTATGCTGAAGCTGAGGGTAAGCTCTTTAGCTGCTTTAAGCCCTGCGCCATCTTCAGGTACCTCTGGCATCTGTGCAAGCTTATCCTTCTTATAATTGCACCACTTATAGCTGCTTAGTTGGTATGTTGCCTAATGTGTACACTGCATACAGAAACTACAGTAGATTGTTTGCAATTATTGTTTTCAGAAGCAGAAAAATTCTTATAGTTTACTGAACAGGAATAAGCTTAATAGCACTTAATCAATTTACTGAGCACGGCTGCTGACAATTAGCAGTTTGCAAACAAACTAGCTGAAGCCACAAAATGTTAAACTTGTTTTTGGTTTTGAGGAGGTCACTGTTATAGACTTGATCTGCTGTGGAAAACCATATCTAAACTTTTTTTTTGTTTTAAAGTTTTAGTTAACAGCAAACAATGTCCCTTTGTCTGTTGTTAACTTTATCTATTAGTCTTTTATTTGGCCTTTCTGTTGCTTGCTTGAACCTAAACTTTAAAAGGCTGATCTACAGAACTAATTATTGTTCTTTTGTTTGTTTTTTAGTTGCCCCCTGATAGAGCAGCCAAACAATTTTCTTTCAGTCAGGATTTAGATTTTATTTGCTTATTCTGGAAAAAAGCACTGAACCCTAACAACCCCATTCCAACATTTCCAGTTTCTCTCCTGGTAATGGATCCATTATCCAAGTGGCATTTAGTTATTAGAAATAACTTTGGGATTTTAATAAGACCTCAGACATTTTAATCTATAGTCATAGGTTTACATATATAATTGAATACCTAATAGGAGGGTATTGGCTACAGTAAACTCCTAATAATTATTCGAATATAACTTGATCATTTGTTTAATGTTTCTCTTCGGTTTCCTGTGGACCGCGTAAAGGGAGCTACATCTTGAGTTTTTGTACAGGACTTACAGAGTTGTAACTGAATGAATCTTTTGCTGTTGCAGCATAAACATCTGCGTTATTATAGATGGTCACACCGATCATCATCAATTACACACATTTGATGAGCAACACCTTGCTGCTACGTATCCACTTGAATCCTATGGAAAGTAAGGATTTTGGGTTTAGTTAAATAGAAAGTACAGAGTGTAATATGCAATGTGCTGTTGTTCATCTGGGGTTTATCTGATTTTAAGGTTTATTTTTGATCCCGTAATAATTAAAAACTTTAGGATGTAAAAACGTGCACTGCTGTAGCTGACACGTACGTACTTCCCATTGCTCATTAGTTGAGTGTTAAGGATCAGTATCATTGTCTTTACTTTCTTCCAGAGAAGGACACTATGGATGTGTGGTGTAATGGGGAGACGATTGAGACAGCAGTAAGTATAAGACCAGTAACTCTGCATCATGTAAGGAAATGAAAGCAGCAGTTTTCTTCATGTTTCCTAAAGTTTCAACCCAAACCACTACACATGCTGAAGCTGAATTAAAAAAAATGAAACTTCAGAGTTAAAAAGCTGAAGATATGCAACGGAACAGTGTGTTTTGTGATGTGCGTCTGCAGGGAGAATTTGTAGACGACGGCACAGAGACCCATTTCACACTCGGAGACCACAACTGCTGCGTGAAAGCTGTGAGCAGCGGGAAGAGACGGGACGGGATCATTCACACGCTGCTTGTGGACGGCACAGAGATAGCCGAGTGTGTGGAGTGAAGCGTTTACGTCTGTGTGAGCAGAGAGCTGCTTTACTGACCTGGCATCTGAAACGGACTGAAAAATGGTTCCCTTAAATCTCCCGGAGTGAGGGATGTTATCTCTTAGCCATACCGTTTGTGTTGTGACCAAAATAGAAAAAAAACAACCTGGAAACAGGACTTGGACGTCTGTGAAGTCATAGAAGCCATAAATGTCTTTCACCTGCTAGGATTTACCCTCTTAAAAAAAACGTTTTGATTAGCATACTTGTACTTTGTATGATGTGCGGTCAGTTTCATTTATATAATCAACACTGGAGACCACTCAGCCATGCTCAGTTATATGAGCACCTGCTGTTGAAGACACACACTCATTGCGACCGTGGTCTCAGCAAACCTACACTTGTTATTCATGCTAGTTTTCCTGTTCAGTGTTGTGCAGTAGGAGCCTTAAACAGCAGGATACGCGCTTGGTTAAACGCAGCGTCCAGCGTGTCCTGCTTAGTGTGATGTTGCCATGTTAAATTGTCCTGGTTTTATCAGATGGACCTGCTGATGTTACAAAAACGTGATTAGCTTTTAACAGACTGCTTTTTCTACTAACAGTTTCATAGACAATCATTCAGATATCGTGATATTAAGAATAATAAATGACGTAGAGCAACAGCATTTACTTGTTTCCACAGAGCAGATTGTGGAGACTTCGTTGTTTTTATAGTTGTGCGTAATGGTTCGCCATGATCATTTGTCCCCTGTGGTCAAAAAGTATTTAGGCTACATTTATATCATTTTTTATGTATACGTATATATATATAAAGTTATTAAAACTTGTGGATGTAAAACATACTTGTTCTTATCCATCTGAAATGTTTGAGCTATTGTGATAATACACAGGGTAAACATGTAAACCACCAACATTAGTTTTTCTGAGGTCGCCATTAATACATTTCAGTGCTTAGTAGACCGTGTTGATCAGATTTCTGATTTATTGTTTCATAAAGAATTAAGTTTTATCTCCTATAAAAGAGCTCCACATTCATACATGTATTTCATTTAGTAAAATTCATCTAGTTTTATTAAATCTATGTGGCTTATTTGCGTTTGTTGTTGAGCATCAAATGGATGTTAGTAATGAAGACGTTGGACTCAAAGCAGCTCTAAGATTTTATTTAACAGTAGCCTACATCCTTCAAACAAAGATTTTTTTCCATGTAAATAACTGAATGAGGCTGCAATGATAAAAAAAAATATATAATTCGTTGTGCTGATACACCTACATGTACACCAAAGCTTTTTATCCATTAATTGAAGCATCATAATATAATGACCCTAAATTAAATCAGTTTTGCACCACTATGTAGTTATTTGTGTCATTTATTGATTCAATAGTTTGTATTTACGTTACTGTAGTGGCGTTATGCCTCCCTTGTATTACCTAAACTATTATACAAGATGCTGATTGCCTAAATAGAAACAAAACACGATACAAAAGAAAACATGACAAAAGAACCTAAAATGAACTTATTTGATTCAGTGATAAGATCAAACCTCTCATCTACTGATGATCATTAATGATACGATTAATGCAAAATGTGAAGGTTTTATTTTACACAAACACCCTTAGAAGATATTTTAGGAGAGATGCCACCACATTTTGTAACTCCAAGAAAAAACAAAACATTTTCATTAACAAAAGGTTAAAATGTCATTTTAAGAATTCTCAATCTTTAATTTTCAGGAAAAGGTTTCTTGTCTTTGATCAGGGATATTTAAGCATGTTTGAGAAGCCAAAATTTTATCTTGCAGAGAACAAAATAAAACCAGAGAAAAGGCATCTGTCTTCACTCTTTCCTACAAGTGATGATGTACTTGGGCAGAGCCTGATAACTGCTAAAAATGACTGAGACATCAGGTCCGTCCACACTGTCGTAGATATGAAGAGGGTCTGAGCCCACCGGAGGAGGCAGAATGAGCCCTGGTGTACCGGGAGCGGAGTTTCCCGTCAGCACCTCAGCCTCCACAAAGTACAGGAACTCGTTCTTTTTCTGCCTCCACAATCTCATGGCCGCCTCTATCGTGCTCGCAAAATAGATCCCCTCTCCGTACTTTGGGTCTATACACAGAAGTGTTGAAACAAAACAAAACAGTGTTTATTCGGCTTTGTTGCTTTCTATTATTGTCCATTGGGCTGTGAAAATGAATGAGTACTTATGGCAGCAGTGTTATCATACCTTCAGGTGGTGCGCACTCTGCGTGGAAACCAATGCGGCTGATCATCTCACAGAACTGTGCTGGTACGAGCTGGAACATTTTCTTGGAAGTGTTGCACTTCAGCTGCTGCTTCTTGAGGTCAAACACCACCTTCAGAGCAGGGTTCTCCACTTTTTCCACCTGCAAGAAAAAAAACATCAAGAAATGCTGCCTGCCCAGGCAAATTATTGGTCTGCTGTCTTTAAAAACACTATCAGATGCACTCAGTGTTCATTTCCAGTCTAATGTGCTAGCGGCCATGTTTGGCATCACACACTGAAGTCATTCCACAAGAAGGAAAACTTGCAACACTAATCACAAGAACACAATAATCAGAAACCCTCCGAAAGTCTCCGTGTGACTATCTGCTTTGATGCAGCTGATACTGTTAGAGAAGATAAAATAATCACTTAGGGGGTCTGGAGATGAATTTCTCTCTATATGGGGCCAAATTTTGGGACTTGTAGGTAAGTTTAAACCCTGCCAGAGACCCCTACATGTTCCACTATCTCGCCTTTTTCTAATATTTAGTTTGAAAACTGTTCAGTTTGTTGCATGTCGGTTATTTCTCTCTTTTGTTTATTCATTCAATTACGCTTGTTTTAACTTATTGTTTGTTTTTGCTAGTTTTCTCTGGAAGATCCTTATAAACTATTTACTAATTAAAGTTATGCTGGTTAGTGCTCATGTGTCGGTTAAATTTAAAACTTGTATGATTTAATTGTGTGTTGAAGAATATGTGCTTCTGTCTCGTAGTGTTTATTCTTGTTTCGTTTCTTTTACTCCTCTGTGTCTGGGGGAGGTTCGGTGAGGTGTTTTTATTATTTTTATTTTCTTTCTTTACATGTTAAAAATTGAAAACATAGGAATGTGCACATAAATGTCTCACAAGTATGTAAAGACTGTTGTGTCTCAATGTTTCCAATATATATGTACAAAAAGAAAACTGCAGCATAGAGGATGTGAAATGAATCAGTACATTATTTTGAGAAAGCTGCACATTCATGTTATTCATGAAATTCTATGTTAGGTTGATAATTCAGCTGTAAAATCAAACAAAAGAATAACTGGAATAATAATAATAATTATAATATAATAATAATAAATGAATGACTTGCAATAACATTTACACATACTTTACCTTTAACACCCACATCGGCTTTTTGAAGGCAGGACATCGTTCTCTGAACTCTTTGCTGGACTGGGGCACAGGACTTCTTTCAGAGGACGCTTTCTGATGAGACAGCACTCCAATTTCCCTTTCTTCCTCTGAGACAAACTCCTGCTGGATTTGGCAGAGCATGGCCTCCACCTGCAACGCCGCAAGAATGGTGTCTTCCTTGGCACCCTGCACCGTGATGCAAGCGTGGCCTTGAGTGAAAAACTCCTCAATGACTACCCCTCTTTTCATTAAACCAGACAGCTGACGGTGTTGATTTCCTCCAAAGTGCAGGATGAAGTTGTTGCAGATGTTGACAGGGCGATGCCGGCTAAAGAGGTTGTGGTACCATTCCCTAGCTTCAGCCACTGCTTCCTCAGAGGGGCCAGTCAGGGTGATCTGTGGAGACGAAGCTCTGCTGCTGTGGACGTTCCCTCTGTTTTCTGTTGCTGCTGGACAAGACATGGACACAGAGTCATTGCTGCAGTACAAAGTGAGACATTTTATTTCTTTAATGAAAATATGAACTCGTGAATTTCATGTAAAAGAAAAGTAGGGAGCTATTGGAGATGTGATGTTTAATACTTGTGGAGAATTTTGTATTATGCACAAAGACTTTGACTTTGATTTCCCATAATCTGCAAAATTCACTTTCTAAAGGTTTTCTCATGTGTCCTCATAGCCCGTCTGAGGCTCCAAAATGAGAAAATTCTGTCTCTTCTCTCACTGGTTCCACTTTTTAGCAAATGTGTGCTAAAACGGGAGAGTCTGAGATCTTTCTCTTTGTGACCTCACAATGGGAAATTCTCCGGTAGTGGATACTGTCATTGAAGCTAACCCTGCCCTCTAAAATCACCAGCAAAAGCCGGATCCTCTCCCAGAGAGCAGCGTGGACTGGCCCCACCCATGAACATTTAAAGGTTCGGACACAGAAACAGCCCGTTCTCATTAGAGCTCACTAGGAAAAAAAAGTACAATATGGAACCTCTAAGTGTCTTACATTAGTTCCACCAGACTCTATTCCTCTATTATTCAATTCTCATATTCTACTTGTTTCCATACAGTTCACCGTGGTCCCATAAAAAATAAAAATAATTTATTCTTTCAAGACATTTTCGTTAGCAAATCTATAAAAGTTTTGATACTTTTCCAGCAGTATTCAGGTGTCTGTTAAAATTTCAGCCTTATTGGACATAATTTAAAAATATCACAATAAATTTATAATAAACTGACTAGGTTAAAAAAATGTTTTTATCGTCCAAATATATCAAATTCATTTAGTAAATGATCTAAAGCAGTTTATGAGTGAGGAACACACGAAGAGGAGCGGTGTCTTGCCCATGGGCACTTCCGCTTGTTGTCTAGGGCAGGGGTTCCCAACACCAATCCTCAAGGCCCAGTATCCTGCAGGTCTTAGATGTCTCCCTGCTACAACACACCTGATCCAAATGAAATGGATCTCTGACAAGCTGCACAAGCCTGCTAATGAGCCATTAATTTGAATCAGGTGTGTTGCAGCAGGGAGACATCTAACACCTGCAGGATAGTGGGCCTTGAGGACCAGGGTTGGGGACCTCTGGTCTAGGGGAAGTCAGGGACAGAACAAACAATCCTCCTCGTTAAGGATCTCTTTATATTCTTACCTGCATCTACCCAAGTCTAAAACTAGTTTCAGATACTACAGTTTTCTGGTCGACATGGTTTTGCTTCCATTAAATAATTTTGGGATTGCAGTAATGATGCAAACGTTCTCTGTAATGAGATTATCAGAATGAAGGACTAGACTAACTGGAGCTAATGTCTTACATCATCATCCAATCATGACCTGATATGAACAGAAGTATTTTGTTATTACCTGGAGCAAAACTGGGGTGTGATGAGCTTTGCCCAAAAGATCTCATCTTTTCCTCAAACGCCTGGAAAGAGAAGAAGAGAATCTGCAGGTAAAGTTGTGAAACTGGACAAACCGAGTCAACGCCTCTCATGAGCGCTTCACATCACAACCACTTTTTCCCCAGTGTGTTGCTCTTTAAACAAAATGTATCTGAAACTTGACAGATTATGTAATAAAATGATGATAGTAAATTTACACCTGAAAAGTGTCTTGGTCAGAAGGGAATATGACGAAGTAAACGTCCATCTTCGCTGTAGTTGTTTTGCTGAAGTCGGCCACTGAATGCAACATCATTGAGGCAACTTTATCTTTACTGAAGCGGAGGTTTCCGGTGCCGATTGCAGGAAAAGCGATTGACTTGTAGCCAAAATGAGCTGCCCTGTACAGACATTCGGCCACTGAATCCACGAGAATCTTTAAATGGTTAAAAAGCACAAAGATTGATAAAAAGCATCCTCACAACACCTGTCATTTAAGCAATACAATGGTGAAACTCTGCAATAGTTTTTATCTTATTTTTCTAATTATCGAACAGTGAAATTTAACTTAAATGTTATTTCTTATTTAAATCTATCAGATAAAATGTCTGATGATCAGAGACTTTACCTCAGAAGCTCTTGGTTCCTCTTTTGAAACGCAGAAAGTGTGATACACCTCTTTGCAACTCAGATTGTAGGGCCGTGTGACTTTGATGCGTCCCATTGAATTAGCTGTTGCTATTTCTTTTTGCATTCCAAAACCAGCTCTTCTCAATATAGCTTTGGAAATGGCCCCCTGACTCAGGTCACCATCTAGTGATGCTGTGTTTACAATGACATCCAACTAAAAGAGAACAAAAAGGGCAGTAATTATAAAATTATTTAGACAGAAAACTAAATTCACAACACTTTTCTAGCTAAAATAAAAAAGTTTATGCCATCAGTAATCTCGATTCTTACATTTTGTTCTTCAATTTTACCCTTCATCAGTGTCAGGTGGACATTTCCAAACGTGGCAGTAGTGGATGAAGTTCTGGTAGCAGCCCTGGTTTTGCTTGCTGTGGCCTGGCTGTATGACATGGGCTGCTGGGGGCCAAATATCTGATGGCACGCCCTCTTGATTTCCTTGACTGTGGGCTCGTCATGGTTCACAAGGAAGATCTCTTTTGGATGATGTTCAAGTGGAGGAGACTGTTCATAGAAGTGCTTTATAGTCAACACTATGGTGTCTGCACATTTTGGCAGAGGGTAGTTGAACAATCCAGAGCTTATAGCAGGAATAGCAACAGACATCAGACGGTGTTTTTTAACTCTGTGAAGAATTTCCCAAATCACCTTCTGTAACAGCGATTCAGCACGTGATACATCTTCCTTTGAAGGACTGTATGGTAGCTGTGGACCCACAGCATGAATTATCTTCTTGTATTTCATTAACCCTGCATCTGAAACAATCGCTTCACCTGTTTGTACTTCACCATAACGACTGACATAATCATTACTGTCTGTTTGGATTTGAGGACCACCAGCATTAGACAGAGCAAACGCAAGACCTCCAATGTGCTGAAGAGCGGTGTTTGCAGCATTCACAACAGCTTCCGCAGGGAAACAGGTGAGATCCCCCTTCCACACGGACACCTGAACGCCTGCCTGCAGTGTAGCAGCAAACCTTTTTTCTGGGGCACCAGCTGGCCCTCTGTGCTGGGCAAAGCGGGCCCCTTCCTCTAAATCTACACCATCAAAGGTGACTGCACATCCAAATTTGCTTAAAAAGACGTCACTCAGAGTCGGTCCACAATCTTTTACAATGCCAAGTGAAGTTTCATGAAGAGGAATGACTACTGAATTACCAGCCATGGTTTCTGAAACGACCTATGGAAACAACACACATCATCAATGCAATGACTTTAACAATGAACCAGAACAAAAAACACAAAGTTAGAAGCTTATAATCATTCTGAGTTAAGTCACAGAGAAAATTATTTTGCTGTTAAAATAAATCGTAACTGCAAGGAAATCACTGTAAATATAAAAGAGGGAGATTATAGATTGTTTTCAAATCAAAATAAGAAAAATAAGCTTATTAATGGCAAGAAATACTAACTATTTCACCATATCATTGGTGTTTTTGAGAGGCCATTGAACCTTAATTATCCCCAACTACACGTGGCTGTTTACTTTTACAAATTTTTATTTCTTTTTTACACTGGATAAACACACAGATACAACAATCTGCTAATTATTTTCAGAAGATCTAATTTACACGTGCCGCCTTTTCCACAGTCCCAACTGAATATGGCCCGAGTTTAAAAGCAACATTTCAGATAAAGGTGTTGTTTCAATTTCAGTCCAGCAGAGGGAGACAAAAACAGTTAAATTTAAGGGTTATACCACAATTATTTTTCGAGTTTCAAAACAAACTGCAGCAACAATGTCCCCTAAACCTAGATTAATCCTGTACTGACACAGCTTAAGTGTTTGTCTGTTAATATAAAATATCTTTTTTTTTTATTTATTTAGGTACACATTACGTTATATTAATTTGGACTTGACACAAACACCTGCTCATAATTCACTAAATATATTTTCTTGCTGTTCAGTCGTTAGTTTGTGCACCGAAGTGAACGTTTTCCTGCAAACCCAGTAAAAGTAAATATTAAAATGGAATAAAATGTGTAAAACGTGTAGTGCTCGGGTTTTGTTCGCCATTTCTTTGCTATCTCGTTAACCGCAAGTGCATTTCCGCGCGAGCGTTTTGGAAAATACACGAAACATCGGAAGACGTCGCTATGTGCTAATAAAAAGAGACGAAACCTCTTTAAAATGTTAGTTTAGCATTAATTTAGATGTATAAACTCTATTCAGAATACCTAAAAGATAACTTTCAATTTCTGAAACTTAAAAGAAAGGAGACACTTACCAGCCCGAGTCTGGAAAGTACCGAGAGGAAAACAGAAAGTAAAAGAGCAAAACTATCAAGGTGCGGCTTGAATGCTTGTCAAGTTAATGTTTCTTTTATATAACCCATGAAAACAGCCGGTTTTTCGCTGCGAGCTACAAAGCGTCAACCATTCAGAGCTTAACGCCTTTCAAGAGCCTTTCCTGGAAAACCAAAGTGAAAGTAGATTCAGCCACACGGCGGGTGACCGGGCACCATGGCCGACGCATATTCCTACACTCTCCTCGTCGAGCTAGAGGAAAATAAAACGCCCAAACTAAAGAATAAGTTGGTAAAATACTTTCAAAGCAAGAAATCTAACGGAGGGGACTGTGAAGTGGACTACCAGGACGGCAGCGGGGCCGCGGTGCTGCGCTTCCGCAAAGAGGAGGGTGAGCCTGGATACAAAAACTACTTTTAAACGTCCTTTTTTAACTAGTAGGCTTCTTCAATTTCACAGTAACGTGATTCTAATGTTTTCCTTCACAGACCAGAAAAATGTTTTGGCCAAAGAGACGCATCAGATCAGTTTGGATAAAGGCTTGTTGAAAATGAAAGTTCGCCTCCCTTCACAAGAAAAAGCAACACAGGTCAGTGAAACAGCTGAAAGATGGTTAAAAACAAGCTTATCTGAAAGTCAGTGGAAAGATTTGTATTTTTATGGGACCTTTCCTGGTTCGGTTCCAGTAATCCCAAACATCCCGGTGCAGCCAGTATAACTCGCCCACTATTGTTCAGTGATGTCCTGTTTGCACACATCAACAGCCTTTAAAGTGGCCTGTAACTGTTATAACTCAGTAGAAAATAAACACGTTAGGAGGAAGAGACATGAAATAATCTGTTTGCATAAGTAAGCCCACCCTTTAACCCTTTGTTAAATCATCTTCTAATTTAATGACAATCATTTTTCTTCAGGAGTCTGTCAACCAACTAAATAATATATCTTTTTTTTTATATAATTCTTTTTAAAATGGGTTTGTTTTATTTTTCTAATGAAGTTTAGAGGTTATAGATAACATTAAAGCTAGAAAATGATTTAGATCACAAAAACCTGAGATTTTAACATGGGCGTGTGCATGTTTTGTATCTGCTGTATTTCACGTTATACTGATATTATATTAGTAATCTCTGAAAGATTAACTTTCTGGGGGGGGGTTCCTGTTTCCATGTTTCCTGGGGACCAGTCCACCTTCTCAGCTTTAAAACTCTGGATGCTTCTGTTCTAACCCAGACTGTCTCTTTAATTAATAACTACACTGCTTGCATCTTTCCTGGGAGTCATGTGGCTTATTGTAAACCCAAGGCCTGCTGCCCTCTGCAATCTCTGCTCTCCTGGTTTTTTTCATGTGTGGATATTAAACTTGGAGACAATCTACATGTCATTTTGTTTTATGGCAAGATTACTCTTCATTTAGGTAAATGAATAGAACGAAGATGTCTGAAATAAGTTTGTTTATTCATTCAAGGGAACTGCATCTGATAAAGCCAAAAAAGAAAACAAGAAGGGTAAGTACATAGTGAGAAAAATGCATCCACAATGGTGTCAGATTTCCTTGTTTGCTAAAATATGCCAAAACTTTGCTTCCATAACAATAATTTGTTCCATAGAAATACAAATATATCATTAAAAAATAGCTTTATCCTCATTAAACTTACTTACTTTTCTGTAAAGTATTCAACAATAAAAAGAAGCACAGCCTGTTGGTACACATCTATTTTAGTTTCACTTTTGCTTCCTTGACACAAACAACTGGCTCACCGGCGATATAAATATAAACGACCCAGCACAGTCCACTCACCCCATTCTCACTCACAGCCTCTCAGGGACAAACAGCTTTTATAGCAAAACTGAACAGTTTGCAGTCCTGTTTTAGACGAACTACGCGTCTTTTAGTAAAACGTAGCAGCTGCGTGTTATTGTCAATGCTGATAAGCTAGAATTCAGTTGTTATAATTGAGCAGTGGCTACAAAGGAGACTTCCACTAACTAAGCAGTAGGGGTGCAACAGCATTTGTCTACAAACCAATAGCATTGATCCAAATAGGAAATATCAATCAAACATTGGTACAGTAATCATATGTAGGATGAATTTAAGAAAGAACATGTGGACTTATTTACATTAGTTTAGTTTTTTTCATCTTTAATTTTATGAGGAAAATGCTGATATTCACAGGCCTGGTGTCTATGTATGATAAAGCGAGACTCTACTACCTCGGTTAATATAACAAAGTTCTTAAAATGGTGTTTGAGACTCCATCCAGCCATCCATCATCTAGACCGCTTTGTCAAATTAAGGGTCGCGGTCCGCAGGGAAGCTGGAGCCTAGCCCAGCATTTAGCAGGTGCGAGGTTGGGTACACCCTGCACGGGTCAGGGCCAGTGTTTGAGACTCCACAACCCTAATTCCAAAAAAGTAGAGACACTGTAAAATGCAAATAAAAACAAAATGCTTTCTTTTGTAAGTTTCATAAACCCATATTTAATTCCCTGTAGAACATAAACAACATGTCAGATGTTGAAGCTGAGTAATTTTTTTTCCTATTTCTTGGGAAATATTAGCTTTTTTTTTATTTTTTCATAGCAGCAACCCATTTAAAGAAAGCTGCAATAAGAGGCTGTAAAAGTAAATGGCACAAATCAAAAACAACTGGAGGAGCATATGACAACTAGTTAGGTCAGCTGGAAACAGGTGGTCACATGACTGGGTATAAAAGGAGCATTTCAGAGGGACACAACCTCTCGGGTGTAAAGATGTGCAGAGATTCACCAATTTGTGACAAACTGTGAACATGACCCTGCAGAATATAGATTATACTCTATCTATATATTACAATTTCCCTCTGGGATTAGTGTTTTTCTCTGTAATTTAATTTCATATCTTGCTTTAATGTCTACAAATCAAAAAATTTTGTTCAGTTTTCTCTTACATGATGTGAATATTTTTAAACTCAACGAGTCAGTTGGATAAAAAATAATCTCAGACTTTAATCTTGGTCGAGTAGATTTTACTCGTAAGGAGTTCACATCAGCACAAAGACGGGGACAACAAGCTGGGAACCGAATGTCAACTGTTCAGCACGAGTGTTAAAACTGCGTTATCTAAGCAAGGTCGTGTTCAGCTTTCTCATGAGAAACATTATTTATGTATCTACTGACAATAAACTCACACACAGCTACAGCGTAAGATTCACAGAATATTATTCACAAAATGTGCTTGCAAAGGTCTTAAGAAGAAAATTAAAACTATGAAGAATTAATCTTTATTTCTTCTAACAGTGTCACAGTCTATTTTTGTTCAAAGAACAGATTTTTTTTTCCCAAAGTCTGATTGAGCTCAGGTATAAAGTATTTTTACATTTTAGTTGCTTTTTGTGATTCTAGATGAATAGAAGCGTTTGTGCTAAATCAGCACGCACTATTTTCTCATATCAGTCACTGGCTCCTCAGTTAAAATCAAATCGTTGCAGAAATGATGAGCATCGAAATATTATCCACTGAATCTATATATCATTTTACGATCAGACTTGTGACTTACACCCCGGCTAACCCTCGTGCGTCATTAGCTGTTACAGTTTCTCGCAAAATAAAAGTGATATTTCTCAAATTTTGACCAAGTGAAATTGCGATTTGCTGGTTTTTCCATTGAAGGGTGTTTTGCGCATTAGCTGTTTTTCTCGTAAAATCTCGTCCCGCGAGACTCCGCTTTCAGGAGGAAGGAGATTTCTAATTCTTTGTAAAACTGCATTTTGCTGTTATCAAAGATGGCCGTTATTTTTTACTTTAATTATTTGTAAAAAGATTTCCGTGTCCTTCTGCGTCTACTCGTACCACGTTTACTTGAAATGAACTGGTCACGTGACCCTTCCCACGCCACGTCCGGGGACCTGTAAGTGCGAAAAAAGTTTTTCTATTACACTTTTTTTATCGTCAGGTCTGAAAAACCACCTCGTAAGAGCGTAAGAACTTTTTAGCGAAATTTGAGAGGTTTCTCAAGATGATGGTGTTTCCATTACCAGTTTTTATTGCGATATTTAGGTTTTGCAAATTCTAGGGTTAATGGAAATGCAACTAGAAATAGTTTGGACTGAACTTTTTACAATTCCAGATTTTATTTCAAGTTGACTTTTCTTTTCTAGATTATCTGTATTTGCAAATTGTATGTTCACTCATTTAGTTTTCACACCTCATGCACAGCAGACATTAAACAACCGGATGCTGATGAGCAAGTCCCTGCAGATTCAGTCCAAAAAGATGCAGAAGTCCGAGACAGTGATACAGCTGATGAAGAGGAGCTGTCTTCCACCTCGGCTGTGTTCGAGAACATTCCAGACAGCGTGAACCAGGAGTTCCTGGAGATGCTGGTGGAAAACGTTCTCAAGGGTCAGCACTTCATGTTGGAAATCATCCCTGACATCTCCTCTGCTGTTGTGACTTTCCACAGTGGAAAAGGTAAACACCTAAAGTGTGTGTGTGTGTGTGTATAATAATAGTTATAATTCATTAAACTACGGCTTTTATTTTTAAAACCATCAAGTCCAAGTTTTTACCTAAATTCTTTACTTTTCTATTTTCACAGAAAATACTGAGTTCATAGAAAAATGCCCAGAAAACCGGATGTTTGCAAAAAAGAAATTATCAATCCGACCACTTGAAGTCACAAAACAGGTCATAGTTGATGACATAAAAAATTTTAGTGACGACATGCTGCAGCTTTATTTTGATAAAGAGGGTGAAGTGGAAGATGTCGCGCTCAATGAAGTGGAGCAGACGGCTGTCATTACTTTTAAAGACCATCAAGGTATTTCAGCTGTACTACATGTTGCACATTTGAATTTAAAGTATATATTCTAGTAAAATAAACTACAATTCACTAATTGATTGCTTCATTTATTGACTTATTGACACTGACTGTTATGTTTTTCCCATAGCTTTAAGCAAAGTCCTCAAAAAGAAGCATATCATCAAACAGACAGAAATCAGGGTCTATCCATTTTACAAATCTTTGGGGGTAGCCCTTTATGGTAAAGACAAGCCTTCACCAAAACTCCCTCCTGCTATTTCTGAACCCATTGACGAGGCTGTCTGGAGGTACTTATCCAAGAACCAAGCAGCAGCGGAGATCATTCGTGGCGACTTGATAAAACATTACTGCAACGTGAACTTTGACCAGTCTACTGTGCTCCTGAGCCCTGTATCTTCATTACTGAAGCAAAAGGATGCCAAAAGCCTCATCAAAGATTGGAAGGAGACCATCACGTCGGCCTTTAAAAAATCTTTGTCTGGATTCAAATCCCTGAAGTTGAGACTAGAGGCAGAGCAATGGGAAGAGTCTGAGGAGAAGATCAGACAGACCCTAATGAATGAGCAAGTGGTTGTGGTCCCTGATAAAGCCAGTGGTGTCTTATCAGTGGTTGGCCTTGTGAAAGATGTCAACAGACTAGAGGACCGGCTTTCTGAAGTCCTCAACAAGATTGAGCAAAAGATGCAGAGAGCAAAATTAAGCAAAACCCAAGAGATCACAGCATCACCATCGATGTTCCACATCCTGTCTCAAGATGGCCTTCGGGATGAGATCCTAAAAGTGTGCCCAGAGCTTGATATGTCATACAATCAAAGTAATCTGGCAATAAAATTAACTGGATTTGTGGACGAGATTATTGCTGCAAGCAGAGTTATAAACGATGCAATGTTTGCATTAAAGAGACAGAATCTAGAAGTAGATAGCTTTGTGTTTGACTTGTTGAAGGATGTAGAGCAAGATGAGCTTACAGATGCTCTCCTAACTTCTAAAGGTGTAAACGCTGCATTAGAGGTCAGTGCGCGGCGTGTGCAGATTGCCGCTGTTTCCGACAAAGACCTACATGATGCCCAAGACCATCTGGGGCAGCTGCTGTTGTCCCAGTCCGTCCATGTTGAAGACGCCAGTGTCCTGGGTAAGCCAGAGTGGCAACACTTGGTCAGCCAGTTGGAGAAAGCCAACACTGATTCATGCATTAAAACTCGAATCCACGCCTCTCCCCAACAAGTTGTGGTGTGTGGCCTCAAGGACAGGGTCATCAAAGTTAGCAATGAACTCGGTGACTTCTTATCTCAGAATGCTCAAATTGAAGACGCTGTTGCCGTACAGGCAAATGTCGTCACCGAATACCTTCAAATTTTCAACACATCTTGGCGGAAGCAACTGGATGACAAAGCAGTTGTGTCTTTCAGAAAGGAAGCCATCCTCCTAAGTGGTCCTAGAGCTGCTGTGGAAAATTGCAAGACAGTAGTTGAAGACCTTGTCTCTTCTTTGTTCTTTGACACTTTAAAACTTCACCAACCTGGAGTGAAGAAGTTCTTCCAGCTTAAAGAAAAAATGTATGTGAACTCATTGAAGAATGAAACTGGTTGCCTGGTCCAACTGGTTGATTATGTAGGTGGAAAACAAGATGACTTTGACTTTGAATTAGTACCACAGCCCGTGTACCAAGTTCAGACAACTGATGGAGTGGAAATCGCCGTTTGCAAGGGGGATATGTGCAGTTATCCAGCGCACGCAGTTGTCAATGCTGCTACTTCAGACTTGAAGCTTGATTCAGGTCTTGCAGGAGCCCTTTTGAAAGCCGCTGGCCCTCAGTTGCAGGACGAATGTGACAAAATAATCAGCATGAGAGGGAATCTTAAACCAGGAGACTGTCAAATAACTGGTGCTGGTGGTCAGCTTTGTTGTAAAAATGTCATCCATGCGGTTGGACCATTGTTTGATCCAGTTAAACCCAAAAAGGCTCAAACTCAGCTGAAAAGAGCTGTTATAAACAGTTTAGAACTTGCTGAAAGCCATAGCTGTCCCTCTGTGGCTCTTCCTGCTATCAGTAAAACGCTAGGCTTTCCCCTCAGTCTTTGCACCATCACCATCGTCCAGGCAGTGAAGGAATACTGTGAAGGGAAGTCTGAAGACACCTTGAAAAAGATCCATTTGGTGGACAATGATGATAGTGTTGTTGCGGCCATGGAGGCTGCTGTTAGAAAGGAGTTTGGAAATCAGGGTTTTGCTCATTCCCAACAGCCTCCTCCTCCCAAAGCTATAAAGTCTGCAGTGGTGAAGCAAGCTGCATCTGACACCAACTTGTGCCAAGTCCAGACCAAAGAGGGCTTGGACATAATCCTTAAAAAAGGAAATATTCAAGCTGCCAAGGTAATTAGCATTTTTTAGATACATTACTTTCAGACCAATGTTTCCAGGCCTCTAGACATGCTTTTTTTACACTGATTCTCAACTTTTCCATTATCCAAAAAATATTTTGTGAAAGTCCACATCTGATAACAGTCTGTTACCACATTTTTAGACGGATGTGATAGTGAACACTGTTGCTGAAGACCTCATACTGAGTAAAGGAGCAGTTTCTAATGCCATCCTGAGTGCGGCTGGATCCAAGCTTCAGCAGCTGGTAGACAACCAGAACGCTACTGGAATGCCTGGTGAGGTCATTGTCACTGATGGCTGCAAGCTAAAGTGCAAACAAGTATTTCATGTGATTGCCCCTAGCTGGGACAACAACCAAGGAACAGCTGAAAAGGTGAAGCACTGCGTCATTTTTAGCAAATGTTAGCATTTTGTAACATCTTCTAATCGTGTTTAACTTGTGTCTTTATAGTACAGTTAGGTTGTAATATTTCTAAAAAGCTGAAATCACTATTTATACTTTGTCTTCAAGACCTTGGCAGGGGTCTTCCATGATTGCCTGGGCTTGGCAGAGGACACTCGTATTAGCTCCATATCCTTCCCGGCAGTTGGAACCGGAAACCTAGGTTTTCCAAAAGATCTGGTGGCCTCTTTGATGTTGGATAAAATCCTAGAGTTTAGCAGCACAAAACAACCCAAGCACCTGAAGAAGGTTATGATAGTTCTTTACCCTGGCGATGCACAGACTATCCAGGTAAGGAAAGTGTTTCACATTTAGAGCTCTAAGCAGCAGTTCTGCAGAGAAGAGAACGGCTTACCACAAAAGCAGAAATTACAAGGAAGCAGCATTAAGTATGTTTTGACCACCAGATGTGGTTGCGTTGGTGTTGCTGGAGTTTATTCTGGCCTAATTTCTTCAGTGTTCTGGCCTAATTATTCTTCAGACACCACAATGTGTCTTTGTTCCTAAAAGAATTTATGCATTTAACGTTGCTCAAAGCATGTTTGTTGTCGATGGAAGCTGCACAGAGCAGAAATCAATCAAAGAATTGTAACCACAAGTTTTAATAGGTTCAGGTGTCTAAGAAACCTGATGTGTAATGCCTTGGTAATGCTTTGGTTTAAAAGTCATGCTTTTGATAAATCTGTCAAATTATGTCCCCAGGAATTTAATGACGAATTTATGAGGCGGTTCTCTGGGGCTTCAGGTGGTTCATTGACCAAATCTTCCTCAAAAAATACAGGTTAGCAACATCATTTTATGTTCCCTTCTTGTTTTCACTTGTTTCTGTAAGAACTCAGTTAAAAAACCTATTGTGTAATTAAAGTAGGAGGCATTTCGATGTATTTACACACATGCCAGGGAAATGTTCAGTTTTAAATACTTAGTATATTAATGGCAGCTTTCTAAGAGATTCTGATATTATGTATTTCTGTTCTTTGTCTGCAGGCCCTTTATGTAAAGTCGTCTCCAGTTCAGGAATGTGTGAGGCCAAAATGGGAAACGTGACCGTGCAGGTGGCAACAGGAGACATAACCCAGGAGACTACCGACGTCATTGTCAACTCTTCAAATGAGAAATTTACCCTCAAAACAGGCAAATAATTGCAAAACAAAAATCTCTGAAATTCATCTTGATTAGGTATTTTTTTAGCCATAAATATGATCAAGCCTTCCTCCGGCTTCTTAGTTATATTTACTCGTTTAAACGATAATTAAACACTAATGAAGTTGTGAAATGCTTTTCATCACAGTTCACATTTTAAACTAACAAATATTTAAATCACAGTATTATGACCTCCAGTTTCTGTTTAGATTAATCGTTTTTGTATTCCCGCTCCTCAGGAGTTTCTAAGGCTATTCTGGATGCAGCCGGTCAGGCTGTTGAAGCTACATGTCGAACCCTTGGTACGAAAGCACTTCATGACTCTCACATCCAAAGATGATACCACCTACGGTCTAACAGTATCCCCTTTGTTAAAAAAAAAGGATGCCCAGATGATAATTTATCTGTTGTTTTTGCTCTAAATTGTCCAGAAGTGAAGTTTAGTGTGAATATACACACTAGTGGCTGCTGTGGTTCAAATTCATTCATATCCTCTGTCTTCACCTTAAGGTCTTGAGCCCAACCCAGGCATGATAATGACACAACCGGGTAACTTAAAGTGTAAGAAGATCCTCCACCTTGTTGGACAAACTGAACCAATAAAAATCAACAAGGTTGTGAAGAACGCGCTCCAAATGTGTATGGATAACCACTTCACTTCTGTCTCATTTCCTGCCATTGGCACAGGTGAGACTTGCTAACCAGGAATTTGAGTAACATTTGGGTGAACATGGAGAAATGCTTCACTGTTTGAATACAGCTTATATTTACCTGTATTCAAATATTAATTTCCTCCCCTGTGGATGGTATTTTTTATCTCAAGACTTTCATATATGTTGTTTTGTTTTTTTAGGTCAAGGTAATGTACAAGCAAAACAGGTGGCAGATTCCATGTTGGACGCAGTGATTGATGTGTTGAGCCAAAACCCGTCCAGTAGCCTGACAACAGTCCGGATAGTCATTTTCCAGCAGCCCATGCTCCAAAACTTCTCCACTAGTATGCAACAAAGAGAAGGCACTGACCAAAAGGATAAAGGAGGATTCTGGACGAACCTTGGCAGCAAAATCAAAAGTAAATATAGAGAAGATTTTTCTTTTGTTTTATTTTTATCCCTTTTCTGTTTTTAAATTCTAATTCAGGTCAATTTTTTCTTTCAGCATTTCTGGTTGGTGACAGTTCTGACATACCACAGAACGAGGAGGATTTTATCATTGTTGCATCCAAAGTTGACCCTGCTTGCTTCGACATCTGCAGTGACGCACAGCCTAAAGTAGACGCAGCCAAGAAGTGGATAAATGACCTGGTAGTCAATGAACATAGCAGAGTCGTCCTTACAGACAACGCCATCTCAAACCTCTCTCCTACAAACCGCCAGCACATTTTGGACATCCAGAAGAACAATGACGTGAGCTTAAAGACTGAGACCAATAATGAGAAAATCTCAATTGTCATTGAAGGGCTCCACAGGAATGTGATCGACGCCAACCGGGAAATCGATCGTATTCTTAGGCAGGTGAGAGATGAGCAGGAGTTTAAGAAGAGAGTGGAGCTGGCAGGTACAGTTGTGGACTGGCAGTATCGGCTTCACGGGTTTCACTTTCAGAGTTTTGACTCACTTACCAACTACTACCTGGAGCAAGCGTTTGAGCAGCGTCAACCAGATGTAAAGATTACAGTGCAGGGCCAAGCTTACACTGTGGACATGTCAAAGAGAGAAGCCACTGATAGTAAAGGAAACATCCTGCATATAAAGCGTATTGACAAACTAAAAGGTATTTTACATATTGATGGGGATTACCTCAGATTCTGCAAACAAAAAGCTAGAAACAGTTTTAATAGAAGATCTGCTGGTTTTCCTGCTAGATGGAGATGTTCCTGCTCACTGGGATTCCATGCCCCCTACCACCACCTGTGCAGCGTTCTCAATCCTAGCGGGGACACCAGAGTACAATGATGTCCTTAATCTGTTTAAGGCTTCCTGCAATCGCAACGTTACCAAGGTAACATGCTCGCTTGTTATGTTTCAGTTATCAACTTGTATGTGGAAAGCACAAAAACTGCATTTATCTCTGATCTTAGATTGAGAGGATCCAGAACCTCGGATTGTGGAAGAGTCTTCAGATCAAGAAGGATGAGTTGGAGATGAGAAATGGCCATCAGAACAATGAGAAACGTCTTTTCCACGGCACCAATGAATCCACAATCTCTATTGTCAATGAACGCGGCTTCAACAGGAGTTACGCTGGAAAGAACGGTGAGACGTTTGGCTACTTTTTACGCAGACCTGCTGCTGGAAATCAGAAATATCGACTCATGTTAGGAACTCAAAAAATGGGCGATCAGCTTGTTGAATGAAGGCCGCTGATGAATGTCACCTCTTTAAAGGTCCCATATTATGCAACATTCACAAAGAGGTGAGTCTGAGATCTTTCCCCTTGTGACATCACAAAGGGAAATAACCACTCTCTCCAGTACTGGAAACTGTTATTGTCCCGCCCCCCGGCTAGCTGAGCCTGCCCTCTAAAATCAGAGTGGGTGCCAGCGAAAGCTAGGTCCTTTTCCAGAGAGGGACATAGAGTAGGCATGGACAGGCACCAGTCATGATCATTTAAAGGTTCAGACACAGAAACAGCCCGTTCTCATTAGAGCCACATTTGGAATGGCTGAAATTAGGGACCGAGGCTGAATTTGGGGAATTAAACTTTGAAAACAATGTTGTTGGACCTCTGACACCCACATGAAATTGTTGAAAAAATGTATAATATGGGACCTTTAAGCTTTACTTGGATATCTTTCCAACTTGATTTGGGTTTTTGAAGCCACAGTTAAATCTAGTTTTACATCATCGATCAGCTTAGTGTCTCTATTTTTGTCCATTTTCAGCTGCGTGTTACGGCAACGGCTCATACTTTGCCGTCAGCGCCAGTTACTCTGCCAGTGACACCTATTCCAAGCCTAACCAAAACGGAGAGAAGTTCATGTACCTCTGCCGTGTGCTGACGGGGGACTTCACCGTCGGGCAGTCTGGCATGATCGCGCCGCCGGCCAAGGGGAGCAGCACCACTGAAATGTACGATAGCGTTGTGGACAACATGGGCAATCCCGCCATGTTTGTAATCTTCAATGACATCCAGGCCTATCCAGAGTACCTGATTACGTTCAAGTGATGTAACCATGTGCTGTGATTACACATCCAACTGGGATTTCTGTAACTTTTTACTGATTCTTATATAATTCCAGTATTCAATAATTTGTTTTTCTAATTTGATGTAGTTTACAGATTTTTAAAATAATTTCAGCAAGCTTTAGTCATAATTAGTGAGACTCCTGTAGTGAACTGAAAATGTCTGTGAGCATATTTCAGTTTACACATGAAAACAGAAGGCAGTGATCTTAAAGGAAATGGGAGAACTTTAGCGCTGAAGATGGGTGTTTCTGACTGTAGGGAGGTGTCTGTTCTGAGAAATCATGTGGTCGCAGGTGTGTCTGTATTGTATCAGATCAACAACTGAGTTGGAAAGTAAGCATGAAGTTTAACTTCGGCTGAAAACAAAAAGGCTGTGAAACAAACAAGCAGTGATCACTGCTGTAATGTGTCATTTTTTGTCATATCTGTTTATATATTAAACCACGCTAGTTATAAAACACCTGATTATTTAACTCTCATCACAGAAGCTGCCTTGTTGTATCTTTTTAAACATTAAAGGTCTTTCCTTGTAATGGGATTTTGGTTTTTGTACAATTTCTTTTAATTTCATGTAAGTTTAATTTCTTTTTTAAACTTTTTAAAGACTTTGAATCTTTAAATTGAATCTGTAAATTCTCATTTAGTTTTCCTGCAAAGACTTGCTGCTTTGTAGATTATTTGGGTCCCTTAATTAGGATTTAATGTTAGCAAATCAACCTAATTAGTGGAAACATATTAAACATTAAATCATCTTGAATGTCTAAAGATCCGACTGCATTTAAATCATTTTTAACATGTTGAGGTTTGGCATTTTTTCAGTTCATTAATTTTTTTTTTTTTTTTTAAGGAGCAAACCTTTTTTCATACGTGAACACATGAAAAGGCATAAACCCTAAATATATCCTAAATTAAAAAAAAAACAAACAATTCTCTCAAACTTGCAAATGTGTTGTTTTTTTATTCAAACATTGCTTTAAAAAACAAACAGCTGATCACAAAACAGTGTTGGACGTAGCATCCACATACATGTGAAATTACGAAGATTATACAACATTTTTCAGACAAATCTTATCTTGCTAGTTAATTGTAGCTTAGTGCTAAATGTCCGTTTCTTGTCAGATGCCAATTCTAGATGGAAAATAAATTGTTCCATAAACTTTATATTAAAATGTAAATGGGCAATAGATATATACACACATGGCTGTATCTGAAGAGTTAACCAGTTAGCAGCTCTAGCATAATAAAACCTGACAGGGACTTTGTTCAGTAGAAAGCAAGTCAGTTAATTCTCTAATGAAGCTCTTCATGCCAACACACTAACTTGGTGCAGCCCATTAACAGTTCTTTCAAATGCAGCATAAATATGCATATGTGTTATATGTATTTAAAGTAATAATACATTTTATTTAAGAAGCGCCTTTCAAAACACCCAAGGACACTACAGAAGAACATTAAAGCCATTAAATACAATAAGTAGCAGACACAACAGAGGACAAGATTAAGATGGTGAGTGAGTGATTAGATGATGAAGGACTGTCTGAACAAGTGTGATTTGAAGAAGCGGGCACGGCAAGTCACATAAAATTGTCGCCATTCAGTTCCAAGGTCTAAAAAAAGACTTGTTTACAACCTGAAATCAGGTAAGGTTGAAAAGATAAAAGAAAAATCTTCCTGATTCTTACCTCTTACTTTCGTTTCATTTCAGACAGCAAGACACCAAGCTGCTTCACAATGTCTTTGTCAACTTTATTTATTTTATGAATACACAACCATTAGGACAGTAATGCTTTCACCACAACTCTTTTAAAGGAAGTTCTGGCACTGAGGATGCCAAACAGCGAAGACGTCTTGAGGTGCAAAACATTTCAATGTTTTAGCATTTTTCATTTAAAATTGGTTGAAAGTTCAAGACTATAAACTGTTCCCTTTCCCAATCCTCTTCTTCAGCCTCTCCTAGAGCCACACCATTGTCATTCATGCAGAATTTTGACTTTGAAAGACTTTGAATTTGTCCTAAAAAATGCATGAACATCCTTGGAAAAACTTTCTTGAAAGCAGCATAGGTTGCTCTAAACTTTGCACTTTTCTGCAATAATGCTGCCATCACAGAAGCTTCACGGGGCCTGGCTTTAGGACTGATAATGGTCTGGACGGTCTTTTTCCTCTTTGGTCAAGAGAACAAAGTGCCAGCCACATTTTACAGTATACAGTTGGTATGATGGTCCATCCCATATGCTTCTGAGCCCACAGAAATGCAAAGTTTGAGTCCCGACGATGTGCCAATCCATTATTAATATTAATATTATTATTATTATTAACAGAAGCTGACCCAGCATCTAAACCATAGACCGTTTCAACAGATAAGTGTTTAAGGGTCTTCTGAGGACCATAAATGTATAAACAATGCACAACTGAACAGATTCAGACAGGAAATGATTATTATAAGAATTCTTCTTCTACAGTTAAAAATATGTTTAAAAAGAATTGTGGCCTAAAATGATTGCAGGATGTCCAAGATATGACAGGTATGTTATTTAGAATAAATACATTTATAATTTAATAATGAACCTTTTCTCAAGACTTTCTACACACTACTGGTCCCTACATGTTTAGCCTGTTATCCTTCTCACTTACTGGTGAGGTTAAGTAAAGCAAATTTTCATACATAACGAATAATCATGTCAATTTAGATTATTTTAATGTAAAACTCTATTAGCAACATATATATTTGTTTAATACACAATTGGGCTGCACGGTGGTGTGGTGGTTAGCACCGCAGCCTCACAGCAAGAAGGTCGCTGGTTGTATGTTAGCAAATAAATTAGTATTTTCTTTTATCCAGTGTCTGACTCACTTTGTGATCAAATGAGGACATAACA
>JBAMHW010000014.1:26295257-26307981 GCA_037177495.1 Rhadinocentrus ornatus
GGTCTGTGTGCCATATTTTGCCGGACAGATTTGCTCTTCCAAGGGAGACATGTTCTATGAATGGCTGCCCTTGATGTCTTGATATGTCAGTGCCGAACCTGACAGGGAGATGGAATAACACGAGAGGCCCCCCCTCTCACCCCCAAACACACTATTCACTTGGCCAAAGCATCATTTTTTTTGCATCTTAATGAATTGATGGTTTGTTGTATTTTCCACCATTTTAAGGATTTGTAATGCTTTTTGGCTATTATCAAATGTAGCCAGTAACATATTGTGAATTGGGGCCAGCTCTAAGTGATTTTCCAGGTTCAGATAAATAAATAAATACATAAATTAGCATGTAACTGTCTCCTTTCTGATATGCAGTTATGACAGTGATGTGGACATCGACACTGAAGTGAAGCCGGCAATCACAGCTGGTGTGAAAGGACTTAAAGTGAGCCTCTCTGCTTTTCTTAGCTGACTTTTATTCTTGGCTGCTGTTATTGTTAAAACGGCCTTTGTATTCCAGTTCCAGGGAATGCTGAGGGTCATTTTAGAGCCTCTTATTGCTGAAGCAAAGCTGATTGGAGGAGTTACTTTTTTTTTCATACGCCGCCCAGTGAGTGCTAACACTTTTATCCCTTTTTTGTAAAGTGGAGTTTTGTGATTAGTCTCATTTTAACTGTAAGTCCTTTTTTCCCTCAGACTTTACAGATCAACTGGACTGGTATGACCAACCTTCTGGACAGCCCTGGCTTTAGGTCAGTTTTTAAAAAAAAAAAAAAACCTCTAATCCTTCCGTGCTGGCCTAAGCAAAATCTTTTTAACCTTTTGATGATCACTTCTAATCTCATCTGTCCCCCTTCAGTTCACTGTCTGAGAACGCCATCTTGGACATCATTGCCTCTTATATGGTGTTGCCCAACCGTATGTGTTTTCCCCTCATAGACCAGGTCAAAGTGGATCAAATGAGGTTTCCACTTCCCCGTGTACGTATGAACTACCAAATGGTTTTGCCAATAATGGATTAGATTTAAAAATCCAGTTTTAAATTAAAACTAATAAAATGTGAATATTTTTACTACAGTGCATCTGTCGGCTCTCTATTTGAATATTTATTGCAGCATCAGACAGTTATTTAAAAAAAAAATTGGCATTAATTGAGTCTTTTGTGCTACTCAGGGGGTGGTGAGGGTCCACCTGCTGGAGGCCAGAGACCTCATGGCCATGGATACATACCTAATGGGCTTAAAGAAAGGCAAATCCGACCCGTACGCGACACTCAGAGTCGGCAATCGACATTTCAAAAGCAAGACTATCAAAAATACTTTGGACCCAAAATGGAACCAAGTTTATCAGGTACAGTAACAAAATGCTTGGATTACAGTGACTGAAGGGATGTGTTGCTCAGCCCCTCTTTGGCCCTGGGGGGTCGATGATCAAGAAAGAAAAGTTGATAAAATGAGCGAGACTGAAGCAAAACCAGAGCGTTGTTTATCTCATCAGTAGGTCCAACGCTGCTGATGGATCTGTACGCAGAATACAAACATATTTTCCCAGAAACGGGTAAAACTGCAGCGGAACAGAAGCTCAGAGGTGGTATGGCAGAGAAATGTCAACAGAGCAAATGTGCTGGCCATGCTTGTGGTTATAGAGGTGGTAGACCCAGGTTCAAGCCTAAAGCCTGGAGATGAATAATCTTAATTAGGGCTGATGGCAGTATGAGTTATTGTTCTTCATCCTCTGTAAAGTTTTTTAAATTCTTTATAAAATCTTTTAAATAAATCACCTGATCTTGTCTTTCACTGATGAATAAACTTGAAAACTTGTAAGTGACCCAGTAACCATTGAGCTTGTTAAACATCCTTTCATGAAATGGAATTAAATAAAAGATACTTATAATTTTATATAAAAGTAATATCTTTACTATTCTATCTGAAAATAAGTCATATTAGTGGACAATGACAGATTTTGCAGTAAGTGAAAGTAAAATGTTTTTCCAGAAGGGTGCGTGTGGGATGGGACGGGATTATTGGCGTATGCACTCATTGCATATAATGTTTTACTTTTGCTATATCAATGTTTTTCTTTATTTCAGAAACAATTGAAATGGCATGAGGTGCATAGCATTAATCTGCAGGGGCGATCTTTGGGGCTCCCATTTTGACCTGTCAGACATTCTTTGGGACTAGATTTAACTAAGCTTAACCATTCCCCTGGTCCGGAGCTGACTTGTTTACCAGCACTAGTTACCATGGTAACTCAGCTGGGACTCCTTCAAGCCACAATGATGAAACAGAACTCTCACATTGTGAGCCAGACTTATGGAAATAAGCAAGACTTATTCCTTATCCTTCTTCATGGACTACCCTTCTGTAGTTTTACATGTTAAGCATAAACCACTCAGCAGTAAGTTTTTTTCCACAAGATTGCACATTTAGGAATTTTATCTGCCTGTTTTTACTCATTGAGTTAATGTGTATGCTAATCCAGTCCCGGCCACATCTCCACCCAACAGCGGATAACACAGTACCTAACTTCCGTGCTGCAAACTTTCACCAATCAGAGCGACTGGGCAGCAACGTAAACAATGAATCCACATTTTAGATTCCAATTCCAGCTGTCTCCATGAATCAATCTGTCTGACTCCACCTTCCTGCTGACTGTTTGGCTGTTTGCAAAACAACTCATATCAGATGCATTTTCTCTGCTTTCATGCAGGTTATAGAACTGTGGTGACTGAGTCAGGCATAGTTTTTCCTGTTTGTGAATGTAATTAGAGTATTGGAACGTCTCCAATAATAATCTCCAGACAGGAAAAAATAAAGTCAAATGATATCAAGTCTTTTTTAATTACCTCTTTGTCTGGTCCCTTACCTAGAACCTGTTTGTCTTGGATGATCCTACCAGGGGCATGAAACCCCCTTGACAACAAAAGCTGGTGGCTCGAGGGGGAAAGATGAAAACTTCAGAAAGTTTTCTACTTGGAGCAGCTGGCTAACTTATCCACGTAGCTTGCCTATTTACGGATTTCATCATTTCTTTAATATGTGTGCATATTAGCTACCAGATGTAAAGCCTAGTACTGCTGTCAGGACTGGTCCCTCCAGCATTCTCCATCTCACCTCACTTGTTATGTAGATTAAAGCAGAAATATTCAGCTAGAGAGTCAATGGTGGCTTTTGCTCATCATGAAGAGAACCGGTTCGTTCAACACGGATTTGAAAAATGCATTACGGTTGCGTTTCTTCATAAACAACTAAAAACTCGTCCTTCATGTCTCTTTTTTTTTATTATTTTAACCAGAACTGATTGTCAGATGTGAGATAAATGTTTAATCTACAACATGTGAACTGCTGAGAGCTTTTTACTTAAAATCTTAAAAAAAATAATATAAATTTTATGATATAAAAAAACATTGAATGACGTCCATTTTTAAATTCTTATTATTTTAACCTGCATACAGTTTGTTGCCCATGAAGCTCCAGGGCAAGAGCTGGAGATGGAGCTGTATGATGAGGACACGGATAAAGATGACTTCCTTGGGCGGTAAGAAAGTTTCTAATACAAATATGATAAGGGGGTAAATAAGATATATGAGGAATTGAGGATATTTAACACGTGTTTCTCTGCTTTTCATGTTCCATTATTGTACTGTACAGCAAAGTTAAACCTTAAAAGACATAAATAAACACAATAAGGAATAAATCTGACCTTGGTTTGCTCATCGTGCTCTTACTATTTGACTTTTTTCTACTTCTAGCTATAATCTTGATTTAGGAGAAGTGAAGAGGGAGAAAGAAATAGATAAGGTGAGATTATTAAGCTGTTTTGATTATACTGAATAAAGTGATTTTGACTCATAGTACTAATAATAGCATGATAAAGGTAATTTTGAATGAATGTGTTGTCAACTTTTCCCTCACTCTTGCAGTGGTTTCCTCTGGACGGGGCTGAACACGGTGAAGTTCATCTCAGGCTCCAGTGGCTTTCCCTTCAGGCCGACTCCAGCCTGCTGAGGGAGGTACAGTAGCCTTACATAGATGCATCAGTATCAGGATTTACATCAGGATTTAAGAACCAGTCTAAAACTGCAATGTGTAAATGCTACTGTCGCTCTCTTTCAGACTGACGACAGCTTTGCTTGTGCCATGCTTGCAGTGTATCTGGACAGTGCTGCAAACCTACCAGTAAGTGGCTTCTAGCAGGGAGGTTATTGTTGGTTTTGCATGGCGGTTCATGTAAATATGCTTTTCTGCTTGTTTCCAGAAAGACCCCAGTGAGTTCACAGCGAATCAAAAACCTAAGAAGCAGCCAAAGGAGTCACGGGTAAGACTACAGCAGCATCACCTCTTCTTGTCATGTTGTCTTGTGTTCAAACTGACTGTTGGAGAGTTCCTAAATAAGTTTACCACAGCAAAGACCCAATGCTAAGCAGGAAAGAAAAGAGTTCTGGGTGGTTGGTTCACCATGTCTCAACACAGCTGCTGGAACAATGGGGAGTGAAATGGTAGACCCCTGTAGGGTGTCTGAGGGTGGCAAACTGACCTCTTCAACATACATGCAGTTTCTGACTGACCATTTTTAATGCCGTTGTATAAAAAGAAGAACTGAGCCTTCTACAGTAAAGACTACGCTCCATCTCATGCTACATAAATCCCATTGAACCTTTTGCTGTGACGGCTATTGAAGGAGAAAAACTCTGTGGCTGTGGCCACCATCATCCCCTGACCTCAGTCTTATTTTTTTGGAGGTGTACAGTGGGGGCTGTATACCTCCCAACAGCAACTTTAGGAGGCAGATCTGGTCTCCTTTAATGAGATGCAGGCAGAAACTATCCATGGACTTCAATTAATGAGTTGTTAAAGTGATAACAAATGATGGCTACCATGTTAACATGGAACTGAATCTGGAATTTTATTACCTCTGCAGGGCAGAGGTCACGTATTCGGCAGCGTTGGTCTGTCTGTCTGTCTGATAGCAACATAACTCAAAAAGTTATGGATGGATTTTGTTAAAGTTTTCAGGAAATCTTACAAAGGCTTAGATTTTGGGACCTGGATCACCAGCTGGATCCAGGAACTTTTTAAACGATGGGATAATTTGTCAGAGACATTTGTCCGAGGCGGAGGTCTGCGCTCTCTGAGTGCTTCTGGTTTTTAAATAATTATTATTTATTTTTAGATTATTATTCTAAAAGCTCATTTAATTGTTGGCGATTAGAAATTCATATACTGTTAACATTGTTATTATTATTATTAACGTAAACGATTATTTAGGAGAAATGAACAAAAACAGCATTTGCATTATAATTTGTAAGACAGCATATAAGAATCTAGTTGCAAGAAATTTTTTTTTAAAAAGACTTGAAGGCAGCACCCCTGTGTAATGTCATGCTTTACAACTTTTACATTTTGATACAACAGAGATCAGATTCTTTCAGCCAGTGCTCCTGGTGCACCTGCACCTGTGTGAAGCTGGTATTTCCAGTTTGTCTGGTGGTCATATTATGAGGGCGTGTTGTTGCCAACTGTTGTTCATGTTGTTTTTTTCCTCCTTCACGTGAAGCTTAAACAGGTCTGAGTTTGCCAGCATTAGAAAGAGTTCCTTCTTTTCATAGTCATGCAGAGAAGTTCACATTTTTGGCAACTAAGCAAACTGTGAGCAACATTTAATAAGGGAGCATGTTCATTCAGGACGTCTCCCAGGAGCCGCTGAGTGGCTAAAACTACACTTACAAAGTGAGACATGCAGTGTGACAGAGAACCAAAGAAGGTTTTGTTTTACTGGAATGTTAAAAAAATGAAAATCATCTATCAGTACCATGCCGTCCTGCTCAGGGAATGATTCTCTGAGTAAACATCTGTTTTGCATCTAATGTGGGCTGTCTCTGCAGTTTGTTACAGAGTGGAATGCACAACCAATTCTACCCGGAAACCAGTCTGCTTGCACTCAAACTCCCGGCAATAGCGTGTGGACTTTTTTCTTTTTGTAAATGTTGCACAGTGTTTTACTGGCTGACTTGTGTTACTCAGAAAACAAGTGAAGCTAAACTGAAAGGAACATTACAAAAGTGTGATTAAGAAGCAAAGATTTGGACTTCCTCTTTGATTTTACTCTGTTTTCAGCTCACAAAGAAAAATCCAGGTCCCAGCTCCTTTGTGGAATTTTCCATTGATCAGGATGTTCAGAAAAGCAAGGTATTGTTCTCCCAACATGCAGACACCCCCTTTTCTTTTATTTAATTTTGCTTCTTTTTCTTTTTTTTATGTTTTAGTCAACTCGTCATTAATCTTGATTATTTTTGTGGTTCTGGGTCTTCTCTTCACCTTCCACAGGTTGTGTATACAAATAAAGACCCAGCTTGGGAGCAGGGCTTCACCTTCTTTGTCCAGAATGTCAAAACACAGCAGCTTGTTGTTCAGGTGGGTCATTTAGTACGATACAATACGATACAATACGATACAATACGATACAATACGATACAATACGATACGGTACGATACGGTACGATACGGTACGATACGGTACGATACGGTACGATACGATACATCTTGGGCTTGATGGTGTGCCCTTTAAAGCCATCATAATACAACAACAACGTGGTATCACACAGTTAACATAATGACAAGAAGTTATTCTTCTTCAAGTAACCAGTGCCTAATTTTGTACACATTTTACACACACGGTCCCACCCCCCATACGTGTTGCACACACCCTGTACACATATTGCATATTATACATGCCCAAAATACATAAATACAAATAAATTATTTGGAAAAAAATTAAAAATCATAAAACTCAAAGAGTCTACTGCTCATTCTCTTTGGCCTCAGACAGTATTATTTAAGTCTGACTGAAATGGGCACAGATGAGTTTTATTAACTGTTCAGTTAACAACAAGGTACTCGCTGGTTAGTTAAAGTTTATATTCTGTGTGGAAGATATGTGATGGGTTGGTCGCTATCCTCTGAACCTGCCTACGAACAGACTGCTCATTGATGCTCGGAAGGGGCTGGTGCTCCCTCTTCCCCATCACCTTGATGGAAGTGTAAACCGAGAGCTTAGTCTTCAGTTGTACAGTATGGTTGCCATACCGTGCTGACATCGCATATCTAACCAAACTCTCCAATTCTGCCTGATAAAAAGTGCTGGACGCACCACCCAAAGGATTGTTTTCAGAATCAATAAAGAACCAGTCATGTAATAATCTTTATCTTGTCAATAACATCAAATCAATATAATGTTGATTTTGTTTTCTTCCACATTTCTATTTGAAATTATGTGAATTGCCCCAGAGGACATACTGATAATCCAACTGATAATCTGTCATCTAAATCTAAACTAACCCCAGTGTGTAGAAATTATTCAAAACATTCATTTTCCTGCTGCTCCGTCATTACCTAAAGAACCCAGACGGTGAAAGCAGCAGTGCTGCTGTGTAATATAAGAAAACTACATAAACACACTGTTTTTTACTCCTTGTGTTTGTGGTTCAGGTCAAAGAGCATCACAAGTCGACTCTGCTGGGTGTATTCAACTTGCCTCTCAGTCGCCTCCTCAACACCTCCAACATGATGCTGGACCAGCGCTTCATCCTGGAGCGCTCTGGAACAAACAGCCAGATTGCGCTGAAGGCCACTCTCAGGGTGGGCGCACAAGTTTACACACACACACACGCACGCACTCCGGCTAAACTATGAGGCTCTCATTGTCCTGCAAACGGTTGTACAGTAGGTGTACTCTAAAACTCTGACAGTGATGTTTTTAGGATCATTAACAGCATCCATGTGTTTCACCCCCCACATTAGCTTCTTTCTATGGAAAAACCGCCACCCAAACCCACCCCCACTTCTCCCCCTCCAGTCCAACAACAACCTGTGTCAACTCCCTCCTCAGCTTCAGTTTTCTCCAGCAGCATCCCTGCAGCCACCTCTCCAATCCAACCGCCCAAATTACTGAACAGCTCAGGTGACAATTATTCAGCCCACGACCGTGGCTCTATCCTGGATACGGAGACCTTGAGGTCACCGTCCATGGCAACCATGCGCCGGTATGACTCTCACAGCCTGCTGTCGGAGAACTCCATCGCATCATCCCGTTTGGACATCTCAGACGGAGCCTCCTACCCAGAGTGAGCCAGGGTTGACTTTAAACTTGCCAATAGTTGTCATAAAATTACCTAAAAGGATTTTAGCAAGTAGTGAAAATGACCTTTGTTAATGTATTTTTGCCCCTACAGGGCTATTCGAAACCATCAAGGCTCATTTGGAGAGATCGACCTGACTATAAAGTATGCTACTCTGAGGAACAAACTCATCATCGTAGTTAACTCCTGCAGGTTTGTTACTACAATCCACTTTTGCTTGTATTTTCCAGCAGTGCCATTGATCACTAAATATTACATCAATATGAACTTGTAAAATAGTGCAAAAGAGTCATCCCTCATTGCCTCTCAGATGTCTTCACACCAAGACAGGGCTGCAGGAACATGTCCAGGACTCTCGTGTGAAGTGCTGTTGTTTTGTTTGTGAACAAGCCGGATCAAAGAGCCAATTCTTTGTACTGAATGAGAAGAAGTGACTCCTGTTAATCTTTAGAGGGGTGGAACACTTTAATGAGCACACCATGTGGCCAATCACAAGTGAGGAAAGACTGGGATCATACCACTATGTGAAAGAAAGAACGGGGCAGACTTTGTATTGGTGCAGGCCAGGTCCACGTAACGGAGATAGTTGGGGAGCTGGACTTAAATACAACTGTGGAAAAAGTGCAGAAATAAGTTAATCCGAAGTGATATGTTTTTTTGGTTTTATTTTAAACAACTATGAGATTACATTACAGTTCCCTCTAAAAATTAATCTTTTTTTCCTTAAGACGTATTTAACGTTTAGATAGGTAGTTTTTGAACAAAAAACAAAAGGGATATAAAAATAAGACTTATGTAAACAGAAAAAAAGCTTACCAGCATAATTGCTAAATTAGGCTAAAATAGAAGATCTGAGCCTCAATGAAGAGCCTTTTGGGAGCTGTAAGAGCTCTTCTAAAGGAGCCAAACCTTTGAAAAGATCCAGTTTTACTACCACTAATATGAAGTGTAATGCTCTTACATTACTTTAAGACTATCAGGGAAGATTGACTCAACCAATATAAACTACAATGTAAAAAGAGGAAGTGTTGCAGGGACTTTTAACAACAGACGTTGTCACGGTATCACTTTAACCTGTTGGTACCCAACGTCCCGTGGGCAGGACATGACAAATAAATGTTTTTTTACTCAGTTTCCCTTCCATGTACCTACACATGTTATACACCATAGGAAAGCTAAGATTCTGAAGATTTCAGTGATGTATACCAATCCAGTCATAACTGTAGATTCAGTAGACACTTATGTCAGACCAGTCGTCAATACATTTTATCTTTGAAGCCATCCTGTACTCCAGACGATACTGCAACAAAAACAGTCCTGATACATCAGCAAGGGTCCAGTAAGAGTAGTCCAGTGAAATAGTTGGTCCACAAGTGGTCTTTTATTCATTAAACCTATTTTAAAAATTTTAAAATTGCTGCATATTAAAGGGATAGTGAAAAGGATGTGCACACAGGACATTGAAGTTTTCATCCATATTATTTACAAAGGGAGTTTTCATGTTATTCTGGTGGTGGTTTATATCATACTTGGTACCGCAGCAGCCACAGCCTGTGATGTCTTCAACTCCATCGTTGCTAGGCTACAAACACAGCATCCTAATGCATTCATTTCAATCTTTGGAGACTTCAATACCAGAGAAAATAAGATGTTGGACTTATTTTATGCAAATGTTAAAAGGCATCCAGCTCCTCTGCCCTGCCTCCTTTAGGAAGATCAGACCATAATCTGGTTCTTCTCACCTCCACCTACAAGCCCATTGGTCCGCAGCAGCCAAACATCACACAGACTATTAAAACCTGGTCTAATGAAGCTGAAGATGCTCTAAGAGGGTGCTTTGAGGCCACAGACTGGAATGTTCTCTGTGAACCACATGGAGACCACATTAGTTCCATGACTGAGTGTGTGACAGATTATATGAACTTCTGTGTGTACAGCATCATCCCAACAAGAACAGTGAGGTGCTTCCCCATAACAGAACTTGGATCATCAGTTACCTAAAAATGCTGCTAAACATAAAGTTGTAATCTCTCTCTTACTCGCATGTTTGTTAAATTGTGACATTAAAATTCGGTAATATTTGACAATTGTGGATTTTTAAGGGGTTAATGACGTGTGTACCGGCTGGAAAACAACAGAGCCTTGGACCGTGTTTTTTTTATTTTATTTTTTTTACGTTATTTCTTTTTTTTTTTATGTGTTTAGCGTCCACTGAAGTGTCCTATGATTAATTTCAAAGGTTTAAGTGATTCATCGTCCTGTCTTGTTGCTATGGGAAATTCTTGTTGGCTAGGTAGGCTGTCCCATTTTACGAACGTTAAGCGGACTTCAAAGTCTGTAGACTACGGAGCACACTCTGTAGCCTGCGTAGTCTGCGCACACAAGTGTTCAGACCCTGAATTAGCTGAAGACAGACTAATATTAATAATAAGTTTTCATTACTGCAGTGAATAAACCTCTTTCCCTCTGCATTCACATCTCTCCTCCTAAAATACGCCTCAACCTACAGCTGACGGAGTGATAAACAGTCATTCTGTACTTTACTCTTCTACTCGTCAGAATGAATTAGAAAGATTTGTCCAGCTCTTTGGCTCAACTCAGTACTGAATAAGCTGCATGACCTCAGGCCCAAGATGATATTGTGTAATGAAATAGTGATCTTGTATTTAAAAAAACAAACAAAAAAACGCTGCTTGACAGCACCTGGGTCCAACTGCACTCACAGTAGTCAGACTACTACTGAATTATGATGTCCCATCCTGTTTGAATTCTTGCTTGTGTTGTTCTAACTCGCTGATGTAAGTCGCTTTGGATAAAAGCGTCTGCCAAATGACTGTAGAATAGAATAATAGAAAAGAATAAAACTCTCAGATATTTTGTACTCTTGCATTGTTTCTACAGTTGCTGGGCTACTTAGCTAATGCTATGCTAGGTCAGGATAAAAACAGCTATGTTATTGCTAACAGACAGGTGTTATGACTGGCCGTTTTTTTAGGAATGACTTAACCACAGGCATCTCAGTTTTAGTTTTAGTTTTCAGGATGAAAATGCTTATTAGTTTTAGTCACATTTTAGTCATTTCTAAGTTTGATAGTTTTAGTCAAGGAAAACTCTAAAAGGTTTTAGTCTAATTTTAGTTAAAAAAAAATAAAGTGTTAGTCTTTTAACAAATTAATATAGGTCAATAATACGTAATAAAAAGCAGAATTGTTGACAGGTTATAACAAGTATTGTAATTCATAAAACAAGTTAACCTAATGCTAACTTAATGCTTTTGCATAATAACCAGACCCTTTACCAGACTGATTGCTTTAGCCTTGACTTTCCCATCAACAGTGATGCAATGCTACCGTGCTATACTTAATTGCTGTTGGGCAGAAACCTTTTATTTCTATTTTTCACCTTCTTTCATGAATTGATGCCCTAATTCATCATACAAAAATGTCACACAAGAAAATAGCAGATCTATAAGTTCAACATAGCAACATATTGTGAGCTTGTGGTTTGGTTATTTTTATCAATAATTACAAAATGAAAAGGAATGGTTTTAGACTTAGAAGGTTTCCCAACCAGCAGCAGATACTTTCTGATCTACTTAGGGTTCTGCATTGCACAGATAAGTCCTTACTGTGGAATCAGTTACTCCAAAAAAGCAAAGAGCAACAACATCCTTACTTTTGGTACCTGTGGCTTTATTTCTGAGAATTTTCTGAAGTGCAATACTACACACTGAACATACACATACCCAAAATATGAGCAATGGATGAGGAACACATATGCTCAACTTGACCTCGTCTGCCAGTGAAAATATGATGGATTATAGTTAAAATATGTTCATATATCGTTTCATCGCTTCCAGTAAACCCCTTCGCCGACGCTGCCACCACGATTTATCTATGAATGAATAAACTGTTTGTCTGTGTACATGCTGCATGTCAGGTGGTGGGTGTGGCTGAGGTGCAGCAGCGTTGCTGACTGACATATTGCGCTCACAATAGGCAGAAATGTCATGCGTTTTTAATGTCGGACAATCAGCCCTTCAACATTTTCGTCTCGTCAACGAATCTCACAAACGTTTCGTCAGGCTTTCGTCATCAGAGAACTATGTTTAGCTTGTCACCGTCTCGTTAAAGGTTCATCAACAAAATCAATTCGTCATCGTTGACAAAAACAACACTGGCACAATCTGTTCCGGTGCTTTACACTTCAAAATAAGAGTTCCGCTTACAGCAGTTAGCCAAGAAATTACAACAGGTAGTGCCTTAAACTAATTTAGCACAACTTTAACAATGCAGCGTAAATAAAAAGCTGTCCGACACAAAGAAGCACGCGTCACCCGTCATTACACATGGCAAACGGAGTTAAACTGAAACCGGAGTCGTGCTGAGTCAATCTCTTAACATTATTATAAACTTACCTGTCGGCAAGCTCCACTCGGCCCACTACTTAAAGTTTTTTTGTTTTTTTAACCTGTCTTGTCCAGCATCATGGCAAGCAGAATGATAGTCTGGTGGCTGTATTGTGCTGAACAAATTTGCTTTGCCAAGGGGAGGCTTATAAGTATAAGACTCCTCTTGATAGTCTGATTCC
>JBAMHW010000014.1:26308081-26320722 GCA_037177495.1 Rhadinocentrus ornatus
GGGACCCCCCCCCCCCCCCCCCCAAACAAAGGCAGAGGGCGCGCACCATGCCAAGGAGAGCCGGGTCCCCACAAACATCCGCCCGGCGCGGGCCAGCACCCACCCCAATGCTCCAGTTGCCCACCCCGGGAACCAGGAAGTCAATACATTGTGCTGGGAGTGAGGCCACCTTACAAGCACCACATGGCATGCCCCCCAGATGTTGCGTGTGTGTTGTGTTTCTTGTGTTTTTGGAGTCTAGTTGCAATTAAAACGCCCAGTGTCGTCCCCCCCAGCACAAGTGATCCCGCCCCACCCCACATACACACCTATGTCCTTGCACACTCCCACTCATCCTAGCACACACGCACCTCCACACGCGCACACCATGTAAACATACAAACGGCAAACAAACCTCCCAATCTCACTTCCCAGCATCTCCCCCTCCCTCCCACCATGAGACATCCCCAGCAGACCAGAGGACGGCACACCCCAAACCCGGGCCCCACCGCCACCCCCCACCCAAGTGAGGCGAACCGGGCACCCCCCAGGATCAGCAGCCCCCCATCAGCCCAGCCACCCCAGGTCCCGGCCCCATGGGCAATCACCTCCCCCCGCCCGGCCCCGGCGGCTCACCAGGGAACAGGGGTGTGAGAGGTCCCCATTGCCCTCACCCTCCCCACTCATGAGAGAGCGGTGAAGAGGGGTCTGGGGATGTAAATCCAGGGGGAAGCGAACCTCCCCCTGGATGGTGAGCTGTTAGCACCTCTAGGCACCCCCGTTCCCCGGAAAGCCCCCCAGAGCAAGGCAGGCCAGGAGCAGCCGCCCCTCTCATGACCGGGCATGGGGCGACCGCAGCCAACAAGCCACCGCCGACCCCAGGACATACCCACCCGCCACACACCCAGGGGGGAAGGAGAGGAGTGGGAGGGTAATAGCGGGTGAGCCCAGACCCATGGCGCACCACCCCCAGGCCCCCCCAGGCCTCCCCCACAGGCTCATGCATACACACACACACACATCATTCAAGCAAAACACACACATACAACATGCCCACTGCTTAATGTAACCTGGCTAGACAGGGGGATTAAATGGAGTCAGAGCTCTATCTAGTTAACGCCGCAAGAACATTATTCTGCACAACTCTTAACAGCATTTACTATTTTATGAGAAAGTAAGAATAAATTGGCTTAACAACGGCCGATTTGAAAAGCCTGCCGAATATTCGGTCGGGCCCTAGTTGTAACTGCATGATGTTGTTCAGGCCTTTTGGTCTGCTAGAGTGAAGTGCAGTGTGAAAGCAAACCAAACCAAAGGAAGGTGCATTTCTCAGCATTCCCTGCACAGAGTTTCACAGACTATCTTGGTGTAAATGGACACTAAGCTGCAATGCAGCTCTACAGCACTGAAACTATAGATGTTGAATAAATAATTAACAAAAGCTGCTTCATCTAATGCAATGCTACATGTCGACTATATATATTGATAGGTTAAAATATAATATAAAGTAAAACGTAATTATCAAGGTTTGTGATGAAGAAAAATGAAACTGGCATTCTTTTGTTGCTGGTTATTCGCACTCACTTTACAACAATTTATCCTTGAATCCTTATATTATATTTATCCACCTTGAAACATGTGGCTGCAGGAAATTGTGGGCCAGAATCTATTTTCTTACAGAGAGGATGCTAAATCACATAGGAGGTAATAAAGGAAGCCCTGGATAACTTGGTTTTTGTATTATAAACTGTATTCCTATTTGCTTGTTTCAGTAAATTGCTGCTCTTATTTCCTGTTTTCCTGGAAATATACAGTATTACTAAATGAGGGGTGTCTCAAGACTTTTGCACAATTAATTTGAATGCTTCTTGGAATGTTCAAAAGAAAATGCGAGACCAATTATGCTTCATGTTTAGCATAATTCGTCTCCCTACAGGAACTTGTTCCCCTGCAGTGAGAATGGCACAGACTCCTACGTCCGCCTGTATCTACTCCCTGACCAGTCCTGGCGACACCGCAAGAAAACCCATGTGAAAAAGAGGACGACCAATCCCACCTTTAGTGAAAAGTAAACCCACTGAATATATCCCAGAACATGTTATTCTGAAACAATTGCCTCTTTGAAACTTGCTGGTCCTTATTTTTTTTTGTCAATCGTCTTTCCTCACAGGTTTGAGTTTGACATGTCCCTAGAGGAGGCAAAGACCAGGAAGTTGGATTTGGCAGTTAAAAATAACAAGATGTTTCATACAAGAGAAAGAAAGGACATCGGCATGGTAGGTTTGGGCAAATTCTTATTATGAGGCTGTTGGCAGGTGAATATTTCCTGCTGTCATTAAAAAACAACAACTGTTTTTTGCACCTGCATTGCAGAAGAAAACCCAGTCGGCTTTGGGTGCCACGCTTGCATTTTGCGCCTCAGTTTGGATAATTGATCTGCTTCTGTTCACAGTTGATATTGGAGCTTTCACAGCTGGATATAACTAAAGGCATCACAGACTGGTATGAATGCAAGATTTTTTATTACTCAGTACTTGTGCAATAGTAGTGCAAATAGTTCATTGTGACTTGTTCTGAATGGTTCGCACTGCAGGCAAAAGTGACTCAAATCTGAATTTTTTGATCATATGTGACCCATATCTGATCCTTTATTTATTTATTTATTTATTTTCCCCTTTCCACCCAGACCAGTTTCAAATGTGGTACTAGATCGGGTACATATCCGATCTTTATTAAAGCGACCTCAGTCTAAATGACCATGTCGTATTTCATCATTTTATGTCATTGAAGTAAGACACAAATCTGCACTGGATGAATGTTCTGATTGCACAACAACTTCAAGTTTTTTTTTATTGAACTGTTTAAAGTTAGTAGATCAAGTCATGGTGAATACAAAGAACAATAGTATGAAGTGTATCACTAATGGTAGGATGCAACATGAGCAATACCAAGTAAAAGTGTGAAATGTTAAAAAAAAAAAAACAAGAACCATCAAGCAGCAAATATAAATGAAAGAATAATGAATTACCACAACAGCAGCAACGCAAAGCACAATAAAAAAGAGCAGAGCATGCCCTGTCTGGTTGCCGCCCTGGGACCCACGGTATGGCCCAGGGGCAGGAGGGGTGTAGGGGTTCGAAGCGGGGCTGAGTGGGGTTCGTGGGATTGTAGGGGGAGGTGCTGGGGTGTGAGACTTGGAGGTTAGTATGCTGTGTGTGTGTTTATGCTGTGGGTGGTGTGTGGGTGTATGTGCTGGGATGAGTGGGAGTGTGCAAGATCATAGGTGAGTAGGTGGGGTGGTGAGGAATTGCATGTACTTGTGTGGGGGGATCTGGGCTCTCCCGCTGTTTTCCTCCCCCTCTTCTCCTTCCCCCCTGGGTGTGTGGTGGGTGGGTGCCTTCTGGGCCTTCTGGCTGCGGTCGCTGTGTGACCTGGTCGTGGGGGGCGGCTGCCCCTGGCCTGTCATGCCCTGGGCGGTCTCCAGGTGAACGGGGGAGCCTAGTGCTGCTAGCAGCTCACCATCAAGAGGGAAGTTTGCTGATATAAGAAGCCTGCCTGGATATAAATTATGTCAATTTTCTTGTGAGCCACATCTGGTGGCAATGTGGAGTTTCCACAGCTAAACTCACACCTAGTTGATGTCCTAAGTAGTGTTAATTTTATCAGTCATTTTTAAATTTAGTCTCAGTTTTAGTCCAGTTTCAATCGCGCTTTTAGTTTTTATCACATTTAGTCAACCTCATCCCGTATTTATTTAGTCAAGTTTTAGTCGCCTAAGTCAAGCATTTTAGTCTTTATTTTGATCCGAGAAAAATTCATTTTGTCTAGTTTTAGTCAACAAAAACTGTCAACATTTTAGTCTTGTTTTAGTCAGGACAATCATTTTATCCTTTTACTTTTTTTGTTAGCAAGTAATATTGAACATTGTTACTAGTATATTACATAGTAAGTAGCAACTTAATAGTAGAACATTAAAATCCATTTAAAACTCATACCTAAAACTTAGCTAGCCTATTTTATGCAGAAATAATTGCCGGCATTTTTATGTTTGCATGCATTTATTTATATTAATATTGATGTCAATTAAAATCAAATGTCTTTGTGATGGTAACTTGAAGACAAACAGAACAGAATTTTATGTCACCAAATAAATACAGGCCAACTCCTAGAGCAGTGGTTCCCAACCTTTTTTTAGCTTGGAACCCTATTTTGAGATCACAAAACTCTGGCGATCCCTAGACATTCAAAACACAGATAATTTTACTTACCTTTATACCACATTTAGGCTATTTCATGTATAAAAATGTAGGTTAAAGTTGTTTTAAATTAAGTGTGGCGTATTATTTTATTTTATTTTGTCTAGATGATTTTAGTTTTTAGTTTGCATCCATGTGTAGCTGCCCAGATACAGTTCGCTTGCATCGCCTAGTTTAGCTCGTACTTCTGTCTGCTTTAAACTTACAATCCAACTGAAAACATAGTAGCCCAATCAGTATAACATTTCTAAGTTAGCATAAATTCAACTTCACACACAATTAGGGTTGCCAACTTTCAGAAGTGAAAATAACTTGCCGGAACCTGTCCTGCTCCTGTGTCTAACCATAATCTAGCAGTCACCTGCAACTATGATCTTGTCTGTTGAGAAAATAAACTTCCACTCACCAATCATGGTATTTAAGTTGTGCATTAATCTCCTATTTTTAGCCTTTTTTTTTATAGCCATAAACATCTACTGGCATATATGCACAGTCACCGAGTTCGACCTTCAGTGTCACACTTGCTTAAAAAAAAAGTTTAAAAAAATCCTTAAAGAAAAATCTATAAAATCGCAACACCTGCTGAGTTTATGGTTCCAACAGAAAAGAATTAGACTGCTGCAGCCCCACTGGGATGTCCAAAAGCTAGCCAACAGGCTGCAGGGCTTAGACTGCATGTAGGAGCAATAAATAAGCACAAGGGGACAAAAAAAACTTCCTATTTAATTCAGTTATAATCATATTAGCACTTGTGTCTCCATATATTTTTCTTTCTTAAGGTTTGAGCTCACGCTACCTGGGCTGAAGAATTTCAACTAGCACCTGCATCTGCAAGCCAAAGAGCAGATGTGATGTTCAGAGACATCCCTTCATCCTCCTCAGACTAGATTTGGCTTTCCAACAAGAAGAAAACTGGACATAAAAAACATATTATTGTGACCTAAAGCACATCCAGTAATATTCCAGACTGATACAAAAATATAGTTCATCTTGTCCCTGATGCAGATAATATCTACAGAAGCACTTGCATCTGTTTATGGTTCCATATTTGCATTGACAGACCAAAATAAGTGATCTTACTGATGATCAAGTGATCAAGGCTATTTCTTTTTTTTTTTATTTGCATAGAAATGAAAATGTTTAATCCGAAGGGGCACAAGGCAGCATTTTTATGTATTTACAGAAGTTTTAACTAATGAAACACAATGTATTTGTTGCAGCAACCCAGAGAAATGGTTGCATGGCTATGAAGGGTTTTACACATGTTACAGCGGTGAGCTCAGTCTAAGTAAAAACTGCCTGAGAAGAAGTGGGACATGGGATCTTTGTAGGTAGGGAGAGGGGACTTTTAGACCTAACTTAAGAATTTTTTTTCCATTTCTTAAACTTCTCGTATCTGAAAATATTTTCTTACAACTTAATGTGCTTTTATTTTTCTCATTTTTTAATGCTTTTTTTACATTGGGAGTATGTGAGTAAACATTTATGGAGGAATTTCTTGGTATGCTACTACATTAGATGCACCTGTAACCACAATATTTTTTGTGTGGCTAATATTTACGTTTCTTTGGACCTGTGCAAGATACATGTGCCAAATGTTGTTTTAAAAGGTTGTTGTAATTCTTTCTGATGTACATAAGAATTTTGTTTATCAATCTGAAATTTCAGAGTTTATGCTCAAATTGAAATTTGTTTTAATATTTATTGGAAATAAACATATTGAAAGAAAGAAATTGTGATTTTAGAATGTTTTGGGTAAAACTGGGAAGACTAGATTTGTTTTCTTTTCTTTTTTGTTTTTTTAATTTTACACTATGAAAAACAATATTCTGCATGTAGGATTTCAGTTAATGTTACATTTGGATTTTAGTTTTTCAGTAGAAGATTTAGCCCACGCAGCACATGTCCGTTGAAAAGACGTCTCAATATGTAATGAACATTTTGATTTGGTTAAAAAGTGAAAGGTAAAAGTATCACTTATCACAACGTGGAAAATATGTTTATATAAAAAAAACACTCACCGTCCATACTCTCATATTCCAGTGCAGGGATGCAGAGTCTCTATTCCATCACGGAGAGACGGGATTTTAATTGAACCCAAGAGAACCCGCACATTACTAGAACCAGTAACTATTGAAGCGACATTGGTAACTACTACTACACCACCATGTAGCCAGGTACAAATGTGAAAAGTAAATCAGTAACTGAACAGTTTTTTATTCGTGTATATAAGTGTGTGTGTGTGTGTGTAAATAGTTATGGAACGGGTCCCAACCTGTGATGCCACAATGTGAAATTGGATAGCTACATTTTATTTGATTTTTTTATTTATTTATTTTTTTTACCTGTCTTGTCCAGCATCAAGCAGAATGATAGTCTGGCTGCTGTGTTGTGCCGAACAAATTTGCATTGCCATGGGTATAAGGCTCCTCTTGATAGTCTGATTCTTATTTACTTTGAATCATGGTGTCTTGCTGGACCTGACCGGAGGGGACAGAGAAAGAAAGAAGACAGCAAAAAGAGGAAAAAGGGAAAGCAGAAAGAAGAGACAAAAACACCCCAGACAGAAGACAACGACCCTTCAATCCACACTAATACCAGACAACAAACTGCTACATTTGTATATAAACACACCAGAAAATTTCCTACAGCTTTTACAGAAAAAACAGCTGCCAGTGAGTTTTTAAATAATAACCAAATCAAAAAGACATATTACAAGCGTATCACAACACTGACCAGATACAAACTTACAGGAAAAAAAAGAAAAATTATCTCTTGGTGCATAAACTGTGCGGAGGGAGGAGCGAGATCATGCAAATGCAACAACGCCTCTACGGAGGCTAGAGGCAGACTAGGGCAGCCCAGAGACCCAGGCCATCAGCAACAACCCCAGAGTAGGAACCCAAGCCACCCCATCCCGAAGACGACCCCAGCCCCACCCAGAGGGTGAAAGAAGAGAGCCCCAGCCAGAGCCCACCGCAGTCTTGGGGCACAAGCCCCAGTGGGCCAAGATAGGCAGCCGCCGGCCCTGCAAGGGACCGGCCATCCAGAGCGGCCCGAGCGAAGGGTCCAGGGCCCCAGGAGTCCAGGGACAGTCCCCCCGTATAAACTCTGGTTCATATTCAGCATTTTTTCCCATTTATGGTATACTTAAAAAATTAAAGACTTTGGCCCCTGAAGGCTTAGTTAATTTTAATATAGTATTTTTACATGACGTAAGCAGCACGAGTGCAGAATTTATCTGGCTGAGCTCTTTTGACCCGAACAGAAACCAACAAAAAAAATCTCCCAACAGAACTTATTTTTTTCAATATTCTCTTTAATGTTCCTTTTGATAACAAGCTCCAACATTACAACAGAAGATCGACCTAAAGACATTTGGAAAAAAAAAAGTAAGGTTATATATCACCAGTTAACTTCCTTTCACATTCAATCCCCCACCTCTCCGTCAACCCACCCCATCAGGTCCACAGTTCAGTTGCTAAAATGTGGTTCATGACAATATACCAACAATAAAAAATACATATGATAAAATCTGACGTGAAGGACTGGCGACCTGTCCAGGCTGTACCCTGCCTTTCACCTGCTAATTGCTGGGATAGGCTCCAGCTTCCCCATGAACCTGAAATGGACAGAATGAATGAATGATAAAAAAGAGGGCAAAGAAATGTATTCTTAACTTGCATAAAGCACATTAATTACAGAAGGGGAATATAAATAAGATCTGATAAGTAAATAAAACTTATGAATGAATTATAGACTGTACGTTATCTTTTCATTTGGCTCTAATCAGGCCAACAGTGGGACAGAAATGTTGCTGTTGTGTTTTATGTTATTAACTAACATTGTGGATATTTTAAGTGATCCAGCTTGGAGTATTTGAGCTCTTGTAAAAAAACAAAACAAACTGGCAGCACGGATGATACGAGGCCATTCGAGATATCAACAGGACGTTAGTTGTTTTATAATGTTTCATTCATAACAAAATTATACTTCCGGAAGATAAAATGTTAAAAAAAAACATCTGATATAAATTAATATCAGTTTCTGTTTGATGGTACAGCTGAACTAACGCACAAAACCGATTCAGTTTTCAAAGTTGATTATTGCATAAATGAACATTTTGCAGTCGTAGATAATATAAAACAGTCACTTTTTTGGTTTTAAACAGTAAAATCCACCTTTCAGATCCCCTAAATATTTCTCTGTCTCACAAGCTCTGTGATGGCCTAAAAGGATTTCTGAGGGAATGCTGAGCACATCACCTTGTACCTGATACCGGAGGTCAATGTGACTTGTTCAAATTTCAGTCACACATTTCAGCTAATTATTTCACAGACAGTCGATCCATCTATTGAACATCCAATCAGGAAAGCTTGCATTGTTGTTTTAATCTTGTGGTTGGGGATGCTGCTTCTTATTGGCCCTGTGGGTGACTTAAATCTGAAGCCACATAAAATCCAAGATAGTTTTCATTCATTTCACACCTGCTAATTAACTCAGTAGCATTTCAATAGTCTGCTTGCAGTTATTGTATCTTCCATGTATATGAAACGCTTGTGTAATGTGTCCATTGCCGCCCTGTGCTCCCATCCAGGCCTACGTTAATAATGTGGGGGCCAAAGAGATGATTTTCCTTGAGCAAAGACTGGCAGACTCAAACAAGCAGTTGTGTTTCCTGATAGACTTTGTCACCCTCTTATTCCTGGACATGGAGATCAACTCACAGAATGCCCAGTGGTTTAAACACATGCCAATATTTAAGGAACACCGACAGATATATAAAGAAAAGACAACACTGTAACAGAGTAGCCTAAAGAGCTGTGAGTCGACGTTATCTACAAATCTGTTAATCAGCCTCCGAGCATTTGCTTTCAAACCCAAGAACAATCCAATAGAATTGATTAATTAAATTAAAACAAAAAACAATTGTGTTTGTACTGTACTCATTCCAGTTGCACAGTCAGCACTTAGTAGAAGAACTGGAGAGGTGTCAGATCTTAGAATCTATCTAAAGAAAGCACAGGACCGGAGAGAGCCATGGAAAAGGTATTATCATGGCTTTATTATCAAAAGAAAGATGATGTGAGTAGCAATACCTCTGATGAATGACATTTAGATAGACTGAATTAGTTGTGTTTTGAATGATTCATGTATTTTAAGGTAATTGGATGTATTTTTAAATGTTCGACCACTAGAGGACAGCATTGGATATAAAATGGAGTCAATAAAGTTGTAGAAATCTTCCATAATCTCTTTATCTTATCATGCATCTTCCATACACATATCAGCTTGCCAATCCATCATGTCTTTGTATGACTTTTCCATTTTTTTCCTCTCACACTCTGAGTTTATCCATCCTTCCCTCCACTCTGAAAAGATTAATGATTTCAATCTTGAAGAGGAATCCTACGGCTGGCCTGTGTCCCGTATCCGCCACAAAAACAGATCCAGGACAGGCTGACTCCATCCCTGCACCTCTATGAGACAGCCAGCAATTTCCTGAATCAATATGAGCGGTGGCTCTATGGGCCACTCTCCGGTGTGGACCCAGACAAGGTACAAACTGTGGAAAATTACTTTTATTTAAATACAGAACAGACTGGCAGCAAACTAAGCTTCTGTAGAAAATACTTCCTGCTCTCTTCTGTCACCACTATGTTTATATTTTCATTTTATCCATTTAACTAAACTCTTTCACCAACAAATGTTTAACTTTACTCACCGTTTTCTGCTCGGTCTACATTGTTTTCAATGCTTTTAAAAACTTGGCTTTTTCTGTAAGAGCAGGCAAGAGTTGTTACTCCTGCTACAACTTAAAAGTTTTCCACTGCGAGTGAGTACTCCTGCTCCCTCCAGCAGACCAGCTGCTTCTATTAAACTCAACAACAGTACCTTTGTGACCACTTTAAATGTGCATCTCAGCCTTAAAACTGCTCAGCTTAGCAACCTCACCTCATTCATCCCAGCAGCTCTCTAGAAATACCGTAGAAACTGCTGAGGACACCATAGCAACCGCTACTGGAGCCACACAGCAACACGCTAGCAACCAGGTAGAACACACTAGCAACCAATCAGTGCTGCCTCAGCAACCAGATTTAACACAGTAGCCAATCCTCTGAAACTGTTCTAACACCCTGGTACAAGCTCTCTATGAAACTGATTTGATCTTTGTATTTGTTGAGGGTTTAGTCATGTCTTATTGTCTGTCTTTGATTATATTCTCTCCATTTGTCATTACTAGTCAGCAGCCATTTTCAGACAGTAGTCTACTTTAGTGCTTCCATAAAAGCTGGACTTTAAGAAATAGTTAAAAAAGAATTACAGGCTGTGTCTGAATGTCCACCCTACTCCCTAACGCCTCCTTCACTACACAGGGCTACACTACGAAGCACATTACATACGAACGTACGAAGCTGCCTATTTTTGCCTCGCCGCAGACCACATGACTACCAGCTGTCACCACGACAACCACAACGCGTCAAGAAGATACCAAATCCAATCCAAAATTGTGTGTAAATATTTTTATTTTTATTCCTTATGTTGCATTTTATTCTTTGCTGAATATCTATTCAATAAAAATGTTTTGTCGCCTCCTTGCGCCATGTTGAGCTTCTGCCAGCAATACATTGTGGTCTATATTGACCCGTCAAGTGACCATCAATGCTCACTACGATGTATTGTGGGTAATTTTGAGTGCACTACTTTTTTCTCTCTGGACATTTGGACACCCTTACAAAGTGGCATGATCCCGATCTAGGGCACGATCAGGGTTCGAATTACGAGGGAGCTAAGGGGAGCTCCCCAAAAGGCAAAGGAGCTCCCCTAAAGGGATTCAGCTGATACTTTAGGGGGAGCCCTAAAAACCTTCCAAACGACGCGGATGATCTATTCTGTGTCCTTCAGCATCGTGGACAGCAGCATAGTTTGTCTGTTGTGTGCTGTGAGCGGTTAAAGAACTCTGCGTTGCTGTTTCTGATTAAACAAGCTGCATACAGTAGTTTTTTAATAGTGACCATATTTTTGACCGCACTACGTGCACCAATATAGATAATTAGAATAATAAGATGAAGAAGACAAAGAAAAAGAAGAAGAAGTACCTAATTATCCAGACTGTAGAAGTAGTCACTGCATTATGCCCACCTCCAGAGAACAGTGGGCTGGTTTGGCACCCAGGCAGCAATTGGGGGTTTAAGGGCCTTGCTCAGGGGCAGAGTGGTTCACTTCTGTTGACACACCAGGGACTTGACATGTGTCCTCTTCTGAGAACACTAGGGTACCACTCCCCCCCAAATTAAGATTTCTAATGTCATAATAAATTTATTTAAATTATATTCTTTTATCTCATTCTATCTCATTAATATTGCTGCGCACCAACTTTAAATTTAACCCAAACGCCGCGGCAGGCTAAGTCATGAGGATATATATTGAAGACGCGTCACGCTGAACCATTACACTTCTCACGAGGTTTAATTGTTTGATATCCATGTCACAAGTTTTAAAAAACATTCACTTACTTCAACTGATGATCTTCAGAATGTGCAAAGATGTTAAACAGTGCAGTTAGATGACGTTAATGACTGTAACAATGATAATGACGATGACAATAACGGTATAAACGGTATAGACAATGACGGTTAATAGAAAATTTCTCCCCAAGCTCACCATGCCTCCATGCTCCAGGCCCAAACCCGACACAGGTGAGCGTAACCGTTAATGAAGCCAACACACCCACAGTGCCACCCACAAACACCGGTGATGTCAAAACGCATGTGCACACATGCATTTAATGGGAAAATAAACAACCCGACATATGGCTCCTACAATATATATTATATAGATTAAAAGAATTGCTTTCTGTCATTGTAATGAATGACCACGCCCCATAGATGGAAAGTGCTGTTGCCAACTTTCGGCACACTTTGTACGCGCTGGAGAAAACCTGAATGCCACCACTATTCCCATGGTGCAGGTAAGACCCTTACAGAAAGATTTAGTTTGTGAAAATATTCAACATTTTACAATGTTATTACAGTTCAGATCTCAAATAATGTGTTAACGGTAAAACAAAGAATAGTCAGTCACTATCTGTACCGCTTATTCCATTACAGGTCACGGGGTGAGCTGGAGCCCATCCCAGCATTGTTTCAGGTGAGAGACCGGGTACACCCTGGACAGGTCACCAGTCCATCGCAGGGCCAACATATATATGGACAAACAACCATCACACACAGACTCATTCCTAGGGAGAATTTAGAGTTACCAATTAACCTAACATGCATGTCTTTGGACAGTGGAAGGAAGCCAGAGAACTCGGAGAGAACCCACACATACACGGGGAGAACATGCAAACTCCACACAGAAAGGCCACCAGCCCCCACATTCAAACCTCCCGAGTTGAGGCTA
>JBAMHW010000014.1:26323821-26336707 GCA_037177495.1 Rhadinocentrus ornatus
AATAAATAAATAAATAAATAAATAAATAAATAAATAAATAAATAAATAAATAAATAAATAAATAAATAAAATAAAAAGAGCTGCAAGAAAGCCAGCAGACGGTACAAGTGAAACACAGAAGGAAGAGGAACCAAGGCAGTCAATGAAAGAGAAAAATGAATGAGTTGGAAAGGAGAGAGCAAGACAAATACAACAGAAAGAGAGAGTGTTGCACCAGCATCCTCAAAGACTTTCCAAAGGGTAATTGGCGTCCTCAGTAGACCTGAAATGAGACACATCAATTTCAGGCAGTGTCCTCCAGAAAGCCCAGCCTGACTGCACCATCAAATAGAAATTATGGATTTTGTCTGGAAGGGGCACAAGTGTGTGGAGCCACAAAGAAAATGAGGTCACAGAGGGACAGAAAACCTACACACAGATGTGCATACGTACTCTCTAGTCTACTATGAGCTGTGGATGCTCCTCTCCAACTTGTTGGGCCAAATGGCAGTACACCAGTTTGTACACTTGAATTCGTGCTCACATTCCTGAATTTCTGTTTTGTTTATGAAAATAAAACAAGTTTCATAGTGAAACAGCATTTATGTAAGCACTTCTGTAATGATTGGATAATTAGGAAGAAGAGAAAACACTGTTTGTAGAAAGAAATTCTCACAGTACTGCTAAACACCTTCCTGCCATTCATAACCAACAGTTAGCTCACCATTAAGTGACTACTGGCCTGTGTGAGAAACTGACTGAAACTAAATGACTCACAAGTTCAAGATTAGATGTGAGTGGAATGTACCATTTACCTCCAGTTGCTTAAGCTGATCATCGTTCTATATCATTTTTATCTTAATTTTTAGCTTAAAATGGGAAACCACTTTCTATTTTCTTTTTAAAAAAATATCTGTAAAGATTTTAAGAAATACATAAACACTAAAACACAATGCTCTTGCCTTTAACCATGTACCTGCCTGCAAAGTACAAGAACAAAAAGAAAACTAATCTAAAACAAAAAAAACAAACAGAAAAAAGCCCTTGCCACACAAACATTTTTCACACTAGCCCTCGTTCACACTAGCCCTCGTTCACACTAGCCTTCTTTCACACTAGCCCTTGTTGACACTAGCCCTCGTTCACACTAGCCTTCTTTCACACTAGCCTTCGTTCACACTAGCCTTCGTTCACACTAGCCCTCGTTCACACTAGCCTTCGTTCACACTAGCCTTCTTTCACACTAGCCCTCGTGCACACTAGCCCTCGTTCACACTAGCCCTCGTTCACACAAGCCTTCTTTCACACTAGCCCTCATTCTCACTAGCCTTCTTTCACACTAGCCCTCGTTCACACAAGCCTTCGTTTACACTAGCCCTTGTTCACACAAGCCTTCTTTTACACTAGCCCTCGTTCACACTAGCCCTCGTTCACACAAGCCTTCTTTCACACTAGCCCTCGTTCACACTAGCCTTCTTTCACACTAGCCCTCGTTCACACAAGCCTTCGTTCACACTAGCCTTCATTTACACTAGCCCTCGTGCACACTAGCCCCCGTTCACACTAGCCTTCGTTTACACTAGCCTTTGTTCACACTAGCCCTCGTTCACACTAGCCCTCATTCACACAAGCCCTCTTTCACACTAGCCCTCGTTTACATTAGCCCTCGTTCACACTAGCCTTTGTTCACCATAGCCCTCGTTCACACTAGCCCTCGTTTACACTAGCCTTCGTTCACACTAGCCCCACACTGTTAAAAAAGTGCGAAAATCTCCTGAGGTTGATTCTGGTTCAAATTTGTTGTTTTTTAACTTAAGACGGGAAGATTGAGAGACTTGTGGAATCACTTAAAAGTATAATGTAGTTCCTGTCATTGTAATAGTTACAGAATTTCTAATCTTTCAGGGACAGTGGAAAAAACTAGATAATTTATACAATGGCCATTTCATAAAACATGTATTTGGTGCATCTTTGTGTTGCCAGAGTGACAAGTGCTTTCCTTTTCCAGTGGAGGGAAGAAGACATCCTATTCCTGCCCATCTTATTTATACCCTCCCCCTCCAATTAAAGTCCGGTTTCGAACTGCCGACAGTTATCCTGGTCCAGAGCAAACTTGTTCACCAGCACTAGTGACCGTGGTTACTCAGCTGGGACTCTTTTAAGCCACGGTGATGGAACAGAACTCTCACCTTGATGAGCCAGATTATTGAAATAAGCAAGACATTGTCTTTATTTGCAAGAACGTCTCTAAAAGGATGTTATCAAAGATTTGTTGCTTACCCCTGATTGTGTGTATGAAATACTGAAAGTCATTTAGCTTGTAAATTTGGATTCAATATCAGGTTTAATCACACATTTTGGAAAATAAAATTGTTTGTCTCAGATTTCATGTGTTGCTCTAACAGCAAAATATTCTAAATCTTCACACAGTGAAGGAAAAACACACCTCTGCTGACAACACATCTCTGCACTTTGTCCTTTGCATTGATCAGCAGTGCATGAAATTAGAATCATCTTCACCACATATGACAACAGAGCAGCGGGAGCAGAAAAGCCAGGCCACTGCACAGTTACCAGCACATCACATCAGGCCATGATGATGTTTCCACTCAGGCTGTTGTCATCAGATCAGCCACTGGGAGCTGCTCAAGATTCACCAATCTTCCAGCACTTTGCAGCCTCCAATTCCTCCTACGCTTTTATAAAAAAAAATAGCTGGCTTTTATAAGGTCTCGCTTACTTGATATTGCATGCACAGTTGTGGATAAAAATAAATAAATAAATAAAACAGCAAAATAAGTTTAAAAGATTTATTTTGATGAACCCTTTTCTTTTTACCTATGCTGCACACCTCACCCTTGCCCCCTCTAACGAGTTAAGGAATGGAGACACAGTTTACCTCTGAGCTGGTAGAGAAAATGACTGCCATACTATTCACTAACATACTGATGCATTCACCCAGTATTGAACCATTTTGCGCTCTTGATATTACATTCACACTCATACAGATGTAATCCTATGCAGAATGTACCTTGAATATACAAAAAAAAATTTTTTTGAGCTGTACACCGTATTTACCTTACAGGTTTTCTCTCCCTAGATTTTATACCTGCTACATCAGCTGTGAACACACCTTGTCCTCTGCTGAAGCCATCTGTTTGCTGCATAAAAACTGCATTATAACACATAATACCATGTTATCCATTCAGTACGCTCATGAATAGCTTCCCGCTGGCTTAGTGAATATAAATTGTCCTCTCAAAGAATGAGCCAAAATCATAAGTATGATGAAATTTGTGAAAAGATAATTTTATGTCCTTTGAAATGCAATCATGTAACAGTTTTCCTCTGAATCATCTGCTGTGTCTTCGCTATTGAGCTCGATCATTTAATTAAGTCTTAGAGACATGTCCATTATTGTTTCTAAAACCTCTTCTACTGATTATTGATAGAGGAAAAAAAGGTAGTTTCAATCTCTTTTAATTTATTCTTACTTGTGTTCAGACCCTGAAAGAAAAAAGTCATATTAAAACGAGGCAACACTGCGTTCAGCTGAGTTCCTAAAAGAAACGGAGAGCAATCAGTTGTAACAATAATTAGATTATTGCAAAGTTCTGTCTTTTACAGCGTTTAGCAGAAAATGCTTTTTGCTTTAATCTTTAAGTCAACTGTACAAGATGAGTTACATTTTGTCATGCTTACATTTTATTTCATTCTAATGAATTTAAAGCAGGCTTTATTTCATATTGCCAACAATTTCACGAGGAAGTCAGCAATTCTCTGCCTTCATGTTGCATAAAGTGTATTATTGCAAATGGAGATGTTTCAGTTTCTAATGTCACTTCTAAAGCCACGCTAAAAAAAAGAAGAAAAAAATAATAAGAAAGAAAACATATTAACAGAATATTTTACATATGTTGTTGATAAACCAACAAATAAGCTCTTGATTTTAGATTTCCTGCTTGTTTTGGAGCATGCACCTAAATGCAACGCAAATCTGCGGCATTATAGAGTGTTAAGTTCGGGAAATAAGTTAAAAAGTTTAAGAAGCTTATTTTCCTCTCTGAGAAATAAATGTGTTTAAATATGCTTGATTCTCTGCAGAGTCATGGGGGGACTTAGCTGTTAGCAGTTCACCACAATGTAAACAATTGTGATGTGATGGTGGTGCACCCCTGTGTGCCAATAAGGTCATTGGTTAAGTTTAACACTTCCTTATAGCATGTCGCCAAACGACCCAGGTGGGATTTGAACCCACAATCCCCAGCTCCGGAGGCTGATGCCTTATCCATTAGGCCACTGGACCACACCCCACATCTCTGTCATTGATCACATCTTGAGGCTTACATGTCACAGTAATGGCTTTGTATGGTTTGGATAATTATGACATTTGAAAAATAATGATAATACCATTATTGATAATAATAATGATAATAACAATAATGATAATATAATGGAATAGATCTTTTTTGCTTTGATATATTGTTTGACAACTCCTTGTATTCCAAATATTAGGCCAAAATGGGTTTCCGTTTGTTGAGTTTGAAGCCTCAGACCATTCTCCAACACAGTTAAAAAAAGAGATTTGTAAAGCAAGCAAGGAAATCTAAAAAAAGAATCAAAGCCATGCAGGTTTTTTTTAGAAATGTTAGATTAGCTATGGAAAGTTAATTATGGAAACAATTTTTCATCTTAATCTGCAAAACCTTCTTCACCACCTGGTTCCCTATATGTTTTCACTGATAATCATTTACAGCCAAGACATGCAGTTAATAATGAATGTGATTCCATTAAAGCTGTGGAGACACACACAATCATCAGGTCTTACATGTCAGTAGCACTGGTGTCGGTGTTTGGATGAGCCCTTGGAATGTGGTCAATGAGTTTGATATTTAGGGAAAAATACAAATTCTTGGTCACTGAATGTAATAACCTAGCAAAAGAGTTTACTTTTGGATGCAGAGAGACCCAATGGATTAACCGATGCCAGCGGTTTGGTGTTTTAGTCCGGGAAATGGCACAATGAAAAAGTTAAAAGCCTCCAAAGTTCTGCATCAGAAATATCAGCATTTGGAGCAGAATAAAAAATCAACAAAGAGTTGAGTGTAAGACTTCAGAAAATTCTAGTAAACACCAACACCAAAGAAAAGGTGTGTTATTTGCAGCTGTACAGTCCACAGGACATGATGAGAAAGTGTCTGAAAAATGATGAGTGAGAGTTAAATGCTAGGGTTTTTTATTGGATTGCATCACAATTCCCCCACTACATTTTCAAGTAAATTCTAAAACCAGGCACAAAATCTGTGTTTAATAGCCATTTCTTCAGAAAAAGGTACATACTGAACTTATACAATGCTGTCAGAACTTTCAGTAAATGTGAAACAGGCCATTCTTGGGCTGCAAAAACTAATGAAAGCATCAGAGACAGCACGGTTAAACAATAGGAATTTGTTCCACTCTCATGAGAGATCAGATACAAGAAGAATGAGACAGCTGCGGTGGATGTTCGTAGAATCCTTTCTGTGGTTAAGAAAAAGCCCAGCTAAGAAAGGAAGACCATTCAGCGGGTGAACTTATTAATGTCTAAGTCTTCCATTTATAGAAAACAGAAAGCTGAATGCAGAGGATTCACCAAAAGGTGCAAACCTTTAAAAATAAATAACAGAGTTGCCGGCTCACACGGTCAAGAAACATCTTACAAATCTAGTTCTGGAGCATTTTTGTTGAACTGAAAGCAAAACCTTGTTTCAGCTGGTACAAGTGCATGAAAGGGAAGGAAAAAAAACAAGATAGCTTTGAAAAATACATCATCATCAGTATAACACAGAGGCAGTGTGATGGGATGCGCAACAGCAGTGGGTAATTAGTGTTTACTGATGATGTGAAAGAAGACAGAAGTAGACGGATGAATTTAAACCATCTGTCCAGATTCAGTTAAATGCATAGAAGCTGATTAGACTACTCTTTATAATAACCTAAACATACTCCACAAAGAATGGAGAGATTTAAAGTACTGGAATATTCTTCAGAAGCAGAGTCAGTCATCAGATCTTAACTTAACTGAGCTGCATGTTAAGTCCTGAAGGGAAAAGAAAGTCAGAAACACCCACAAACTCACATCTGCTGACAGATACCATAGAGGCCTGGCAAAGCATCACTAAGTAGGAAACCCAGTCTTTGGTGTACTAAAGAATATGAATATGATTGTGTGCATTTCTCTTAATGACATTCAAATCCTAAACCCTTACTACAGGGTAGTTGATGTGAATACCCTGAGATTCCCCACTTTTGTTGTAATAATGGAAGAAGTTAGCTAAAATTGTGAGGGAAGAAATGTTCCTCCCTACCTTCTAAAATGTCTTAAAGACTTATCTCTACCTCCCATTCTAACACCTTAGCCTTCCTCACATTTTGCACTTCTTTATTATTTTTTCTTGCACTCTGTCCTCGTGTATAGATTTAGTTCTTAATGTTTACACCTATGTTTATTTTTGTTTCAAAGCTGAAATGTTGTGGCTATGTTGGTTTCAATAGAACTGAGGTTACAGCTATGCCTTGGACATAAGATTAGATAAACAGCCCTGTTGATGTGGATACATGAGCTATTCCATTTTCTTCCTCTCTTTCAGGATGCAGTCTCATCTGAAGAAGTGCTTTGAAAGCATTGTGAGAGCAATGTTCACTGATGCATTCGATATCACCCACATGAAGAGCAGTGAGGGTGAAACTGTGCAGCTCCAGGACATCATTTCCACCTCCGAAGCCATCAGCCAGGTGGAGAAATAGCTTCTTGAACTCGAGAATGAGCATGACTGTCTCCCTGCATAAGGTGTTGTCTCGCCTGTTATTGCCCTATTTTTAGATTTATGTCTCTTACAGTTCACGGAAGAGATTTGATCACAGTGGTCTTTTATAACTTATGCACTTTTTTATAATATTTTTAGAAATGCTCAACTTGGAAGATTTACAACATTGTGTGTTTTAATGTTTCCCACTAAGGCCTATTTTAGGTAATGGGGGACATAATCAATGCTTTCCCCAGTAAGCTGAGCATCAACTGGGTGCATGGCTGGACAGGTCAGACGGTGCTGTGTTTCTATTGTCTAGTCTTTTGGACAAAGGATTCATAAAGCTACGAATTCAGGACAGAAGGAGAATATTTTTATTTTTATTTTGGTAACATATGTGTTCTTCATTGTAGTTTACAAGCCTGGTATTGGGATAATAATAATAATAATAATAATAATAATAATAATAATAATAATAATAATAATAATAATAATAATAATAATAATAATAAGTTATTATTCAATTTCCAGCAGGTCTAACAATGTCCACATATGGGAGGACTGCATCTTTTGCCTTTTTGCTCCTAAATTTACAGTAAGCTTTGAACTTCCATTACTTGTGTTGCAGAGCTGTAACCATGGCAATGGACGATATAAAAACAGATCAATTACAGGGTTTAAAATGTTCCTAAGGAACATTACCTTTCAATGAGTTAACGCTAATGAGTTACCTGCTGGCTCGATGTCCAAACTTTTATCTGTTTCAAAGTAGTTGCAGGAGCTTTAAACGCAGCAACATACTGATGGTTACATGGCTTTCACCATTTACATAACCAGCTGGCACCTGCTCCCACAATCAGCTGTGTTTTGGGGCTGTTTAGTTAAGATGGACAGATAGAGTCCCTTTATCTTACTTTTATGTTTTGGATGTGTCACTTCATGGGCAGCAACATCAATGAAAATGGTGGTCTCTTTCAGGTGGACTTGTTGACAGAGATGGATTTAGTAGTCGTTTTATCAAATAAACTTGTGACCAGAAACACTATTAATGAGCTTTTTAACAAATCTGTCTGTATAAACTGCAGCATACTGGTGCTTTGCTCTCTCTCGGGCCCTACAAACTTACCTGGAGCAGAACAACAGGCAGACTGACGACATGGTGGGGCTTGTACGTAGAAAGCTGTCCAAGCAGAACCGGGTGACGCTCGGAGCTCTTGTCATCCTCAACGTCCACACCAGGAATGTTTTAGCCAGCTGTGCTACTACTAGGTGGTGTGTGGAAGGGGTGTGTTTGTGGTGAAGTTTAGAAATCAGTGGCTGAATCCAGTGTGTTTCTCTCTGTGCAGGAAGACCACCTTCAGACCAAGTTGATCAATGCGAATTTACGTTACCTGGAAAACACAGCATGCCTGTTCATTATCTGACTGTTGTTATGCAGTGGTTTGGTTGATTGTTAGACATGTGTTGTGATTTAGCGTCATTAACCATTACAAATGTTTGGATGAAAATGTTAATTTTAATAATTACCTAAAATTATAAATTATTAATCATTAATACTTAGAAATACCTCAGGGCACCACCACACAGATAGCTTTAATACTAATCTAATAGCTGTGTGTACACTATTAGAGTACTAAATTAATGAATTGAATAAATGAATTAATTCAAGCTATTCAAATCAAATTAGTTATCAGTCAGTCTCAGGACGCTCATAACGTGAATTCTAAATTCAAAGGGACCCCTAACATGATTCAAAGAGAGCATTCACAGAACAAGACCAGTTTAGGATAAATATAATATTATTATTACTAGTCTAATCATGCATAAACGTCAGAGGAGAATATTTACAAAGGTTCGAATAGGAAAACGACTCCAACAATGTGAAATGCAAATAAGATGTTCAAACCAGAATCTTATTTCCAGACCATGTAATGTGTCAGAATGAATGAAATGATTTCAAGAAGTGAACAAAAGTTAATCAACCTGTTGTGTTAATAAGACTAACGTTTAGGGAAAACTGAAAAAGAAAAATAGTCTCTGTTTAACTGAAAAGTCAAATTTACGTGACAGCACACCAACCATTCCTTGGTAGACAAGCAGAGAATGACCCGGGAAGGACTAATCCGGTTCTGTTCGGAAGACTGTGGTGGTGACACGTGGTGGTGAAGGCTCGAGGGTGGTTCGGGTCGACTCACAACTTCCAGGGAGAAAGTAGGTTTGTCCCACGGATTGTTCTTAGTAGAGGCTGATATTTTTCAGGAATCCCATGGGTCACGGGCTTCCCGTGGGATTCCTAAGGGATGGGAGTCATATTCCCTATTAATCACGTGATTGGGACGGTACAGGATAAAAAGTTAACGAGAGCCAGAGCTAAGCAAAAACAAACAAACAACAAAAAAAAAAGACAGGCGCCACCATTTTGTAGTTTTTGCTCAAACCTACCAAGTAAAAAAAACTACACTACCCAGAAGCCAACACTGCTTTCCGGCCGCTGCTCCCCGCAGGTATTGTACCCTAAAGTGAATGTCTGCCAGACACTGATTAGAAGGCCGCTGCACAGCTTGTTAACGCTGTATCGCTCAGTTTTCTCTCTTGTCTCCGGCTGTTCCTCTCGGTATAAAACCGACATACCGTGGATTAATTAGACATTGGTTAGACATTCACTTTAGGGCACAACAGCGGAATTGAAATAGGAAAAGGAATGGAGTTAGCAAACACCCGCGGAAAAACCGATATGGCAAAAATTTATTTAGAAAGTAAAGTTAGAAGTAATGACGTGTCTATTAGTTTGGCAGAACTGGTAGGAAAGGGGGACATAATCAACTTTACGAGAGTTGAGTGTCAACACGATGTATGCCGCTTGTAAAACATGTTTAGTTACTGACATTTAGAAATGAGGGAAATACAACTTTATATGTTCTGTCTGAGTTTATTCAACTTTGGTAGACATGGTGTGAACCATGTACTGTTTTATTGTCGTATATACACACACACACATCTGTTCCTCCACCTGCCACGAAACCCCTCCCACCATCACAGAGGAAGGGAGGATGCACGCATGTTCCATGGGCTCCTTATCAGAGGAGTATAACCTGGACAAGGCATCGGGTTTGACGTTATGGGAACCTGGTCGATAGGAAATAGAAAAATCAAAGTCAAAGTGGTTAAAGAATAAAGACCAGCAGGCTTGACGGGAGTTCAGTCTCTTGGCATTCTACTAATAAGAAAGGTTTCTGTGGTCAGTCCACACTAAGAAAGGATGTTTGGCTCCCTCTAGCCAGTGTCGCCACTCCTCCAAGGATCGGGAGAAGGAACCTGTCCTGGCGTGGTTGCGACGGAGGAGGATCTGGAGGCTGCAGAGGAGACAGACAGAAGGTTATGAACGCTCTGTATCTGATCAAAAACCTTGTCCAAGCGGTGATTGCAATGTCCCTACTGTTCTCCCAGGAAGTGTAATGCCTTCTCATGTTCTCCTAGGAGGGTTTCTTGTGCTGACAGAGCTGATCAAAAAGTATTCGCTGGGTCCATGTTTTTGGGCCGGATCATTTCTGTCACGGTCAGGGACCGTCGCTAGGTCCACCCAAATGCAGCAAACACAAAGGGGAAAAAGATGGAAATGAACAATCTTAATTTAAAGGTCATAATCATCTGTGGGAGGCTTGGTCCGGGTTCGGTTTACTTCTCTTGGTTTCTGAGGTAGTCTGATGGTGGAGGGCTTTGTCAGGCAGGGCAAGCAGGCAGGCTAATGATTGCGGCAAGGCTTGGTGGGGACTGGGAGTACTGATCCGGAGTTCAGTCCGAGAATCTCTTTCAGCTTCTTGTAGCGAAGAAAAATCTGAGGAAACAAAAAAAGCCAGGTGATAGCAGCTTGGAACCACAAGAGGAATTACAGAAGAAGACCTGATTACCACACAGTCAAGAGAGATATTCCGGTGAAGACTGGAGCTTCTGCTGGTTCCTAAATAGCAGCCTGATGAACAGCAGGTGGCTCCAATTGTTGCCCCAGACTCCACCCTTAATCTCCCTGAAAACCTGCTCCCCCCAACCTGGAACATTCAGAACACATGCAAGTAGAGCATCATCATGACAAGTACGACTTAATATTGATGATATGAACGAATAAGCCCCTGAAAATGTACTTTGGGCATGTTAATTAGAAGCAGAGATTTACAGATGCGGTTACTCTTCTCTTTTTTGGCTAAAATGTACAGAACACATACGTCTATCTGGGAATACCAACCATTTAAAGTCTTCGCTCATATCTCAGTAAGGAGGCACTTAGTCGTTGGCCCTCAGCATCATCGTATGGTGACAGTTATATGTTAATGTCACAGCAACCACACTAAAAACTACCTACACGTATTAATATTTTCTCCCCATCGCCATATTGTAAACTTCTTTGATGTGCTATTTCACTTTCTATAAAGTAGTTTCACGTGTGTGTGTGTTTGAGATTTTGCACTTGTGAGCAGGAGCTTCTGTCTCATGGAGTTTGGGCCTGCTTTGATGAGTTTAACTGCATTGACTTGGAGGTGCTGTGGTGGCTCAACAGATTCTCACCATACTGAGGGGTTGGTTTTTCTTTTTTGACTTTCGGTTTTTCTTTCCCCTTTTATCTTTAAGCAAGCTGACAGTATACCAGAAACCATTTTTGGCATTGTATCAGCAGCAAAGAAGCAGGTTTTCAACTACAAAGAGGTACAGCACAAAGCTAAGACAATTTGTGAAGACTGGCCAGGAGAGCTTCAAGCACAGCTTTGTGCAGCGCAGCAATGTGCTGTGTGCGCTGTAGATGCTGAGCGGCTTTCTCAGAACCAAAACAGCACTCAGAAAATTCATTATCTCAGTTGGGTTCTTCTGAATGTTTTTCTTCACAACTACACCATTTTCCTCATCAGAATTTTAGATTTTAGGATAAATCACTTGACATGACTTTTCTGATCCAACTTGACAATTTTGAATATTTTGTTACCCTGAGGCCATCAGCATTAAGATGTCCATTTGTATCTGAAGTCTGTGAGTGATTGTTATCAGATGATTAGGTAAACATGGTGTCTTCAGGATGTAAAAATATTCAGACGAATGAATAAATTATTTAAAACATGCATCAAATTAAAGTCAAATAACAGATGTTGGTCCCTAAATCTTTTGTTAGTAGCAAGTAGTAGAATCATTATACTACTTCTTTATCACAAACTCCTTTTACCCAAAAGTTGTGATGCTGTGTGAAAGTGTAAAGAAAACAGAATGCATTTTGCTAACCATGTAATGTCAGCTTGTCTTTTATTTTCATTTTAAATAATGCCTCCAAAACATAAAGTTAGACAATTATTTCTAAAAATGTATTGCAACATAGAGGGTCAAGGAGACAAGATATTATCCTAAAAAGTAAGAAGTTCAGATGTTTCCTTTGTGAAAGTCTTTTATAGCATCTCTGCAAGCTGGCAGCTCATGCTGCCTCCCATACAGCAGCTGTTTCTGGAAAAGCTTTGTTCATTTGAGCAACATATTGTCTTACCACATTCGGCAACAGCAGGGTAATCTGGTTGCTACACTGACCTGCCTACAAATCAGAGCTGTCGCCCAATAAAAACATTTAGGGTGAATCCCATTTCAACCCTTAGCCCTACCCCTCCGTTTTGCTCGTTCATGTGTAGGGGTAGGGGTGTCCCAATTTCTTTTAGGACAGATGGGTAGGGGTAAGGGGTAGGGCTATATACCCCTTCAAATTAAGATTTTTCAGAGGCACCCTTAAAAAGGAGGGGTATGAAAAATTTCCCAGAATGCCTAGCAAATCACCAGCAAGATGGCGGCTATCGAGTTAAAAGATGTTCACAAATGTAAGTTTTTTCTTAATTGATAAAGTTATGACAACCATCATATTATGTAGTTAAACATTGTTTTAATGTTGTTTCAATATGTATTGGTCTTTTCTTTATAAAATGCAAATGATAAAAAAAAAATCGCTATATGTTGATGCTTCAGTAACGTGCCAGGCTGTACAATAGCAGTGCTCTGTAGGCAGCCCTGATAATCTACCGCTCTTAGATACACCTTATGGTGCCCCTGGACACATCATCAGTGATGTAACCTGGCATCACAGGGGGTTTCGGGTCTTT
>JBAMHW010000014.1:26390708-26401324 GCA_037177495.1 Rhadinocentrus ornatus
TGATTTAGGAAGTTACGGTTAATACCATAAAAGAAGATGCTCTAAGAGCCCCTGTGTAATTTCAACCTTGTTCCAACCACATGTGGAGTAACGACATTATTGTAAAGAAATTTTTCCTCTCAAATTTTTCCAGATTTCTTTTCTGATTAAAAAAAACCCAGTTTGAGAAGCCACAGCTTTCAAGTGCTTTCTTATTTGTATTTTCTTTTCTTTCTCTTTCCAGTGAACGAACACTAAGCTCTGAGAACTTCCTCAGCGTGCACAGCATAGAACTGCTTGTTTTATTTTGCATCCTTCACTGTGAGGACCTCCACTTTCTTCTTTTGACCCTGTTATCCTCATGTTTTTGAACAAGTGGCTTTTTTTTGGTTCCCTGCAGGATCTCAGAGTTCTGTATGAGGGGCCATTTGAGACATTATTCAGAGTTACCCTCTCACAGACACATGTGAAATTTAAGTCATTCACACACTATACTAAAACCTCTCATATATCATACAGAAATAATTCACACGTTATAGTAAAACCTCTCATACTGAAACTGCCTCTTGAACAATATACTGAAATCCTCTCATATACTATACTGAAAGGCTTTTATACACTATAATAAAATACCCAATCGCCTGGAAGTAATCTCAGTGAAGCTAGAAATGGTGAAATCAAAGCCTGAGTTCCTGGTCTCATCCTTGACTCAGTGTTTGATAAAGGAAGTTCTCCACCCCATGTTAATGTTTTTATTTGTCAGTGTTTAAGTCAGTGTTGGGGCATCGTGCTTATGCAACTGAGATAGTAACTGTGTTGCTGTATTTATAACGTTGTATTAAAATTTGTGGCCGGGACACGGACATTTTCAACTTGTCATCTTGTTTGCAGAAAGCAGGTGTTGCTTCTGTTCAATGGCAGTGGGATTGTTTAATTTTATAAACTCATGACCACATCAATAATTACTAAGTGAAGCAGCTGGCTTCTTCAATACTATACTGGCCTCAGCAGAAATTATTATAAGGGTTAGATCTAACGTGACAGCAACCGGATAACTGACAGTAGCAAGTCTGAATGAGGACACACTAACTAGCCACCTAGCTTAACTAGGCCATTAACATTTGCAGTGCTGTCAAAGGAAGACGTGGACACTGGACAACATACTCTTCACCTGTGTTTGGGGTATTCTCCAAGATATGACTCACAGTGCTGTCCAGGTCTTTGTTTTACAGCACTGCATCGGTTGTCCGGCTGATGTAGTGTTAACCCCTGATAGTATCTGCTGAGGCCAGAATAGTATTAAAGACGCCAGCTGCTTCACTGAGACTAACTTCCAGGCAACTGAGCAGATATTAATACAGCATAAGTCAAAACATTTGTCACGGTGTCTCCAACTTCTTCTTCTTCAGTATGTTTAGAAAATGCGCTCCTGTTTTTTCTTTCCTACCACGTGACTTCCGTTTTAACTGAAAGGACTTCTATTTCAAGTGAAATTCGCTCTCACACACTAGTAGAATTCCTTTCATACATACTAGTGAAATGTGATTTCAGAAATTTCACTATGTATGTGAGTGATTTCAGTATGATATACGAAAGGTTTTAGTATAGTGTGTGAATGACTTAAATTTCACGTGTCTGTGAAAGGGTAATTCTGAATAATGTCTCAAGTGGCCCCTCATAGTTCTGCTTCCCACTTTGTGAAATTAAGAAACCATGGCTGAATCATTGTATGTAAAATAGAGTCTGGAGAGACTGAGGTTTAGCAGGGTTCAAATCTGATCTGGGAGAAGTTGTTTGTGTTGTTAAGAAGCTATTTTGCTGCTGTCATTTCAGTCTACTTGGTCTGAGAGGTGGGAATACATGGGAAAATGGGTTGACTCCAAATAGTACATTAGCTTCACCTTGAACCATTTTTAGACTGACTGTTTTGTTGACCAAATCTGTGGTGTTTTGTACAGTGTGAAGTTTTTCCTAGTAAAGCTAACTACTGTGGTGGCAAGGTATCTAAGATGCTTTAAATAATGGGTCTTTTTTGTGTATATTAACTATGATTGGATAGTAAGACCTCCCAATAAAGTTTTGTGTCCATGGTCCCCGTATTTTTCTGATTCAAATGTGTGTATGTGTAAAAACTGATGATATAGCATATGCTTAAACTACTATAAAAACCATGAGGTTTGGGTTAAATCTGCTATTCCTTTACCACTGTTTGAGTAACTGTTAGCTTGACTCCCCCATACCAAAAGTCCTCCCTGATTTTCCAAATTGAGCACACCGCCTGCTGCCTACTGAAGGTAGGACACTAATTACTTAGAAGCCCTGCAGAGAAATTGAGATATCCAGGTCTTCTTACTCAGCTGCTCCTTTTTCATTCCGTTTGTAAAAGTCTGCATCTTCAGACATGAAAGAAAAGAGCTCTGGTGTCTTTGCATGAATCAGCTCTGCTGAACCTGTTGATCTTTAAAGCCAAAACAAAGCAGGAGATGCACATAAATGAGCTTCCATGATGTTGCTGTGCAATGCTGTAATTGTTTTTGGAGCTGTGCACCAGTCATCTCGGTGAGATTTATGCCAGAACCATCAGGCATTACGGAGCTCAGGATCAGGATTTATTTCACAATTTCACAAAAAAGATGGGAGTTCGCACAAGCAGACTATTAAACAACATAACAAAGAAAGTTTGCCTTTTTTCCGTCTAACAAATGTTTTCAGGGAGCAGGATAGAAATTTAACCTGCAACACTGCAGCACTGACATTTTAGGAAACATTGTCATGAAATTAAAAGATTTATTGCATTACCCATAGTTCAGTCTGTTTCTGAGCTCTTTTAAAAAGTTAGTAGGAGGTAAAATGTGCAAAGAAGGCGCAGCAGGCAGCCACTGTCATTGAGGGTTGATATATTTGTTAACACGAGTGCAATCTATGGCACACACCATTTTATTTGGCATTTTGTTCTCCAGGACTTCACCCCTCCCTCCAACCGCATCTTTTATTCATGAAGTCACATTTACATATTCATTAAAATAAATGTCAGCAATCTTAGGAGCAGAGCTGTTTTTCAATGAGTGTTTTCACTAGAGATGTTTCACTGTGTTTGCTTAAAAAATGTCCTCTTCCTTCACCCCTCTCTCCTTTTTCTTTTCTCCCTTTTCTGTTGCAGCATAACAGCTATTTGAAGTTTACAAAGTTGCTTCCTTTCAACCCGTCACCAGAGATATTTGGCATGAACACAAGCGCATGTATCGCCAGGGATGAGGCGGAAACGCAGCTCCTGTTTGACAGCATCTTGTAACTGAGGTAAATCCACCTCAGCCCATGATGAAATGCTACATTATGCATCATTATATTATCGGCTGTCTCTGAGTTAGAAGCAAGACCACCCACATTTACAGTTTATCTGAATGAATTAATTTAGAAATAACAAACCTAATCTTTTATAACTATTAAACTGGGCATCTTTTGATTGTTTCTTAAGTGATGCAGCTCAGCTTTAGTTTATAATAGAAGAAAACACTGATCAGGCTTTTTTTTTTTTTTTTTTGGCCTTCTTTTAAAATATTCCATACAACTTTAATTAAAGAGGGGAAAGTATGAATATTTCAGCTGTACATAGAGACTTCTGAAAAAGCAACAACAACAAAAAATCCCAATAAGTTCGTCTTCTTTTGACTGCAGAGGCGCAGTATGAGTCGCAGTGGCTTTGGTGGAGCCTTGTGATCCCACATCATTATATCTCGGCTCTATAGAGTTGGACTAGGCCCCCCTCACTCTTCTCGATGTTTGCTATGAATAAAATCTGAGAGATTTCACTTCGAGATCTACTTGAAGATGAAAGGACTGCTTCTCCTGCACAGCAGAAAGGGATTTTTATTTATATGGGTATCTTTTTAAATTTATTTTAAGACGCAGAGCGGCATCTCTCCCTTCTTAGAAATGTTATACTTGTGTTAAAAGTTTAATTTCTTTTTCCATCTCTTTGAATTTATATCTAATATCGAATGAGTGCAAGAGATCTAGACATAAACAACATATAACACCACTCTATACAGTGTATATGGTCACAGCATCAGACTTTAAGATACCACAAATGCAACAGACAGCCATCTCCACATGAATGCTAAAGTTTAAATTAAAGCTCAGTGGAGTCTGGAATTTATTCATATGTATTCCATTCAGCAAGATTAATATTGGCGTCAGTCATGTGTGGACTTCATTAGCATCTAATATGGTCTCATCAGTCTCAATGATCAATAAACAGCAAGACACTTAAAATGGAATGAAGCAGCTATTTATCATTCTCTTACTGTAACCCCGGTGCCATTAGCCAATGATTATCCATTACCGCTGGCTAGTGACTAAACATCATATAGGTAAATGGTGCAAGTTGGACTGAGGGGAAAGCAGAAGAATCACAGATTAGAGTGAATAATTATCAGCATGAAGGAGCATTAGAATTGTTGATGAGAGTGTGTCCAATTATCTTGTGAGAGAAATTGGATGGAAAATGCTGTAAAGCCTTTCAGCTCATCCTGTATGATGAGATCTGGTTAAAATTCTCAGCGAACAGTGTTGCTGTAGCTTTGGTTCGTGTCTATAAATAAAGAACGGGAAGATGAAATTAAGAGGTAAGGAAGGTAGGATATTCAGTGTCATTTGGTGCCCTGCCAGATGCCTACATTTAAATCTGTATATTTCAACATAAAGATGATGAAATATTAGCAAAGTCAGGTCAGGCCTTCTTAACATCAGCAACAATGCAACAAGAGTTTTTTTCTAAAAAGAATGTATAATTTGACAAGTCAAAGACAGCAAATGATAATTTCACCCCCCAAAACAGAAGGAGCTGTCTTTCCGTTTGGAAACCCGTGTCCTGCCTCCTGTTCTCATCAGTCCTCTGTTGCTCTGTTCTGCTCTCTGATCAGTTCCGCTCCTCACGCGGAGATGCCAAATCCTCCCATGACATGGTCTTTGATGTGGCAGCTGACATACAGAGCAAGCCGCCTGCAGACTGACTTAGAGGCAGCGATGAGGCGCCTTCCCACCAGCTACAATCAGAGCATGAACACGGTGCGGACGCAGGATGTGGGCCGCTTCGACAACCTGCTCTGCACCATCCAAGACACTTGCGTCAACATTCAGAAAGCCATGAAGGTATGTGCATGCGCAGGGCTGGAAGGAAGAAGTTGAATGCCTCACATTTCCACATTAACACTAACGACTGGCTGTGCACGAAGTTGCCATTTTCAGGGATTCTTATTTGTATTCTTGTTGTTATGACTGCATGCACAGTTATTCTATTAAAAAATGTTTGTATCAGATAAACAGCAAGGCCGTATAATAAATCATAATTGATTTTGCATTTGTGTGCAGAAACAGTAATGATTCATTTGCAGGGGTTCACTTCCGCTGACTGATTACAGGCCAAATGCTTGTAAACGGCTTCAAAAATCAGATATTTTAAGCGGTACATTCCAAATGCTCCAATCTAGGAACTTTTTTCCATTAGTTGACAGCAAAAAGTGATTATAAAAATATGTGTTAGTGTTGGTAGCATCTTAAAAGCACTGTTGCTTGATTGTGCACTAAATGAATGGACTCATGAAGAAACCAAGAGGGAGTAATGAAATAATTTAAGTTTTTGGTAGAAATCTCTTTCTGTTCTTAAAATAGAGAATAGATGTAGGGCCTGATTTAGTGAAAACTTGAGCCAAAGTGAATCCTGTTTCCATGTTAAATGTTCCATGTAGCCAGAGCCAGAAAGATGTGCACATGGTCGTCGTCGTGCTTGGCCCCTGTGATAGATTTGTGTGTTTCCATCTCTAAGTGCAACATCTGGGGAAAAAATTACCACAAGAAAGAGGCAAGATGATTTACTAAAGGTTGACGAAATAGATTTATTTTATCTTCCACTAATAAAACATCTTTATTCATTTTGTTGTCGACACTGCAAGAACAGATGTTGGAGAGAGAAGTTGCTGCTGGAATACCAGGAAAGGTTATAATAGTTATTGCAATGTTTGAAAAGAAATAAAACCAGACAAATAAGAAATGCCAACAAAGGACGTGAGAATGAAGGAAAAAAGATGGAGTCATTTAATGTCCACTGGACCAAATATCCTTTCAACCTTAGTTATTCTGTGGCTTCCGTAGCTGGGTCTTCCCTGCCTGCATGTTTACGTGTGCTAGCGCAGGTCCTGACATCACTAATTGGCTTTTGAAGACGTCAAAAATGGATTTCAGTCTTCCAAATGTTTTAATCAGTCTGTTTCCTCGGAAAGTTTGCTTTGTTTGGGATATTTTGAATGTACAAAAAAACTAATAAAATTAGATATAAGAACTGAACTCTGCTCCACATACAAATGTAGTTAATGGTTTGCATCATGTCAACCAAAGCAGACTAAAACACTGTTACGCAGGAACTCCTCGGAGACAAAGGCAGGTTTTTACTTTATTGAACACTAAGAACTGAATGGAATACTCTTCCTCCAGAAGATGTGCAGATGGGATCTCTGGAGGCTGAGCAGACGGGCTTTCTGGAAGCTGAGCAGACGGGCTCTCTGGCGGATAGCCAGAGTGCGGTACGAACTGGAGTTGGACCCAGGGGCGTGCAGGCCGGGACCCTGGCAGACAGACAGAATGATCCCTAGAGGGTGACCAGGAGCTTGAGCCGACTGGGACACTGGCAGACGGCCAGAGGACAGCATAGCCTGGAGCTGGACCTTTAGGAGGATGTGCAGGCTAGGACTCTGGCGGACGGCCAGAGGGCTGTACGGACTGGAGCTAGATCTCAGGAAGACGTGCAGGCAGGAGCTGGATCCACTGAAGGTACGAGGACTGGAGATGGAACTTTGGAAGTCGATCAGGAAGTCGCACAGACAGGTACGGAGTCTCTGACAGGGTCATAGACTGGAGCAGGATCTCTGGGAGGCGCGCTGCATGGAACGGCTGGCTCCTTGGGAGGTAAGCTGACCAGACCTCTGCAAAGTGTACAGACTGGAGCTGGATCTCTTGAAGAAAGAGAGAGGTTACTATAATGTTAGGCGGGCGACCAGGCGGTCACGCAGACAGGGGCTGAGTCTTTGAGATACCAGCTGTGATACGACCAAATTTTTGCCTTGAGATACAAACAAATCTTTGAGATACGAGCATCCGAGCCGCCGCCGCCAAACAAAGACCCACAACAACCACGTGTGCTCTGTTTCCCCGCCTCAGCTTCCCGTGTCTCCTATTCCTCCCAACTCCTCCACCTGTTTACTCCTCCCTCAACCTCCGTGCACATCTTCCGTTAGCTCAAGTCTTCTGATCTCCAAGGTAAATAATACACTTTATTGTAAAACCAGTTTATTTTTTAACATTCTCTTTCATTACTGTATGCTTTTATACAATATTTTTCATTTATAAATACAGGTACTGTACATTTTTCATATTCAAAACACATAAGCAAAACAACTGGAGTGGAATTTTGCGAGCTGGAATGGATTAATGGGATTTTGATTAATTTAAATGGGGAAAATTGCTTTGAGTTTTGAGATACGAGCAAGGTCACGGAACAAATTAAACTCGTATAACGAGGTATTACTGCATATGCAAACCAATTACACGAAGGATGTGATTCGAACCCAAGCGTGCAGAGCACCACTCGGTCACCTCATTTGTAGTTAATTTCTACTGTTGAGAAGTAGCATGCAAAACAGTGAACTCCCTGGTGACGTTTCAGTGACAATCGGCAGACCCGACGGTAAAAGGAAATTGTTGAATTGAAACTGATTTAACACAACTGAAATAATCATTGTCTGAGTTAGGCATTACACAGTAAGGCTTGAGGTTATATCATTCCCAAGTACAACAAGATCTGTCCAGATAAACTTAGAGCTGCTGCACGATGAACTAAGCGTTAAAGGATGTGTGGTTTCTTTTTACAGCTAGTGGAGGGGAATTAGCTCGAGCGCTTGCTGTTGTGCAATTCCTGATGTTTCATACGCATTATTTGAATAGTAACGGCAATCAAATAAGGATAGCATTGAGACCATTCATTTACCTAGTAAAGATAAACATAGTATGAGTTAAACTTTGGTTGCCACAACTCCGATTATTATTTTCTGAGTCAGTGGTCATGCAGGAAGGCTAGTAGCTGTTTGATACACAAAGAAGGCTAATTTGATTCAGGTTCTAGTAGGATTAGTTCTGGAAAGGTTCCACACTAAATTTCTTTTTTTTTTTTTTTTTTTTTGTGGCTTTTGAGAGGAATTAGTTCAAATAGTGGAGTGTTCACTTTGCATTTGAAAGGTAATGGGGTTGTGTAACCTTGTCGGTGCGGCCTGTTGCTAGAGCTGGATGTCCTTATTGTCCAGAAGTCTCTGAGTGCCAGCTCTTTTGGCTCCCAAACAGCTCTTAATTTACCTAACTTCTCAAAATTTAACGGTTTGTTTTTGAAGACCCTTTTGTGTTCAGCATTTTAACAAGAAGCCTTATATTTGCCTTTTTTTGTGCATTTATTCAGATACAAAACCACTTACTTTTGTTTACTATGTCAACAAAAATCTTATATTGCACAAATGAACAAAAAGCAGCAAACAAATCCACAAAACAGAACGAAAACCAAACTCAAGAAAGCAGCATTAATGTCCTCAGTGCAGGTTGACATTCAGAAAAGTTGGTCGGTCTCACTCGATGGGAGCTGGCTCTTCTGATTCACTACCAAACATCGACTCTCAGATCCGGCTCTTTCGCGCATGGCACATCACTAGTTTATTTATTTATAAAGGAATCATGGCGGCAGCGTCAACGAAGGGGTTTGGTGGTCCGAAGCGACGAAACGACATATGAACATATTTTAACTATAATCCTAAGGCGTCGCCAGACCCCATTTACTGGGGCCCGTGCCCCAGTATAAGTGCTACGATTAATTTATAAACAATAAACAATAAATACTATTCTTACATTAACTGAGATCATTCAGATGGGAGAAGATATATATTTCAACTCAAACGCGTAGCAAGAGTGTTAACTCTAAATAGAGGATACATCTCTGGGGCACATTTTGTCACTGAATGTCACCGTGCACGAGCGGCAGGTGAGCTACACACACGTCGCGCAGCTCTTCTTTTTTCAAACTAAAGAAATGCGGACTTCTGACGAAAACAGAGAGAAATAACAATTTTTTTTGCTTTCATACAGGGTGCCGAGTCTTTTGAATTGCCTCAAATTTTTATTGAGATTTTAATAATTTCTTGAGGTGAAAAAAAGAAAAGAAATGTAATGGCTTCTAAACCAAGTGACCCAGTCACTTCAAACCACAGCTAAATTGAAGCAGATGAACATCCAAATCAGATACAACTCTTCCTGATTTTCTTAAAGATGAGTCACAGTCAAGTGATTGACCACTTTGTGGAACTGAAAAATAGGCAGTACGCTTTAAAAGACCAATACTTTTGTTTATTTGACTAAAACTAGACTAAAACCTTTGAGTTTTCATCGACTATCTGGACAAAAACTATCAAACTTAGTGTGGCAAGAGGTGGTGGTAAGGCAACAAAAGATTATATCAATCAAAAGAGGGTGACAACGCCAACGGGGGAGAATTAAACCCCCAGTAAACCTAAAAACTAAAAAAGTAGGTTTAAATAAAATGCACCATGGCAGATTGCATCGACTGGTTCCTGTGAGCCTAACAGTCTTTGCATCTGCTCTTTCCAGTCCACATACTTCAGTGGCTTCATCTGGTGACACAGGTGCTCTCAAACTCGGTCCTGCCACCACTTGTAATTAAAATCAAACCAAGTTAAAAGGACGGAGTAGAGAGTCACACCAAGAGGAGGAAGAATTAAGTTAACCAAATTTTATTGGTACAAAAGACTTTTCTGTTTTTGTTAAAAGAATATTAACCCATGTAAAACAATCTTTCTGATATTTAAAAAGGAAAGTCCAAAAGGTTCCACAGTGGCTAGATCCATCCATCCTCGGTCAGTGCGTCCACTTTGGGTTCGGAGGATTAACCGCCTCTTCCGACACTGGTGGCTCGGCCTGGCTCTGCAATGCGTCCTTTTCGGTGGCCAATATTGGGCAGAGTCTCTACCCTGCCTGTCAACTGCTGTTGTTTTGCTGCTGCTGCTGTTGCTCCCTCCCGCACCTGGCTCCGTCAACCTCTGTCTGTGAGTTGGATGCGTCCCTGGGATCACCGCTGCTATTGTTACGCCAGCCGAAAACACACCCAAATCCTCCATCTTGCCACCCTATATATCTGTGGGTAAAAATATAAGCCCCTCCCCCTTACTGGTGCACACTGGCGTACTGCTTCAATCCTCTTAAATGGTATCAGCTATCTGAGGTGTCACTCTAACCCAACACCTGCAATCAATAATCATGGTCAAGGTGGAAGCAGAAAAGTAATAATCACTAAAACAAAACCCCTCTCCAAAAAGCATGCAATTAAAAAAAATAAAACAAATCAAAAGACAAAACATGCCATAAAGGAAAACCAAAACATGGAAGAAAACACAAAATGAACCACCTTATGACACTGCCTGCAGAGCGAATGCTGTCTTACCAGTAGTAGCAATGCTGCGGAGAAACAATCACATGTAACTACCCAAGGGCTGCCACAGCCCCAACAGAGAAGGGAAAGAGACCATGGCACT
>JBAMHW010000014.1:26401424-26443852 GCA_037177495.1 Rhadinocentrus ornatus
CCCCCAGCCGAGGCTCGAACCAGCGACCTTCTTGCTGTGAGGCTGCAGTGCTAACCACCACACCACCGTGCAGCCCTGAACAATAATTCAATATGAATATATATCGCAATAAACTTTTATTCAATAATGGTAAAATGACTTTTGAACAAATTTCCAATATTTTGATATACATACAGTATAAGATCACAGCGTTTCACTGACTGGCGTTCAAGCAGAACAGAAAGAGCTGCAACACAGAGCCTGACCAATGAGCCCCGACCAAGCCCAGCAGCAGTAGAAAAAAAAGAAGCCCAGCAGCAGTTGGCATTGCTCAGCGCGAGGTAGAAGGCTAGGCTAGGCTAGGCTAAACTCCAACGCTGCTAGTTTTAGCTACTAAACGAGTGCTCATGTCTGTAATGCAAACGTGACTGTACAAGCTTCTACAAACGAAGTGAAAGCAGACGTAATAGTTGATGAGAGGAAAGACTAAATCGGTGGTACGGAAGTGGTTTGGCTCAGTGTCGCCAACTTAGTAACTATGTGCTGTTCGTTTTCACTCCCCTCTAGCGACTAACAACAGATCTAGGGATTTTTTCTGTTATTATTGGAGACTTTTGGGGACTCAAATCATTTTAAAAATCACCTGAATTTCATGTGTTGGCCCTGAACTTAATTTGCATTATGTTAAATATTAAGCCCTTTCTACATCTGATGTGAAAGTACCAGTTTATTTCATGGAAGTCCGTTAAACAGACTCAAAACAAACCAGCTGAAATCATGCCAACAAGTCAAGAAGTAAGTAAGGTAAGTCCGCTCACTCTCACGCCCGTTTGTTGATTGCTTGTAAGACGTGGCACGTATGTTACAAAAATGATATTCTAGTGATTGTCATCATATCTGCTTGTTTGAACCCCCTAATTTTTACTGCTGTTGGAAGATTGCATTGGTCGTTATTGTGATGAATTGGCTGCCTCTGTGTTCATAAATAAGCATATTGTTAGAACCACTCCCATCTGCACTCTCCTTTTTTTAATGGCAGCCTTCTGTTAATTTGCCTGACTTTGTAAACCTGTACTGTAATTTTAATCAGTGTTTGTATTTTCTTTTTTTTCATCCTACTCAGGAGCTTTATATGTCATCAAATAAAGTAAAAATTAAATCTGAGATATGTAATGAATTTCTTTAATCAAAAGACTCAACAGGCAGGCATTTGATTATTTTATGTGAATATGAGTAACACTACACCTTCAGTTACATCATTCATCACATTCAAAACATCACAAACATGTTAGAACACTTGTGTTCTTCTCTTTATACCATTTAATAAACAAACACATTTCCTCTGCTTGTGCTGTGCACTGTACTCCAGAGAGTGAATTGAAGAGAGCATTAAACAGTCAGGAAGGGGAATGAGCACATAATCATTCAGACCGGTGTAACGGAGTGATTAGTGCCCCATAATAAGGTTGTAAACCAGCATCTCAAAGGAAAGTTCTTTAATTTCTTTCAAGTTTGATTCATTGTCAAAGCACAATTGGGAGTGGCGTGGCTCGGCAAGGTAGAGAGGTCTTCTTGTAACCCTAGGGTTGCCAGTTCGATCCTCAGCCAAGTCGAATTCATGTCAAGGTGTCCTTGATGGGTCGTGGTGAGCGCCTTGCATGGCAGCATCAGTGCGTGAATGTGATGTATAATGTACAGCACTTTGGATAAAAGCGCTATATAAGTACGGACCATTTACAATTAACTCTTCTTCACATTTTTTATGAATCCTGTTTTTTTATGAATGTGTGTCTGTGAAAAAAATGTGTATTTGCAAATGTGTGTGTTTTTGTGCATGGCCTGGTAGGGATGTCTGCTGCATCTTGACGGGCTGCATGTGGATAAAGAAGTTTAATACCAGCCTTAAACCGCTAGGAAGCTACGTTCTTTGAAAGACTCCAGTTTTTACTGCTGCCTTAACACTCAAAACCACATGATAAAAACACCTAAAAACATGAAACAATCAGAGCTAACCATAGTGTGCATGTTTCTAAAGCTTGTTTTTCTTCTAAGAGGTATAAATAAAAAAGTTCCACGTTCTCTCTGCAGACTAGCTGAAACCATAGGAGACATATTTTTAGTAACTTCTATCTCTAGTTCTGCAACTTGCATCTCCACATTTAAAACTATAACAAAGAAAAGTACAAATCAAATATAAAAGTGTGGCTTAATTCTGCAACTCTGAAACTACAGCGGAGTAGCGGACTAGTCTGCACCTTCTGAAGCCCACTTAACGTTCATGAAATGGGACAGCCTACCTAGTCAACGAGAAGTTTCCATCGCAGCAACGTAGGGCATCGAATCACTTACACCTCTGAAATTACTGTTTGCATATCATAGGACACTTTAGTGAACGTAAACACCGAACTAGTAATAATGTAAAAAAAAGAGAAAAAAAAAATGATCTGATGCTGTTGTTTTCCAGCTGGTACACACTTCATTAACCCTTTAAGAATCCACAAATGTCAAATATTACAAAATTTTAATGTCACCATTTAACAAACGTTTTTAATGTATTTGTTTTTGTCACGTTCTACAAAAGTGTAGTTAATAAACCAAACAAACAAACAAAAAAAACATACTCTTCTAAGCTTGGTTGCTGATTCGCCATAAGTGCGGTTAGTAGGGTGGATCTGGAGGCTCCATCGCATTGGGACAGTGCTTGGTGCACTACGATGACGTATGTTGCGACAAATCTGCACTTTGAAGTCTGCAGTAGTAAAGCAATTGGGACACAGCTTACGAGTCAGTTTTGCTAGTACAAAGCATTTGTCCCATATTTTACATGTCTACTAAAGAACCAATCGGATTTCTATAATCCCTAACCAATCGCAGAGAGAGCTGGCCAAAGCCAGTACAACTATTATATCCAATGCCACCGTGGTTTCTAGTGGTACTGCTACGTTTGCTCTGCCGGTATGGATCAGCAAGAGCTCTGAAAACAGACCAAATTATGCACGTAAATGATGCAGAAGATAGATAAAATGCTCCGTATCCAACTTTTGTGTAGAGCATTAGTCAACCTTTACGGATTTAAAAGCAAATAAAGAATTTTAAAATGAAGCCTTAAACATATTGGCAGGTTAAAATGTGCTCATGTTTGCATGTGTAGTTATATCATAGCCACCTAAAGGTAAGTTGGTTTATGGATAATAAAACATTGAAGAACCACTAGCAGAATTAGCCAACAGTGGAGATGTGGGTTTTTTATCTCCAGAAGAAAACTTTTTTATTATCTGTAAACCGACGTATTTTTAGAAAGCTATGACAGTAGCGCTGGCCTTGGTCACATGGTTGGTTAGAGATTAGTTCGATTTGATTGGTTCTTGAGTAGGGATGTAAAATGTGTGGCAAATGTTTCGTTCTTGTAAAATTTACTTGTATTTTCTGACTTGAGTTGCAGAATTAATCCATACTTGTAGATCTGATTTGTACCTGCAGTTGTTACAGTTTCAAATATGGAGACACAAGTTACAAAACATGTGTACAAGTTAGTAAAGGTATGTCCCTAGCCTAGCTCCATCAAACCGGCTTTCAGGATGGGCCAGACATGAGTTACATAAGAGTGTCTCCTTTCATTGTGGCTTCCCATTGGGAGGCAGGGGAATGTCCTGCATCTGCCTTCAGTCACATGGAGACAGGAAGTACTGCAGCCACATGACCCATCATGTGCAAAGTGAGCCTCATCAGAAAGTTCAGTCAGTTCCCACAACAGAAATATTCCTACTGTTAATCAGTGTGTGCGAGTGTGATTGTGAGGGTGTTATCCAACTGAAATGTCTGCAGATTAATCCCCACAGGGTGAACTGCAGAGTCACGGGCTTCTTATCTCAAACAGAACAGAAAACATTTTGGACAGTTTAGAAAAAACAGTGTAGTAATAAGGCTGGATAATAATAAAACGTAAACTAATTAAACTGGATTAGAAGCTGTGGGCAACCTTAACAACAGATACCGTATTTGATTAACTGTAGTTCTGTAGTTACACATTCTGCAGGGGAACCTATTTTTCCTTCTGATATTTCCCTGACCAACATCTAGCAAAACACTGCAATGTAAACAACATGATTATAACAGTAAGGTCATATTCAGGGTAAGAAATATTCACGTGGCCTTTGCCATTCTTAGCTGCATTTTGTAACATGTGTGCATGTTAATCCCTACATCATCCTGTCAGAGTTTGCACAGCATTTGGCAATAAGCTGCAGTTTTTACTTGTTTCTGTTAAAAGATCTGGAAACACCTCAAGAGTCAGTACACAACCGCAGGTGAAAAGACGACACATATGGGGTGAGGGAGGATGCTGAGTAATGCTCTGTGTTTTGGAGGTTATAGATTTAATGAAGGCTTTGGATTGTAATAGTGTAGGGTACTGTAACCTTAACGTGACTCGTTAGTCGGAGGTTATTCTGTTTGGTAGCAAAGAGAAGAGGGTCAGCATTGGTAAACACCTGGAGACTGAGGCTCTTAAAATCACCGACCAAGTTCGTAACCTTGGAGTGTTGATAGACTCAGATCTGACTTTCAGCAGGCACATCAAAGCCGTCACTAAGAAGCTTTTTACCAGCTCCTATAATGGCGCGCCGTGAAAATGCTGCGTCAGTCTGTCTGATCCTATTTACTCTTAGGGGTTTGTACTGGAAAAAGAATTTCGTTGCAGCTGTTGCAATGACAATAAAGTTTTCATTCATTCATTCACCAGCTTAAAAACATCAACAGAATTAAAAGTTAAGTCTCCCAGAAAGACCAGGAGAAACTCATCCATGTTTTCATCTCCAGTAGGCGGGATTACTGTAATGGTCTTTTAACAGGACTTAAAAAGAGCATTAAACATCTGCAGCTCATCCAAAACGCTGCTGCTAGAGTTTTAACCAGGACTAAGAGATCTGAACACATCACACCAGTATTGAAATCTGAACTGTTTAGGTCCAGAAGACATCTGTGTTATGTTCAGAGAATATAAACCTAGCAGAGCTCTTAGATCCAAAGACTCAACTAGTCCAGACCAGAGTCCAGACTAAACATGGAGAAGCATCCTTTAGCTGTTCTGCTGCAAACAAGTGGAACAAACTGCCAGTGGAGATTAAACTTTCAAAAAATGTAGACATTCGCAGTATGAAGTATATGAAATACTGATACTGTATAATGTTTATTAATGATGATATGCACTTGCAGTAAAATCGGGTTGTGGGTGTGTCGGACGGTGTCCCGGTGACTCTAGGAGGGAAGTGATGTAGAAAAAAGTTGGAGTTAGTTCTAGTTTTCGACATGAGTGAGTTTTGCTTAATAAGCTCTCCTTTGTCTATGTGAGACATCCAACAGAGGTTTATGTCAGTTGGTTCGTTATCCTGAGTGTAGTTGAAGTTGATAAAGAAAGTGTGTATTTCCTCTTTGCTCTTTTATATGTGATACAAGCTAAGTTAGCCTCAGGCATTTATCTGTAGTAGGATGATGTCTCTGTTCAGGTGAATGTATTTGTATTAGTAAGCAGACATTTCCATAAGTCGGCATAGATATCTGTGTTGCTTACACGGTGTAGATTGAGGGTTTCATTCGGAGAAAAGGAAACATTGCAATGTCATGTGGGGAGGGCGTGAGCGGCACGCTCTGCCATGGACATATACCCGCACTGGCTGCTAGGTGGTGCCAATACTCCATCTGTACTAGTACAGCCAGCAAGCGTGCGCCTGAATATAATGTTAACATTATGTGGGGATTAGTTATGTTTATCTGTATGTAAGTTAAATCAAACCTGCTAGTTTATATGTTACTGTTTAGTGCAGGTCTGTTTGAGGGTATTTGTTTGTATTATCATGCTTGTGTAACATAACTTGTAATATTAAGGCCAGCTACTGATTAAAGTCTGCTTGTTGTTGCAGAACTGTTATGACACTGCTGAGTTGAACAACTGTCAATAAATAGAGCTAAGCTTACAGTTCAAGAAAAAGAGCTTCCCATTCGCCTCCTCCCTGTATTCTAACTAATACACCATCTTGTTTACCATAAAGCCCTTAAACAAACTGGGTTACATATCTACCTACAGAACATTTGGTCCTTAGAGACGGATTTTATGGTACTCATGATGTGCGATGTGAATCCTGTTGTGAGGCCTAAGTGACCACGACGTTGTTCTGCCTGGTTAGAGGACTATGAAATGGGTTACGGAGCATATCCCGAGATGGACCCACGGGAGTGAGATCTACACCCCACTACCATAAGAGGAGGATTGGACCTGTCACATGGACGCAAGTCCGGCCAGTATTATAACCCTTCCATGTATCTAAACCAGCCACCAGGAGTCGTGAGTGGAACTCTGTTGACAGTAGGACGCCTCAGTTAGCATCACGCTTCTGCCACTAGGGAGACACACTTCAGCATAAGCTCACCCCCTTCCGACCAACTATGATGCCCTCAGACTCCCACTCCTACGCCACAAGAGCAGTGCAGGAAGAGAACGCCCTGTCCCAATCCCAGGCTCACCTTGTCTCAGGGACGCAGGCCTGGGCTCATCCCCCTGCGCAGCCAGCCCCAGCATCCTCTTTCACTCTTCCAGCATATACTGGCCCAACACAAGTCTGCCCGGTACACGCCCGAGCAGCCCAGTCAGCCACCGGGGCCACACCTGGAACACGTGCACTGAGCATTCCTTCAATCCTTCCCCCAATGAGCTCATATATAAGGGCCTCTCATCCGAGTTTATGCATCCAGACCCATCAGAGTTTTTAAGGCTTCGTATAGCTCTGGAGAATGTCCTCCTCAAGCATGCCACTGAGCAGTTTTAGATCTTTGTGGATCACCTGAAGCAGGAAGAAGCCAGACTCATACCTGACACCTACCTGAACTCACAGACCCCTTACACAGACACAGTGGTGACCCTGCATGAGAAGTTTGGGCAACCCCATCAGCTAGCCTTAAGGAAAATAGCTAGCGTTCTGGGTGGTCCGGAAATAAAGCGTGGAGACAGTTCAGCCTTCCAAAGGTTCTTTCTTCAGATCCAGTTGCTTGTGGGCCTGCTGCTGACACTGGGACAAGCAGTACAGGAGGAACTGAATTGTGGCTCGCACGTGGCTCAGTTGCTGAGCAAGCTTCCTGCGAAACAGAGAGCCAACTTCAGGTCAAGTCTAATCAAGATGGAGCCACGTATACCCTCCACGATCTCTCAGACTGGCTTCATTATGAGTCATGGTGTCAGGACTTCGACAGCCAACCAGCGGAGAGGGGTGGGAAAGACAGGCCATAGATAAGGTCTGAAGGACATTCAAAACGAACTGTGACCATCCTGCATGGTGCCGAGGAACCCTGTAAGCCCTCCTCTTCAAAAACACAAAGTTTGATGAAGAAGAAAGAAAAGGGCAAACATTACTGTGCCTACTGCGATAGCGCTGAGCATCACTTTGGCCAGTGCAGTGGTGCAGCCAAGCTTTCCAGAGAAAAACTACGAGAGTGGATCCAAACTAATAAGCAATGCTGGCGGTGTGCATGACCTCATCAGGCCACTCAGTGCACCTTAAAGAAACCGTGCAACCTGTGTCAGGGAAGAAATCTTTGAGCCCTTCATGAGGTGAATGCACGGCTCGGAGGCATCACTGTGGCGGCTAAAGAGGACAGCTGCCTAACGAACTCCACATCTGACTCTCGCTACCTGGAATGACCTGGATCCGGGGACCTTCAACACCTACACAGTCCTGGACGATGGATCTGAAAGGACTATGCTCCTAGCCAAAGCAGCCAAATCATTAGGAATTAAAAGGCATTCCGGAGAACCTACCCCTGCGCACAGTCTGACACGACATCCAATTACTGCAAGGACATGCATTAGCCGTATCATTCGGCATGTCATCGGCAGCCAAGCCTCGGACTGTGTACACGATTAGAGGGAGCCTTTACAGCTGGTCATCTGGATCTAGCTCACCACACATGTCCCACTGGACGACTTAAACAAAAGTTTAAACACCTACGTGGGATTCCTATACCTGAAATCACAGGGGCCAAGCCATTGCTCCTCTTTGGGTCTGACCAGCCTCATCTGGTAACCCCTGATGAGCCAGTCTGTCTAGGCCCACCTGGTAGTCCAGCCGCAGTCCACACCTGGCTCAGGTCCTAGTCAGTTCATAGGGTGGCTTACACTTTCAGCTTCATGCCTATTCACCACATGTCCACCCCAGCTGGATGAACTTTTCAGGAATGTGGAGAGATTTTGGCAAGTGGAGGCGATGCCTCATAGGTCAGAAAAAGAGGTGACTAGATCAAAGCAGGACAAGAAGGCTGTAGCACTGCTCGAGGCAGAAACAGTCCGAACACTGGTGAATAGAGTCTTTAGATACGCTGCACCCCTGCTTCGTCACAAAGACATGCCACCACTGCATGCACTCAAGGAATCGGTTACTCCTGTCCTCCGCAGTACAGAGAAGCGTCTCCTGAAGGATCCCAGTGACAGAGGTTGGTACATCACCCATCATCTGGTCAGACGCAATGGGAAGAATTACCTTGTGTTTAACTGCTTACATCAGCACCTTGGACTTTCCCTGAACCAGTTCCTGTTCCTTCTTTGCTAGGGGTCCTGTTGAGATTCCGTGAGCATCATGTAGCAGTCAGTGGCGAAATCAAGGCGATCAGGTATGTCTCATCCCTAAGGACAGGTCCCTATTGAGATTCCTGTGGCGGGATCTCAAGGTCGACGTGCCTCCAAGAACATTCGAATGGTTGGTCCTGCCGTTTTGGGACCACCTCCAGTCCTTGCTACGCCACATATGCTCTTCAGCGCCACATAGCAGAACACAGCAAAGATGATGCGGCCCTAAGATTCTCCGTAAAGAAATGTTTCTACGTTGATAACTGCCTGCAGAGCGTCTCTTCTCCCGGTGAAGCCAAGGTGCTGGTAGACATGCTGTCAGTAGGCATGCAATGAGTCTGGTTTCCTGAGTCATCTGTCACCGGAGGCCAGAGCACAGAGTTTGGATCTGTGGCTAGGAGAGGATAGATCTGCTCCATTGGAATCAACGCTGGGTCTCAGCTGGAACTGAGAAACAGATATTCTGAGCTATAAGCACCGACCTGTGAAATATATATACATATATATATATATGTGTATTGGGTCTTGGCTTTGCAGTACGACCCGCTGGGTTACCTGCTAACTTTACCCACCCGAGCAAAACGAGCTTCTTGGACAAGACTGCCCAACAGCTACATAGCATCAATGAATGCGGATGAATATCGAAAAGCTGAGTTAGTGGACCCATGCTCAACAAGAGTCCTTTACTGAGGACTATAAGCTCCTGTCGGGGGGACAGTCCATCCCATCCAGGAGTCACCTGCTTACCCTGGCCCCAGAAATGGACAGATCGACGGATCTCATAAAAGTGGGTGGTCGACTGCGGCGACAGGAGGGTGTAGACGAAGCAGCGCTGCACCCCACCATCTTAGATGCAATACACCCTATCACACGCTTACTCATCCGGAAGTATGACAGCGATCTACATCACCCTGGCGTGGGCGAGAGGCCATTTGCAAATACCCACACTCCTGTGCGGAGTGTCAGTGTTGGAGTGCTGTGGCTGCAGTACCTATGATAACAGATCTTCCTGCTGCCAGGCTCCGACTCTACAAGCCAGCCTTTTTTTCTACTGGGTTACGTATCCACTGATGTTGCATTCATCGATCCAGTGACGCCTGCTGTTTATTGAAGGGATAATGGACCAAATGGTATTCTGATATCAAAGTTTTTGCAGACTTGAGTTTGTATGTGGCCACAATGTGTAGCTATTATCTATTATGACAGAAGATGTTAACCTAAATAATGTCACAAAATTCTACTAGGATAGGAACATGAAATTTGTGTCTCTGTCCTAGTTCCATATCAAATCCCTTTACTAAAATAACTTGTGTTGTTATTTTCTTTGAATCAGCCATCTACTTACTGTGGGTCTTAACTAAGTCTTGGTATGTGGGTGTAAAAAAGCTTGAAGCACATCTGTACCAGCCTCTTTTATTTAATAACAAAACTTAAAACTCACCATGCTGCCACTACCTCCATGATGAAGTCAAAAACACCTGTTAATGAAGTATAAAAACACCTTATTTTAAAATAGTTTAAGGTTTTACGATAGACTAGCTGAACTTGATATCAGTCTGATGAACCTTCTAATAGGAGTTTATCAGTGAAAACAACTTCACATTAAATTCAAGATGGCTGACTTCCTGCTGGCTTTAGGTTCAGACTCCAAAAGGCTTCTTTTTTTTTAGCAGCAAGCAACAACATCGCAACACATAAATGCAAAAGACACACAGGATATGAAACATTTTGATTCTGAAACTAAGTTTCATGCATTTTAGTCCAAGCTTTGAATTTTTGCCCAATTCAGTGCTTGGACCCCTAAAAACAACCCAACCATAGCGATTCACACGCCCTCTTGTTTTCTTCTACATGTCCATACCCTCATGGCTGATATGAGGAAGGCGCACCTGCTGTATTCTGGATGTCAGACTTCTTCTTCACCCAGGCATTTCTTACAGACAGCCAGCAGAACTATACCATCCTTGGGCTTTAACTTTGCGGTGCTGGGTGGCAGACAATGAAACTGACCCCCACAGGACGGTAGGAGGCAACTGAGAGTACATTTAGGCTGACAGAATGTGGTGGCAGCAGGTTAGTAATTTATAGGAGGATATTAGGACTACTTCTGAGATGTTCTCTTCTAATAGACAGGAAGGGACACAAGAGGATTTGGAAAGACGAAAAAGGGAAATAAAAAGTGAGGTTACAAAGTAGAAGATGTAAGAAGGGAAACATAAGCTGTGTGTGAAAGAGAAGAAGCAAACAGATGAAATCTGACTTAAGGCTGACTTAATATACGAGCAGCAAAATATCAAGCGAGCAAGTAAATTAAAGAAAAGCTTCCCTGCTTCTCATCTACATGCAGGCCTGCATCAGCCCCTCGCTGTGCCCGTAGCTCTGCTCTGAGATTCCCAGTCAAATCTCACATAAAGCCTCACCCTCAATCAGTCCCTAGCTGGGCCCCCGTCATGCTAAAGCAACTGTTACCGCTAAGCTACAAATCCGACTGTTTCTGCATTTGGGTTTGTGATACTGACAGGGCATCAGTGGCCCACTTATTGCAAAACCATTACCTTTTTCCCCACACTTAATGGAAGATTTCACATTAAATATGAGAATGATGCAGCACACAGATCAGCTCAGCTAACCTGTTAATATTTTATGAAATCTTTGTGTGTTGTGGTAACAGGACGGAGGCTTAATATTTGTAGGTTATGTCCAGGTTGAAGACGTCATTCCCTGATGTGTCTGAACTATGTGTTTATGTCAGGTGGCTACATCAGAGATTTGTTCCTGGATGGGAGAGTCCTGCCCCCAAGTGCTGCCCGATCCTGGGCAGTGCTGTGGAGAGGAGCGTGAGGCTGATGCTCTAACACAACTCATTCACACACAATGTTTAATCTGAGAATCCACCAAAATAATCTAATAATAATCTGAACTTTCTTGGCTCAATATATATATATATATATAATAAATTAAATTATTTTATTATATTAGTAATATTTATATTATCATACCACATTTTAATATTTTATTCACATTCTCCTCAATGTCTGTAAAATCTTGGACATAAAAGTGTCATTTATTTGGAAAACAAAATAGGTACAAGATTTACACATCCAGGAATGCAGCTTGTTGAAATTCCCGCCCTGTACAGAGAACTACACTATTGTGGAGATATTCACACAAACAACTTAAAAAAAAAAACAAAAAAAACATGGCTTGGCTAAAACCCTTGGAACAGGACTGTTTTGTTGAGCTTCTGGTGCATGTTTTTTTCTCTGGAAGTTAGGTGGAGTCAGTGATTCCCAACCCTGGTCCTCAAGACACACTGTCCTGCAGGTCTTAGATGTCTCCCTGCTGCAACACCTGATTCAGATTAACTGGATCTCTGACAAGCTCTGCACAAGTCTGCTAATGAGCCATTAATTTGAATTACATTACATTTATTTAAGAGCAGTTTAAATCTCCAACATAAAGGCTAAAGCAGATGTTTCACACGTCATTCTCCTGTAGCTCTGATGATGATCCACATTTAGCCTCTTATTCTTTTTTTCTTTCAGGATGTTTCGCGTTGATCTTTGCTATAATTTCTTCTAGTCTTTTCCCATTCAGCTTTTAATTTTTTATTCTGTTCTAGACTTGAAATCTCAAATTAAAACAGGTTTAATTTTTTCTCCCTCACTGTTGACCATCTCAGTTTTACATATCTGGAAATCTGGGTTTCTGCTCTCCTGTTGCTGCTCAGTCACGGTGCAAACAGTGCTTTATATGCAAATGTCTAATAACGGCTGCGTCCACATCCAGTCATAATGAAAATCAGTGGTGGAAATCAGACTTGTTCACGTACTTAGATTTTCCTTTATAATTGAGATTTAAGAAGAGAACTACAGTCCCCACAGCTTCACACATCTGGTGAAAAGAATGTTTATGCACTTTGCTGCTTTTGTGCACAAGCACAGTTCTAATCACAAAAATACACACAGTTAAATGCAATTGTGCCTCTGGAGTTGCTAATTTGACTCTCAAGCTCCCTTTTTCTTTTCTTTTTTCTCCACTGTTCCTGTGCGTTTCACATGAATGCCTTAAAGGGAAGACAGTGAGCATTGTTATCATCACATTTAAACATTAAGCTCCAGTATAAACAAGTTAAGACTGGAAATGTACAGTTTTAATTGCAAATTTGAACACAAAACATATATCTTTTAACTGATAGGAGGAAGGTTTACAGTTTATTTTGTAGCTTTGGGGATTTGACACCTGTGTGGGCACTAATGTGGTTTATTGTTGGGGTATTGAATTTGTATTGTACAGCAAAACACTGCAGGCAACTAATCAAAAAGCTCTTGTTGCGTAATCGTATATTCTTACATAAGGCTTGAGGGGAGGAGGCTTATTGATTTTTGCTTCTGTAAATCTCTGGTTGCCAGAAAACCGGGTAGATATTATCTTTCTTTAAAATGAGACAGATTCCATCATTGGTAGGTTCAAAGAAGGTCCCTCTGAAGTAGATTTTTAAAATTTTTTAAATAGAGAACAGCTATTTAACTGTAGCTGCTGCACCAAGAGGATGCTCACAGCTCCTCATTCTCTGGACTCAACTACAGCACCACCATTCATTCTGCCTGCAGGACGCTCTTCCTTCGCTTCCCATCCTTTTATTAATTAACACAGCTTGATGTCGTATATGAAAGCAGACTGACAGAGATGGAAAGGAGAGGCTGAGAGCGACTGATCAAGTTTTCCTTCCGATTTTCTTTCCCCCCCGCCTCCTGTTCTCTCTTCTCCACAATCTGTTCAGAGTCCATGAATAATGCACAACACTGACTTTTTTAATATTCAGACATTTCAGGGCAAGTTATTAACAGAATCATTTTTTGACAAGAGCGGAACTTAATTAAAAATGTGTTTATTATTTGTGTGGGGGAGAAATTTAAAAAAAGGAAAAACCACAAACACAACAGAAGCAGGCTTTGAAATGCAAATATCTGCTGAGGCGCCGCTATGGAACAAGATGAGAACTTCTCCAGCTTTTTGTGTTCATGTTTATTTTTTTCTTTTGAGTGGCCCAGTTTATCCCTTTTGCATAACCAAGACTTCTTAAAAGCTCGAGGGGCCTCTTCCTTGTTAATACTATTGTTTCAGAAGTTTGTCCCCAAAGTTCCAATTTGTAAGTCTTTGGATAACAGAGATCCAGGTTAGCTTCCACAGCTTCATGCAGTCATTTCTGAATCCTGACCCTTGAACCATTTATCCTGCAGCGGAAGCATGCTTAATCTCTCCACCAGTTAAACACGTTAGAAAAGAAGAAGAAGAAAAAATGAATGAAAGTCCTCCTTTGTTTCTTTCTGCCAGATGTGGCTGAAGCCAAAGAAGTGGATGAGACGAGGCCTCCTCTCCACCACCAGACACTCCACCATTAACCTCATCTCCATGACGCTCAACTCTCAGCTGAGCACTGGATCAGAAGAGGAGACGCTCTGCTCTCCTTTTAGTTCCCGCTTGGTTTCAAGCTCTGACATATCATTAAAAAGAGTCCAAGACGATGCATGCAGACTTCGCAGGTCTTTCAGTGCAGAATTTCGGGCACCTACGGGAATGCGACGCAGGTAGAAGATGCAGATAATTTCATGATGCAGCAAACTGCAGCATGACGGTTCTAACAGTAACTCAGCTGTGCTTTCTATATTTGGTTTGTAAATGTTGCTTTGTTATTTACAGAAACTTGGAAAAGTTTAGCTTGATCATTTAGCTTGAGTTGTGACTTCTCATTTTGCAAAGCTAAGCAAGTCAAAAATGGCCTGATTTCAAAAAGGCATAAATATAAAGAATTCTCTCGTTTCACAAAGAAAAAGGGTCAAAGCAAAAGATTTGGTCTGCTGCATGGTCAGTAACAACCTAAGTATTACAGCTTATAAATGATTTATGTATCCAGCTACAAGTCTTGCGTAAGACTCCTGGGCTGTCTTGCTGGGCTCCCCGGCTGTTCTCAGGTCAGATTGTCATGTTCGAGTCCTGAAGCTGCAAGAGCTGAGGCATAACTTTCACTTCACACCACCAGAGGTGTGTTTGAGATTCTCAGGTGTTGGATCACCATCTCTCATGTTACGGTCCACCTCGGAGCAAACGTTCCGAGTGGACATCTGTGATCAAGATGTTTCCAGAACAATTCAGGACTGCTGCATGGACAAAAGCAGCTTTGGAGTTGTTGTTTTTTTACTTTCCAGTTTGAGTTCTATTGTTCATGTTAACTTTGACTTATGTGAAAATCAGTGTTTGGCAGCTTCTTGGAGGGCAAGAAACTAAACAAAAACACTTACCTTCATTAAAATGCTGAAAGAACATTTCATCTTTAAGTTCCTGCCACATGGAGACCAGTTCATCTTCTATTCTCAGTAAAATAAGTGTTGAGGATGCTGCCGTCTTTAGGAAGTAGCAGTGTGCCGTGATGTGGGAACGCAAACAATGTGGGTTAACAGCTGCTGTCGTCTTATTATAACAAAACCAGAATTAGAAGTCCAGAATCTTTTCAGCGTTTATTTTTCTTTTGTGATGGGGGAATGTACAGACAGGCAGAGATGCCACATTTTGCATTTTACTGAACAAATACACATCGAACAAAGCAACGATGATCATGGGCTTCCTGTTTTTTTAAAGCAGTGAGGAACGTTTTATCTTCGGGGCATAGTGTTTAATCTTCAACAAACCAAAATCAACATGAATATTGTTAATAACGTCGAGTCAAAGTGAACTCAAATCAAAAAGACATTGATAAATTTGATTTTACAAAAGAAAAGACAGATTCAGCTCCTGCAGAAGTGTCGTCGGACATGAAACGATACGACGCCTGTAAAAAGATGCAACACAAAGACATGGGTCATGTGCATCGTAGCATTCAGAAAACAAAAACAGGCTAATAACACCAGTCACACTATATACCAAGGAATTGCCCACGATCCTTCACAGTGTCATTCAAAAGGTAACAAAGGTATTTAACGTATCAACTGCAGAGGAAGGAAAGAATTTCACACTGGACACAATGTCAACCGCTTCTCTCATGCTTCATGCATGACTCAGTCCCATCAATGGCACCAGTTCAATGAGACCGACGATGATTTACAGCCAGTTAAGACACAGATGATGGATGTCACATAGTGACAGGATTAATGAAGTCACACACATACCTGTGTGTATGCTCCAGGAGCTGAAGCTACATAACGTAGCTTAGCATGTGGAATGTCTGAGAGGGGAGGGGGTGTCAAACACCAGCCACTGAAAATCCTCTGTGGTCACTTTGGGCTCAATGACTGTAATATTCACTCCCAGAACAAAGGAATGCTTCTAAAATACAAAATAATGCTGAGAGATGATCTTTGTGCTACTTTCTGACAACCTGCATAGGGAAGTTTAAATGTTTCATATAGTCAGGAAGTGCAATCTTTTATCATTGTACTTTTAACTGTTAGCATTTGCTATAATTTGCTTTTACTTGCATAACTACTGACACTCTGCAGACTTCTTCAGTACATGAAAATCTGCATTGATGAGACAACTGAACCTCCTGCTCGGCGGTTTGACTGAGGCACCCTATATGACTAGTTAACTACAGCACTTTGTGATGAAAATTATTAGTTTATCTGAATTCACAGTAAGGAGCTGTTAATTCTCAAAGAAAAACAACAGAAAACTTCACATGAATTTTTCACTACAGATTGTCAAAAACACTGACAAAAACTTGGTCAGACATTAATGATATGTAGTTTCTTAAAAGAAAAACAACATTGAAAAACACTGATATCTAAACACTAATTTACAAAGGCTTTGGCAGCTATGTCGCATGTAGCATCATCTACTTTTTCCCAACACATAAAAATAGGCAACAAAACAGAGAAAAAGAAACTCCCAGGTACGGTTAGGGCAACACATTTCTACTTTGAAACTGCAGCTCAGAAGCTGTCGTCTCTGTGCAAGTGAAGCAACACGAGCTAAAGGTTTTCTTCCGGGTAATAGCTGCTAGCTAAATTGAGCTGTGCGTCTCTTTGAGGACAGTGTGGGGGTCTGCGGTGCAGCTGTGGAGATGCTCCAGTGGCCGGGGCTTGGCACAGAGGTGTTTGATACGCAGCGTGATGACATCAACTGGTGATGATGGATGGCAGGTGGAACACACACAACAGATGTGAGAGGCATGGATGACAGGACGCAGCATTGAGAATGAGAGACAGCACACCAACGACAGGCGGTGATGGAGAGGCGGTGAGCTGCTGGGCCATGACAGCTGCTTCTTTGCAGGAACATACACCCTGTACCTCCTTACTGTCTGCAGCTCGAGTGGCTCCTTTACAGGTTGGGAGCAGAGGGGTGCATCCTGTTCGCTGTGTTTTTTTTAATGCTTCACGGGAGCAGAGAAGTAGTAGTGGAGGAGCATCACTAAGCAGAGTCACAGAATATGCAGAAGCCACCGCTGCATGGTTGGAATGGAGGCACAAGCCATGAAGGAGACTCACGTTGCATGCAGGACGGGGCCGTTACATTACAAACAAAACATGTTAAGGCCAAGAAGAACAATACTGATACATCCAGCTCTCGCCCTCCTTCACTTCCTCTCTCCTCGGTTAAAAGCCAAAATCAAAAACAATGCGGTCTTCAAAGATGGCGATTAGCAACATGATACTGAACCCGGTCAGCAGGCCGAGGTTCTGCAGGATAAAGTGTCCCACGTGGCAGCGCTTGTGCTCTTCACTGTCCCCATGAAGCATCTCTGGCAGCTGTGAGACACAACGTAACCGGGTCAGGATCAGAGATGCTTTCAGGAAGAGGACGGAGACGGTCAAAGTTAAGCACTGCAACTTACCATATCCACCAGAGCCACATAAAGGAACATGCCGGCCGTGATGGCGAAGATCCAGTTGGTAACGTTGTGCGTGTACTGGCCGACAGCTGTGCCAATCAACATGCCAACGTAGGCCATGAGGGCGGACAGCAGATTGTACACAATGGCCTGTTTCACCGTCATTCCGGCTTTTAGCAGCACTGCAAAGTCACCTGTCAGGAAGAGGACACTCTTTAAACACCATTACTCCAAAATCCAACCTGACGTTCACTCTGCTGCATATAAATTTCTCTGTGAAAAGCACGGATATGTCACAATGTTCTTTATTATTGTCTTCAGTCTATTCTGACTTGCTCTTTATCTCCCTCCAAACATCCACCACCTTTATCTGTCTTCATGTAGGTTAAAAACAGAGCTGCACTCTCCAAGAAATGTATCTTAGCTCCCCTGTGAAATGCCTATGATTACACATGCACGCCGTAGCCTCTCTACCCTCTTCAATCATTGCCGGGCCAAATGCGGGGAGCGGCCCAAGTCTCAGCGGAAACGCCCTGGATTTGGAAAGGGAGATGAATACTAAGAAGAGGGGTGGCCTACATTTCCTGCACCGCGTACAACAGGCCTCTTTTCCTCGCTAATTACCACAATGAATATATTACCACTCTACTCTCATCCATCAATCAGTGGTGGAGAAAAGAGTGAAGTCCGCACACACCTCACTTCAGTGGCATTTTCCCCCTCTTGAAATTGCTTCACTCTTTCCTGCCTCCCTGATTCCCATCTGTCAGACACTCAGACACGCCTGCCGCCGCCTCATCTACCGCAATTAACACACCCATCATTGCCAATTAGCTTCACTCTGGGTGGTTAAAGAACCCTCAAATCATCATATTTTTCCACCCAGATGCCAGTCGGGGGACAGCTTTTGTGATCAGGGGGAGCCGCGAGGTGCTCTACTGGGTTTGTCTGACAAGTGGTCTGACGAGGTGAGAGCATGATGGCAACGCGCTGAAGCACGAGTGCAGCATCAACGGGAAATTGCACACAGATGAAGACATGGAGCCCGAGGAGCTTCAGATGTACTTCGAGATGAGACTTGGGTGCTGCAGTTAGCCATCTGGAAACTCAACTATAGCCGAGTGAATCAAAGCTTCTCAGTCTTGTTCTATAAAGCTGCTATTACCGACACAGCTGGATGAAATAAAATTCATTTCATCTCCTCTCATCACATACTTCCTTATTTTTCTCCTGGAGACAGCAGTAAGAGGGCAAGATCTGGTTGGTCAACACAAGGGGGAGCAGCCGGATTATAACTGCGCCTCACACACGAGTCTTTTCATCAAGCACACGTGAGGAACTCTAAACACCCTTTTCTCTCACAGACAGCGACAGCCTGGTGAATCAGAAGTGTCCTCAGAGGGAAGACAAATAAAAACAGCAGCAGCCCTTCAGTCTTCTCGTCTGTCTGGACTGAACTATGTGAACCAGGAGCCGCCCTCATCCTCGCTCATAGATACATGTTAGACATCTGAGTGATGACAACCATTCACACTGATTTACACACTGAATGTTATCATGTGAACAAACAGAAAAGTCGTCACGAAACAGCTTTTTGTTTGACTTTAACAGAAGAAGAGAAACATGTTTGATGTTGTTAAAGTTTTTTTTACTAGTATTTTTTTTTATTCTCCACCATCTTGTTCCACTTACCAAGTTCATGAGGTAACTCATGGCAGAAAACAGCCACGGATGTACTGATGCCACCTGTCAGGTTTGCACTGAATGCTGCACCTGCAGAGAAGAGAAGAGTTGGAAAGAAAGAAACTAAGGACCCATAATAATAACAATAATAACAATAATAATAATAATAATTATTATTATTATTTATGTTCCTTATCATCAGTAAAATTTGAATCTTGCAGAAAGGTCCACCAGTCATTTTTACACTCTGGTTTTTGTATAGACTTACTTATACATGAACCTTAAACACTAATTTATTTACATTTGGACAGAAACAGGCTAGTTATTTCTAGTTTTAAAGCTAAGTTAAGTTAGGCTAACTAGCTACTCGGCTTTATATTGACCATAGAAACATGAAGCTGACGTCAATCTAAGTCATTTTCCCAGAGCAGCGAGCAGCTGTAACATTTGCAGGACAAAACCTGATGGCAGTAAATGTGGCGGCTTCATAATGTCTGAACATTCACTAACTATGAATTGCATTGTAACCTCAGTTATTCCTCTGAATTATATTTAAATTGTGTAGTGATGTCATTTTTATCTCAACATTTTGTTTTGCAATGATCTAAATTAGAAGGAAACATAAACTGAATTAATTTCCTCATTAGAAAGTTTGCTTTTAATCAAACTATGACAATCGTGGCTTTTTAAAGGTTCGAAATAAGTTTAGAGTAAAATAGAAACTTCTGCTACAACTCAATGTGCCAGGATTTAGTCTCCAGTTAAATGTCTGGTTATTTTTTACAAAAAGAAAGAAAAAACACAGATGATGTTATAATTATATATAGATATATCTATATCTATCTATATATATATATATCTATATATATATATAGATATATATATATACAGTATATATCATAACTAAGAGAGGTCATTTGCTTTACACGAACTATGAAGTAAACGTGTCCCGTGTATAAACATGGAGGTTTTCTGATTCAGGAAGCAGCTGCTGGGTTTTTATTTCAGTACAAGATAATCAACTTTCAGAAACAACCTTGTCAACAATTTGATTCTATTGAGTCTAATGAATATTAATATGGTGTTCTGGTACAGTGCAGATCTGGTTACCTATAGCGAGGCCGTCACTGAAGTTATGCATGCCGTCCCCCATGATGACCATCCAGGCGATGCTGGCTATACCGGCATCCTTCATCTCCTGGTCTGAGTGACAGTTTCCTCCGTGGGAGTGACCGTGTCCGTGCGAATGGCTGTGCCCGTGAAGCTTGGCTTTACGGCCATTCTCCTTGGTGGGTGACTGCTGGTCTTGCTGGGGGTTTGCTGGTGCCAGCGGCGTCTTGTTAGTGGGAGAGTCGGGTGTTTGAAACTCGGTGAGCTGGGTGTCGTTGTGCCCACTTTCGCAGGAGACAGCTGAGCTGTCTGGGTCTGGATGAGAGAGGTGCTTCAGCGACAGCTCCAGACAGAAAGCGACTAGTGTGAAGTCTGAAGAACTCTTACCTTCGCTGAGCGGCTTCAGGTGCAGCCACTCTGCATCTGAGCGCCGGTTTAACTTGTGATCTGACAACTTCCTGCCAATATTTCCCTCCTCGCTCATTTTCTTCATACCCTGGGAGAAATTACACAATTTTATTAGATATTAAATATTAATATAAAGAAAATAAATAACCCAGCCTAGTGAGAAGTTCTGGTCCATCATTAACACTTGGTCCATGTTGATCTAACCTTCTGGTCTTTGTAGTGCTTAAACATTCCAATACAGTGTTCGATGATGAAGAGGAGGTAGATGCCGGCCAGTGCTGTCAGCCCTTTCCACACACCATCAAAATCTGTTACCAGATCAGTGTCGTGGCTGGTCTTGTGCTGGGTGTGGTCGTGCTGCCCTTGAGACTGTAGACAGGAGGAGGAACAGATGACCAAGGATCAGATGTGACTCACATGTTGATCCGTACAGAGATTCTTCCAAAATGCTGCATGACACTTCTACTTAAAACATTTACATCTTCACTCACACAATTATTAACAAAAATGGAGAAAATTGTGTTATTTTGTTTAAATTTTTACAATTAAAAAGCTAATTATAGGTTGAAGTTTCTCAAATAGTTTTTATATTTTATAAGTATGGATTTTTTTTTATTAAACACAAAAATCCAGAAGTACCTCTGGTACGGACACCATTGCTCTCTGGATGATATTTCTCTCTCTTTCTTGTCCTTTCCTGGAAATCAGTCTATCACTTAGGGTTGAAAACCCCAGAATAAATACTGGTGGACTGTTAAAGCCAAGTCCGACATCTTAAACATCAGTATGACAGACTTTCTTGTAAGTCAGGGTTACAAACTTAAGAGGTTTCTGGTCTCCAGGAGATTTTACTCTCGGGGCCTAAAGGTAGGATAGGAGATCCTGGAAAATGGCTCGCACAAGCTACATTTAGAAAATACACAATTCAAGAGTCCAAACCCCATTCTTCAGACTTCCCCCTGAAGCCACGCCCCCCAAAGCACAGACATGTGCAATGCTTGTTCATGAGGGCTGGGCAGCATCGATTCGTTAACCATCGCTAATGTTTTCCTCATGGCTAATTCACAGGAAACAAAATACCTGACATCATCATAATGTTAGGTTTAAGTGTACTACATCAAAATACCCCGTATTTTGATGTAGTACGCTAGCCAAGCTCTGGTTCTCGCTTCGTTGCCTCTATTAGTGCCGAAGCCTCTGTGAGTGTGTGCACAAAGAGGGGTATGTACAGAAGGAACAAATAACAGTTGAGTGTGATAGACATGTCACCAACCAATCTTTTAGAACGGGACGGTTAAAATAATTGGATGGCGTTTTTTCGGTCCTGAATTTTATTTGTTTGTTTTTAAATGTCAAACCAATAAAATAAAATGAAACATTAAAACAACATACGTCAGTGAGTCTTGTATCAGGCATATGTATCAGACGAGTGTGTTTATAGGAATTTTTGACCATTCGTCCGGAAGCACATTTGTGAGGTCAGACACTGATGCTGGACGAGAAGGTCTGGCTCTCAGCCTATAATTCATCCCAAAGGTGTTCTATTGGGTTGAGGTGAGGCCAACCAAGTGATTGGGAACAACAAAAACTCAGCCACGAAGTAAAACAACTGAGCGGGGTCGGCACATCCAGCAGAGTCGATTGCTCCGGACCAAACTTCATGTGGCCTTCAGATCAGCTGAAGAACAGTGCGAAGAGAGCTTCATGGATTGGGTTTCCATGGCCAAGCAGCTGCATCCAGAAGCAGTGCAAGCGTCGGATGCAGTGGTGTAGAGAGCGCCGCCACTGGACTCTGGAGGGACGAATCGTGCTTCACCATCTGGCGATCTGATGGAAGAGTCTGGGTTTGGCGGTTGCCAGAAGAACAGTACTCGACTGATGGCATTGTGCCAAGTGTAAAGGTTGGTGGAGGGGGAATTATGGTTTGGGGTTGTGTTTCAGGAGCTGGGCTTGGCCTCTTAGTTCCAGGAACTCTGAATGCTTCAGCATACCAAGAGATCTTTGACAATTCTGTGATCCTAACTTTGTGGAAACAGTTTGAGAATGGCCCTTTCCTGTTCCAACATGACTGTGCACCAGTGCACAAAGCAAAGTCTATAAAGACACGGATGAGCGAGTTTGGTGTGCAAGAACTTAACTGGCCTGTACAGAGTCCTGACCTGAGAGCCAGGCCTTCTCATTCAACATCAGCGCCTGGCCTTAAAACTGTGCTTCTACAGGAAAAAAGTCCTATAAACACACTCCTAAACCTCGTGGAAAGCATTTCCAGAAGAGCTGAAGCTGTTAAAGCTTATTAGGTTTATATGGGAGTCAGGCCTCCTTCTTATGGAACCAGCTCCCAGTTTGGGTTCGGGAAGCAGCCTCTCTGCCTTTAAGATCAGGCTTAAACCTTCTTTTCAGATAAATCTTTTAGTTATGGGTGGTCTAGCCATTCTTTAGTTATGCTACCATAAGCCCAGACTGCTGAGGGACATCTCATAATGCACTGAGCACTTCCTTTCTTCTCTCTGCACCTCAGCTTCCATGTACGAACCTATGACAGTATTGGCATCATTAAAGTATTTCTCCTCTCAGCAGGTCTTCGTGGCTAAAAGCTGCAGTATCTGTTGGTTCCTCTTTGCTCTCCTCTCCACCCCAACGAGGAAGATGGCCGCCCTCCCTGAACCGGGTTATGCTGGAGGCTTTTCTTTCCTGTTAAAAGGCAGGTTTTCCTTTCCACTTTCCAACACCTCTTGCATGCTCAGGATGGGGGATTGATCAAAGTCAAGGTTCAATGCAATCTGTTGGTTTTCCGTAACTCGGCTATTATTTATGTAAAGTGCCCTGAGATGACACTGTTGTGAGTAGGAGCTTTACAAATACAAAAACACTGCGACATGGCATGTCATACATGGAAGTACAGGCGTATAATGATATTTGGTTTACCTTTATATAGTGTTGGATATTTTAATATTTTATGTTTTTATATAACTGAAATGTGGCTTAAAATTTAAATTTAAATTAAATTTCAAAAGGTCTGATTTCAGACAACATTACTAAACCTTTTTTTATATATAATAATGTCCCTATTGATGGAGGTTGAGAAATTTCCAGTTAATTTATTGCAATCAAACAACAATATATATATTTTTGTTGAATTTAGATTCTTCTTCTCTCTGTTTCTAACAGCCTGACACCTCCAGATATACACAGGGGAAAAAAGAAAGATTATACAATCAACCGAAACTGAAGTCGCCAACAAGCGGCAACGGTGGCATCTAACACATCGCTAAAGGTGTGTTCTGGAGAAGTGTGTGTGCATACTCACATGAGGCAGTAGGTGAAGGAGAGCGTCACCACTGAGCGTGCCCACAGCCAGCGCCACCAGGAAGGTGAGCAGGAACTTGAAGCAGGATTGTTTGAGAATGGGCACGAGTACGACGCCAAGCAGAGACAGCAGGCTGATGATGGTGATGGACACAAAGCCCCAGATCCAGATCCACACTGGAGACGGGAACCAAAAGTAAGTTTCTGGAGCAGAGAGCAGGACTCCACACACTCCAAATATTGGAACAGTGAGACTAGTTTTTTATTTTTGCTATAGACAACAACCATTTAGGTTTGACATGAAAAGATGAGAAACGTTTCTTCAGAGGCTGTCAATCCAAAGCGTCCTTGTGATGACATATGAAGCAGAATTTCATCCTCCTCGTTTTTCATACAAGGCCGCAGCCATCAGACACAAGCCGTGAAAGAAGGAGTGGAAAAAGCTGCGCCATCGTTTAAACTGTCAGTCTGGGACGCATCTCAAAACTCAGCGAAACGGAGAGAGAAAAGTTTGCGATTCTTTTCGTCTAAAATGTTTAATGTAGGATGAAATTCAATGTCACAGCAAAGCTGGTGCTGCGTGTGAAGCAGCCATGCTCGCTGCTGCACCGACGACATTTAGACTAAACAATGTCTACTAATAAAACCTGCCTCTTTCAGGCAACTGACTTCAGGGATGGCACCTCAGATGACTTTTACAAAACAGCCAAATACTTTTCAGCCATCATTGTTGTGCGAGGAACTGCAAGAGCAGGTAGAAGGATTCTGTGGGTTTTTCATGTTATCCACCGACTGCAAAAAAAGATTTTTCTCTAAATGGTCAACATTTATCAAACTCTAATTGAGTAAAATTTCTATAAAGGCCACACAAAGCCAGAGAGGGAAAAACTGTTAATAGGTGTAAAACCCACAGGCAACCAGACTTCTTCTCCCCATGTAATCCGTCCCGGGTGATGTAGCTTCAGATGACCTGAAACATGTTTCATGTCTGACAGACTGGTCTTCAGAGAGACTGAATTAGGCTGCTATTGTACCATTACCAGCTGCAGGATTAAAAACATCCTAGAAAACTTCTTGTAAGGCGACCAGAATTCCCCCTGAGAGAAATGCCACGTCTGTCATTAGCATCTGGAAAACTAGCAGCTCAAAATAAGTGAGTCGACTCGTTTCTTCTGAAGCCATGATAACATGGTTTCTAGAAGATGTTAGTGTTGTTTTTCTGCACTCCTCCTTTGTTTCATAATCTCTGATCTGTGTGTTAATAATTTACTTCCCAGCTTTTCCATGTTGACAGTACAGTAGGAGAGAAAATTGTCACATCTAGTCTCTTTAAGTGTGCAACAATGGACAATTATTATGTGCAGTACATGCAGGCATATCCATCTACAAAAATCTGTGGTGAGAAACAGATTTTCAACACCAACTGACCTCACGGCTCACCTCATCATGCAGTTTCTTTAGTCTTGTAGAGTTTCTTGATGAGACAGTAAACTCAACAAACTCTAACCTAAAAACCTTCACTGTCAACCAAGTTGATAGAGAGCCTGTCTTCAGCTATCATCTTTGAGATGAGGTCGCTGTTTAAACCACACATCCAACATCAAACTGCATCTGCTGACAAAGCTAGCCAATGACTGCTTATTTGTGGATGGATGCCTGGCTCTCAAATGACTGTACATAGTAGACCTATGATTTGTTATTTTACTTTACTTGGTCGGAGGTTGCACGGGGTCTCATTCATCATTTTCTATAAATCTTATTTCAAATCAGGGTCACAGGGAAGCTGGCACCTATCCCAGCAATTAGCAAGCGAGAGGCAGGGTACACAGCCTGGACAGGTCACCAACACAGACAAAGAACCACTCGTGTGCACACTCACTCCTGGAATTTAGAGTGACCAAGGAGAGCATCTCCATGAAGAAAACCTGGACAAGCGGATTCATTTTCTCATTATAGTTCAGAAACAGAAAAACTTCTTGTTTCACTGTTACGGCCTCGTTTCCAATCAACCTTACAAAGCAAGGTTTTACAGCTGGCTGCTTTTTTATTAGTCGCCATCAGGTGGAACGCCGCGTAACCCTGAGAGGTAGCTGTACATCAGCCAGACAGTCCATCACCGCATCACTGCAGGTACTTCACACTCACGCAGCTCATCTACTTCTCCATCTCATTACCTCTGTGTAGTTGTGGCTCTGTGTGTTTGCAGACGTGGAGGTAGGCCGGCGCTTGCAGCAGAGCGATTCAATGCGGTGATTCAGGAACAAAAGAGAGGAGAAGGAGACCAACTGGTGTGTGGTTTCTCTCCAATTACGCATCTCCTGTGAGCCATAGCTCAGAAAAATGGCCAACGGTGTCGCTTAGGTTCTCCTAATTGGCACAGCGCAAAAAAGAGGGGGAGTGGGAACTGGTGAGAAAGAACAGCACATTTTCTGAGCTCCCCGTGAAGGCCAGCAGGAGGTAGATGAGAGGCAGCTCTGCAGCGTGCAGTTATGGGTATGGTCCAATCTTGGTGCACCATTTCTGAGAATCTAACGCCTCTAGTTTTCCACTAATGAGGAGCTATCGCTGCCCCTTTGACTTGTTTGTGCTGTCTCCCTCATCATCATTACCATTTTTACGACTGTAGTAAGCGGCAACACGCTGCTGCCTGAGGCGCACATGAAGCAGGTTTCTGCAGAGTTTGTGTGTTTGATAACTAAAAGTTAGCTCAATTGAACGTAAGTAGCTGCTGTTTATTACATCCCAACTTTAAAGAGCAAATTTATTTCAGCTGCACTGAGTTTCTGTCAATAAAACTGCACTTTGCACCTCTGACTCGAATTAAACTAGGTTGTGTAAAACATCTCGTGACCTGTCAGGCTGAACCAGAGGGAGGACGGACACGAGCACAGGCAAGTTAAAAAGGTTTTAATAATTCTTCTCTTCTTAAGATGACCTGTGCAGGTCCAATTTGAGTCAAGTTCATACTACACACTGAAGCAGTCTGAGCAGGGAGAATATGTAGCAAGGTGACCAGGCGCATCCACTGAGGGTGCTGATGGGAGACAGGTGTAGCCCTAGATTGCTTGAGCAGATGACTCCTGGGTAATGTAGTGCTGAGACCGGTGATCAGTAGACAGGGGATGGGGAGCGCACCCGAGAGGAAGGAGCAGGCATGACATGACCCCACACTTGCCATGTTGCCTGTTTACAGCAACAACTTTCGATCTACTTTCTTCCTACTGAGACAACTACAAAGCAGCAATGAACAGAACATGACAAATAAATTACAACATGATCTGACTGATTGTAACAGATATTCTGTTTCAGTGCAGAGTTAAAGGGTTTGATTTTTTTTCTTATACAAACTGATTACAGATGCTAGTTTGAAGAAGATTTTATGACTTTAAGAGTTGTATTTCTCCACTTGTAACTCATTAACTTTAATATAGTGTGATTTTATAATCTGAAGTCTCATAAATGGCGAAACACTAAAGTCCCAGAGCTGACCTGAGCTCAACTTTCAGCCTCATTCATCTCTGTGTTTTGTTTCAGACCACAAACTGAAAGATTTAAAGTAACTTTTAACATAAAGGATGTAAAAAGAGTCCTTTAATCCCAGATTATACACGAACCAACATGAAAACCTAACAATTTATTAAGGGTATTGTAGTGGTGAGGAATCTTTGAACACAAGTCACTTTCCGCTCAAATGATTCCGATTTAAATCATCTTCATATGATGTATTAAAGGAATCTGTGTGTAACAAGATATTTAATTTTTCTGTATACCACCTGCTTAGCATTGGGGAGGGGTCCGACTGACATTCCCATTGAGACAAGCTCCCTTAACGGTCCCATATTATACATTTTTTCAACAGTTTCATATGGGTTTCAGAGGTCCAACAACGTTGTTTTCAAAGTGTATCACCCCAAATTCAGTCTTGGTCCTTAATGTCAGCCTTTCCAAAAGTGGCTCTAGGGAGCTTTACAGAGAACGGGCTGTTCTGAGTGGTGCCTGTCCACGCCCACTTCATGCCCATCTGTGGGAGAATATCTGGCTTTTGCTTGCGCCCGCTCTATGAAACAGTGCAGAAACCCTGTGTCATAGTGGCGGCAGCAGAAGGCAGATTAGTGTGGGCAACAAAGAATAGGTAGCAGGCTTTCCTAAAAATGGAGCTTTACAGGGTTTCTTTGTTCTGTTTTCCTTTCCTCTATGAGGTAGAGAAGTCTTAGTGTGTCTTACACAGCAGTCCGAGTCCTCTTAGTCGGCTACAAGTCAGCTAAGTTAAGAGCTACAGAAGAATTTTTCTCCTCGTTTCTTTTGCATCAGACAGTTACCACCGAGTCTGTGTAACATGGCTGAAACTGTGTCAGAGATGATGTCTATGTGACGTCCAATCCTGATTATGCCCTTCGGCCCTACCCGTCCATTTCAGAGGTGAGCGTCCTTGTTTCCCTTTTGGGAAGTGGTCATCTAGTCCTTCCACCAGAGCCTTGTGGGTGAAGAACTGAGAGGTTGGGCTGTGATAGGACCATAGACTCTACCATAACTCTAGCCCACAGAACGGTACCAAACCACCTAAAATGAAGCCCAACAGTGCCTTCACCCACATTCTCTCTCTCATTCATCCACTGAGTTTAAAAGAGATTCACCTAATAGTTGTGAGAAATGGAGAACAGACGGGTCCCTTTACATTCATTGTTTTAGCCCTGCTTCAATAATCTTATTTACCTTTTCAGTCCAGTTAATCAATCCCTGAGTAACACTCAATGATAACGCCATCACTGGCCTATTAGGTTTACAGAACACAACAATGATCTCTTGATCAATCAAGCAGGGTGTGTACTAATCAAACTGTGATGAGATATTAATGGGTTAAAAGATAAGGTCAGAGTAGGTCAGGCTCTTCTCACTGTACTTTTAACAAACTGAGCCTCTGAAGTGTATAATGAGAGTATGTTAATAGCAGTTTTTACATATCTGCTGTTCACAGACGTAATGTGAAATAAACCAAATGCAGAAATGACATCCCGTTCAGGTCGACTCCTGGCTCTTACCAGAACTGACAGGCTCCAGGGCTTCCTGCTCCACCTCTATTTGATGGTAATGGCGGATGCAGACGCGAGTGTCAATCTGGTAGAGCAAGGCGGGACACAGATATGTGAACTGGCTGGGGGAGATGAGCGAGTCGGGGTTCAGGCCGTAGTAGTTGAGGAGCTGAGTCAGGTTCAAACACTGGAAGGAATAGGAAAGATGGAGGAGGGTAAAAACAAAAGGAAAATATAACTGTACTGATCGATAAACTAAACAAGCTCATTAGTTTGACATTTTTTACATTTTAGTTGCCAATCCCTGAAAAATACAAAAGTAATAAGATTTTTTTATATAAACTTTCCTTTATAAAAAAGGGCTAACAACATTTCCTGACATCTAAAGCCGACCTACCTCCTCATGCTGATGTGTCAGTCCACCTTGATGCAGGGGGAGACCGGGTAAAGCAGGTGTGACGGGGCCCCCAAAAGCCTCCCTCTTGTCTTTACGAGAATTACTGCGGCCACTGTGCTCATGTTCGTGGTTATCAGACGGGGTTCTGTTCAACCCTCGCTGACCTTTGGCTCTTGCTGGTTTTCTGGGTTTCTTGGGTCGACTCACTGTTGGGGCAGGGGAGGACTGAGGGACCCGGGACGGCTCTGAATGGGCAGAAGGCAGCTGTTCGTGGTCGTTGGAAGTTCTGACTGTGTCTGTATTTACTAGATGAACATTATGGTTGTCATGGTCATGGTTGCTGTTCTGATCATGGTGGTCATGATCCTTGTGGTTAGCCGGCATCTGAACCTGCTCGTGTCTGTGCCCGTAATCATGTGTGTGACCGTGTGTGTCATGTAAATGTCCATCAGGATGTTTATGGTCACTGTCGTCTACCTTAGTTTGGTCATGATCATTTCCATGATCGTGGTGTCTCGTAGGTGAATCAGCAGCTGGACTGGCAGCAGTTGTGTGGCTGCACCGTGTGGGAAGCTGTTCTGTGTGTGGATGGTGGGAGCGTGGAGTGTGGTGAGAATGACCATGCCCGTGATGGTGGTCTTCGTTTGAGGGTGAATGCGAGTGTAGCCCCTCCTGCATATCCAGCAGGTCGAGGTGGGCTACATGATCGTGGCCCAGATCCTCATGTTCGACACCTACCAGCTTCACTTCTCCCAGACCCAGGCTGAACAGCAGGTTCTGAAATCCCTGGAAATCTAAGCGGCCCTTCTGACCATAGCGGCTGAACAGCTGCTGGATGTAGAAGTGCTGCTCTTCCTCCAGCGTGTCCTTCTGAGGACTCCTGGACTCTGGGGACACCGTGAAGGCTCTCGTGTACGGAGCCTCAGAGATCTGCAGGTCACTGTGGGTGCTGCTGTGATCACCATGGGAATGTCCACCGTGCTGATGGTCGTGTCCTTCTCCTCGGCAGTGGTTGCACTGATGGAAGAGGAAGGTGAGCACACACAGGAAGCAGAACTTTGTGTGCACGTGGACTCGCATTGTCCCCTCTCTTCTGGTCCCCTGCAAAAACATAATTTGACTGATTTTTTTTTTTTTTCAAATCTTAGTCATGACAACATATGAGTTTCAAATCAGGAATCACTTGAGTAAGAAACAGGAAATGGGGCTAAACTATCCCATCATTAAACTTGGCAGCATGATATTTGTGCAGAATTTGTTTGCACACACTTGGAAGCAGCAATCCTAACATGAAGATTACCAAAATGACAGTGAGAAAATCGGCTAAAAGACTCTACCAAGCACTGGCATCCAAATGAAATACAGTTTAAACCACTAGCAATTATATTGGCACGTAGCAAAAACAAGAGAACAGCACTGTCCCCTTTAGAGCTTCTGCTAACTTCTCCACTTCAAGCAAACCACACAAACCAGGCGTCATATGAAAGCAGCGACAAAGTCTGTCTCATCAATTCTCCATTTTTAAAAAACTTTGCTAATGTGTTCTTCTATGACTCTGCCTGTGTTTGAAATAATCATGAATTTCCTGCTGGTTTCCATGGAGATGAAGGAAGTTTTATAGTATTTACTCTTCTTATCATAGACTATCTTGGGTTTCGTTTCCTTCTGGATAGTCATGGTGATTCTAAAGTGAATTTGGGACCTATCCCTGGATTCTCCTGACTGACTGTTGATAGAGGTGTCCATCATCAACATCGGTTGATGGCCTCTTGAGATATTTACCTGCGTAACGCCTCTCTAAAAATGTGCAAAAGTGCTCAGTTTTACTTTTGTAGCTTCTACTTTTGCACAGTTTCCCATCAGACATTACTAATTCCTAGATGAATTGAGCTGCTATCGCCTGGCTTTCGATGAAAATGATGTTGCTTTCTTTTAGGAGGAGAAAACCATTTACATGCTCCACTTTGTTCCAATTTACTGTGATATAGTAACACATATCTTTATTCTGACTCTTCTTCTAAAAATCTCACAAGATTTACACACTTGTGGAGATCAAAATTTATACATACTATCTATGTATAAATATGTATAGCTGTGTCTTTGTAACTCTTCTTATTTGGAGCATGTCATTTCAGACAAGAAGAAGAAAAATACATCTTTTGATGAAATGGTTAAATCCAGCTGGGTTTGTCTCATTCATTACTTTGGTCCTACAGACGCCGATAGGAGCATCCAAACATCATGACACGCTGATGTAAAGCACATTAAAAAGATTTACAATAACTGACATAGCTTTTTAAGAAGTTAATCAGAGAATCAGGGTAAAAAGCCCGCAGACAAACACAACAATCAAAGCTGCTGCACATTTATCTGAGAAGAGTGAATCGAGGCTTTCTGGAGCACAAGAAGCTCTCTACTGAGGATTGAGTAACAAATTGCTTGTTTTCTCCCACTTAAAAAAGCCTGAAGCAGCAATATCATTCCAGTCAAATGATCCTCACACGGCCTCTTGTGAAGCCTGTGGGCGGTGAAGATTGGGAGTAGAGGGAAATAAAGAGAGGTCAGATGAGAAATAGCGCAGGATAATGGTATGATGGCGTACAGCACACACCAGAGAAACGCGTGTCCACACTAACACACACACACACACAAGTGCTTCTGGCTGCCTGCTACCCGCAAAGTTTATGCTGGATGTGGAGCTTGCACAACAGTAAGAAATTGAGCAGTTTTGTGCAGATTACAGTCAGAAACAAAGATGACAGATCTTCTTCAAAGCTGTCATGACTAGTAACAACAGTTCACTAAAAACATCGAAACACAGCTGCAGTGATTTCTATCCGAATGGAGACAGCAAAACAAAGTCTTGGAGGAGGGAAGAGAAAAATATGCCATATAAATATTAGAAAACAAGAACCGCATAAGATAAAAAACAAAAACAAGTTCTTTCCCCAAGAAAAATATCCAAACCAATGTCCTAAACCTTAACATCTACATAATCATTTAAAAACTGAATAAGTGCAGTAAAAATAAGGGAAAAAAGAGAGAAAAGACTGGAATAAAATAAAATTAAATATTAAATAAATTAATAACAATAAATAATATAAAAATAAAAAGTAAAAAAAGGCTGGAATGAAATAAAAATTCAAGTGAATATTGAACAAAAAATAATAATATAAAACAAATACATAAATAAAATTAAAAAAGTATATTGATTTAGAAAAAACAAACAGTCGTTAACGGATTAATACGGTGTAAGTCTCATTCCTGCCGTCTGGACCGGGCACAGGACAACACTGTCCCATGGAGGCCCGTGGACAGGACTTGGACCAGCTTGGCCGACAGAAGCTATATCACATCGGGATCTTTAGACTTTTGAGTTTGTGATGTATCAGCGTCTACAGTCCATCTTCTAGAATGAGGAGGGAGAGTTTCTTCTTTAGCAGTAGAACGTGCCAATTGGACAAATATCAACACTCCAGGATTGCCAGCTAAACCACAACATGTGGCATTCACCTTTGATGTCCCTGTGGAACATGTTTACATGTGTACATGGTATATAATATCTGTACATACCCTCTGTACATTCCAAACAACGAATCCCTTCCAACAGATGGAAACAAATAGTGGTTTGCAAAGGAAAAACCTTGAAGAAAAGTCCATCACAGTGAGAACAAAGCCCTTGTTAATTGATCAAAGCCTTAATTGTTGTCCAAATGACATCAACAGCTTATCAGCCGATGACTATAAACTCATAATGGAGCCCTTCTCACCAAACAAGACCAACTATTTCTATACAAGCAGTCGATGCTTTGAAGGGCTTGGAAATTAAATGAAACAAAGTTAAAAAAAAACAAACAAGCAACAACAAACCCAACATATCCACATGCGGCCTTAAAGATGATGACCATTAAAAAGGCTATTTACACCAACTTCATTTAAACTTATAATTACTACAAACAAAGTACTCACCTTGATCTAGAGTTTTTCTTGGATGAGTTGTGTGTAAAATTCGGTCGGGCTAATAAGACTATGATGGCAGTCTGAGCGAGGCTGCAGACTAAGTATGGTTACAAACCTGCTTCAGTGCTGCAGACAAGACAGTGTTTATAAACACAAGACAGCAGCGACCTATGAACCTAACAGCAGAAAGGCTGGAGCGCAAACCAGTACTTCATTTTAAGAGCACACCCTCCAAGCAACACGGCCTGTAGCACTTCCTGATAACAGTCTTTGTTGTTCTTGGCATTTAAGGAAAACAAAAGAACCTCAGTCTAACTTTGAGTTAAACAAGCTGATGTGAAAAGTAAGCATTAAAAATCTATTTTAAGGGTTTTTTCTACTTAATTAAAACTGGATATGAAGCAACTTTTTGCCTACATTTAAAACTTAATGGTCAAATAATTGAAACAATGGATTTCCCCAGAGTTGTCTGAGATTTAATCACAACTGCATCATTACCCAGTTAAATGCAATAAAGGAGAAGTTTTAAAAGTCCTTTGCCTTTTACACCTCAGGATAATACTGGAAAGAGAAATTCAGACTTTTGAATTAAAAAGTTTATGGTACGAAAGCTTTGGTTGACTATTGATTTCCATTTACATCTGACAGGACTGTCTGGAAAACCACATTAACACATCAGAAATAGTATCACTTAAAGGAGGCATCACCTGGAAATTGCACTTTTTCAAGTTAAAACGTGCGTATTGGTGTTGGACCGAAGTGTTAACTTCTCTGAAAGCCTTTTTTCTTTAAGACGGTGGAGTTTTTCCTTCTGGACCCTTTGTTCTCAGCAGAACCGCTAACAAGAGTAAACTCTCGCAAACACGTGATTTTAATCTGCTCCTGTGATTTCGTCATCACAGGAATAAGCCAGCCCCTCTTCCACGCCCCAAATCACCTGCCGAGTCTACCACAGTCGCCATGACAAGTTGTTTGAAGATTTCGACCATGAGTTAAGCTGACGCAGCTAATGCTAAGAGACAAGCTTAAAAGTTTAACCCCCGGCAATGTACAAATGAGCCCCATGTTTTTTTCACTCTCAGGCTTGGAGTCTGGTTCAAACATAAATGGCTAAATTCCTTAAGCTGCTGCTCGGTCAGGTTCGCTCGCTATCACCAAGCTGTTGATGTTTTGGAGTCGGACGCACCCTGCATGCACTCGGTCCGCCCCCCTTCCGACTCTGGCCACCCTGCAGCCAATCAGCGCGCGCCTCATTAACATCAGTCAAAAGCTTGCGTAAACTCTCACAAGACAAAGTTGTGGTATGAGCAAAGGGTCAGAACAAGCTCTATGTTTGATCTTTTTTTGGTTAAATAAGTTTAAGAAAAAATATTTAAAGACACTTAGAGGACAGTGGATACATGAAAAGACCAGGTAATGAAATAAATTCCTGTAACCCTAAAAATGTACTTAATAGCCTCCCAAAGTAACACAGCAAACAACTTTAGTATGCATCCTGAGTTGTGTGACCGGCAGGGAGGATCATCCTCTCCTGGATGTTTAGATATTTAGGTAGGTCCTCATTATGGTCAATTAATAAACAGATAAAAAAAAAAACACCAGTGTCATATTGTACAGATTTGTGATCCTGAATCACCACAGCAAGCTCCTCCTCAACACACAAAGCTCCTAGTCAACCATGAAAGGTATTTGATAATAAGAACAGTGTATTAATACTCCATAAATACACAATAGTTCAGTTTTAAAATCTCTGGCTCATAAATATAATCCACTGGATGCCGTATCAGTGCTTGAAATTCAAGAATTGCTTTTATTTCTGATTCACAGAATCCTGCACATATAGAATTTCTACAAATGATCTCATTTATTAAGTTTATGATGTTATATCAGCCGACACTGGCAGCAGCATGAAACAAGTGAAATGCCAGCAGCCTGCAGAGCAGCTTTCTCCTGCAGTTGAACTTGAAGGCATCGTCAGGCGTTCAGAGCTGCCTCATGGCATACGAGCCATGTTACATTTTGGTACTGATGGGGGATACCGGTCTGTCATGAGATGAGACACAACACATCTGCTGCTTCGTCTGCAGTTCGGGTTGGTGGAGAAAAGGGATCTTAGCTCGGTGCTTCTCAATCCAGGTCTTCAGGTCCCACTGCCCTGCTTTTCTTAGATGCGTTCCTTACTTCAACACAACCATTGAACTTCATCAAGTTCTTTGCAGCCTGTTAGAGATTGATTTCAGTCCGATGTGTTAAAGTAGGGTTACCTCTAAAACATGCAGGGCAGTGAATCCTGAGGACCAGGATTGAGAAACACTTATCTACAATACTGTATCTAGCAGAGATGAGGACTCGACTCACACTTCAAGTCGCATTTCGTGTGACTTGAGACTCGACTTGGACTCACAATCAAAAGACTTGAGACTCGACTCAAACTTGCGATTTGAGACTCGTCTTATTTTTTTTTATGATCCTGTCCGATCTCCTGTCGGCTGTCATTTCCCCAGACGTAACACTGACGCAACGTCACACAGACGTGCCGCAGAGCACAAATTGTTAATGGGTCATTAGGAGGCTTGTGCAGAACTTGACAACAAGCTCTCTTGTGGATCAGGAAAACATAAAACCTGCAGGACAGTTGGTGATTCTGCACTAAAGTGCAGCTTATTGGTCCTCCTCTCTACGTTTAGGAAAAACACTGCTATGTGTTGCAGTACTGGTATTTAAATTTCTCAGTGGGTCCAGATGGAATTCGGTTGCGTTAACATATTTATTAAATAAATAAATAAAAATAATAAATTTCCATTTACAGCTGCAGGTTTTCCAAATTCAGAGGAAATCAAAAGAAATCATCCAGAGCAGAGGCACAGAGCATTTGTCAGGTTAAGCTACAGATCAGTGCTGTTACTATATGCTGGTGGATACGGGGTGAGTACAGAGTTTTAATTCCTTGGATTATAAATCAGTCCTCTAAACAGACTAGACCAGTGGTTCCCAACCTGGGGTCCTGGGCCCCCCAAGGAGAGCCCCAAAGAGCACAGGAGGTCCCTGAGGTGATTTTGTTGGAATGGGACATTTTGGTTACTTCACTTTGTTGTTATATCATTTTGTTATGTTGACATCAAAAGACTGAAATAAATAAAGCTTAAAAGACCTAAAAGAACTCTGCGTGTGATTTTACATCTTTATAGTACTTTGAAGTAAAATAATTTATAAGAATTGTATTCGTCATATTGTTATTTCTCAGACAATCATTTTGCCAAGAAAATCTATAATCCTGAGAACCCTGGATACATGTGGGAGCTCACGTCAGACATCAAAAACCCAAGCAGAGCACAGTTTGATGAACCACGCATGGTACATCATCAAACTGGAATTAATCTATAAAATGGATTTACCGCCCAGTCCTAACATTACGGCTGTCGATGAGCTCTGACTGGCTGTTAAGCAGCAGTGATAACGGAAAGCTAGCAGCCATCATGTCTCATACGATAACTTCTCATATGTTATCTTCATTTCTCTAAAATAAGCAACATTTTAACAACGGGGCCTTGGGGAGTAAGGAAACTCAACTAATCATCATGACTCAAGAAGACCAGCTCTGTCTGACAAGACTGGAAAATAGTTCATTTTTTTCTTCAAATCTACCTGGTCTCCTGTTTCTTACTATATAAATGCACATTCTGCTGCTTCTTCTTGCAGGTGTACATCCTGTCTGGTATTTGGATATTGACTTTGTGGTGTGTTCAAGGGCTGTTTTGTTTGTTCAGACGCTGGCGACGCAAGGAGACCCAGCAGGGGGTCTCTGTTCGGTGCAGCTTCTTCACATCAGTTTGGTGTATAAGAGGCGTGGAAACAAAGGAGAGCCAGAGTGATGCATTACATCACTGTAGGAAGTTCAAAGAAAGCCTCAAGTTTGAAGAGAGCAACATGTGATCTGAGGTAAGATTTTGCTAAGCTATTGTTTGATGAACACACAAAATTGGCTCATCCCATGTAAAGAAGCAGCAATAAAAACACCTGGTGTACACAAACAACTGTGAGCTTTAAGAAGCAACAGAGGAGCCTTTGCAACTACCACATGGACATTATTAAAGATTAAACTTTAATCAGCAATACAACTTATTTTGTTATTCTAAAATCTTTTCTTGGACACTGACCCCCTGAATTGTTTTCCAGCATGATTTCCAATTTGTTAATGTCAAAAGAAACATTCTCTGATAAAAGGAAGAAAAAAAGTTTTTGACCTTTAAGCTGCTTCATATGATTCTCACACGACCATTAACATCCTCGTCTCGGTATGAAACTGCTGTCTGCAGGGGAGCAGGCGGAGGCATGAAGCCAAAAAATTCCTATTCTGGTGCTTACGAATGTAACACAGAGACCTGTGTTTACTGTTACAAAACAAGTACAATGTGCATCATTCACAACCATCCTTACAAACTAATTTGCTGTTTCCTTAAATTGTTTAAATAAGTTTTAAATTGATTTACAAAGTGTTTGTAAATCTATCCTCACTCTGTAGGTTTATTTTTTTTCCCCCAACAATAGTCGATGGGTAAATTTGTTCGTATTTTTATTGTCGACAGCGTTGAATAATCGTTGCAGCCCTAATCCATACCCTCAACCAACAGAAATATCCCCCTGTTAATGTACAAGTCACCTCTGACGTCCAGATCCACCTGCTGAATGTGGGATCTAATAATTAAAATTTACTATGACAGAGTCTTTTATAATATTATTTACTTTTATTAAAAAATCCAGGTTATATCCTGGTTAATAACATCTTTGACACTTACCAGCCTCTGTAGGTGAACTGCATCTTAAAATGATACCACAGCTGGTAGAAACTGTATAAGGTACAGTAGGCCATGTAATGAGACAGTGTACCACTTCCTCCTCTTTAGCCATGACACCACCAGGATGTGCATCTGGTCGTTTTTATGGGACCAGACTGCAGTCCAAGTTCAGGAGTGATTAATGATTCTTTTGTACATAAAACTGCTTAAATATGATCTGAATCTCTGTGTGGTCATTATCACTTTAAAAATGAGGGCAATCAGATTTCAGTGCACATTAACATTTTTTGTCTTGATTTAGTCTTTTGGCATTCTGCTTAGTTTTTCTTGTCTGTCTCACCAATGAAAACAAAAAATATTTAAAAAAAAAATGCAATGAAGCCTGTTTTTACTGATGTTTAAAGTATATAAAAACAGCTTTATATAAAACAGATCATTAATTACTCCTGAGCTTGGACAGCAGCCTGCAGTCTGATCCCATGAGCGCATCAAGATGCACATCCTCGTGGTGTTGTGGCTAAAGGGGAAAGTGGTACACTGTAGAACAAAATTTCATTACAAAGCCTACTGTACCCTCTACAGTTTGTAAAGCAAATTTCCACCTGCTGTGGCAGCGAGTGGTGCATCCTATTAAACCTCTAGGCGAGTCTGATAGGTGTTATTAACCAGGAAATAATCTTGATTTCTTAATAAAAGTAATTAAAATAATTAAAGAAATGTGCTGTAATACATTTTAATGATTAAATATCCCATTCAGCCGGTGGATCTGCTGGACATTTATGGAGTGATATTCTTGTGGTTTTGGAAACAGATCTGCCGTGTGCGCAGTCTTTTGCACCCATGGTGTCAGTTAGACCAGCAATAGAATTAAATCCGTCTTGACTAAAGATTTGCTCTTGAATGAATGAAATGGATGAAAAATAGTATTACATGGTTTCCCCGAGGATTTCTTTAAAGTGTGAGGGAGGTCTTTGCCCCACCAAGCGATCTAACTTCTCTTCTGGGTCTACCTCTTTGTTATATGTCCAGTGTGACAGCGTAGGGCAGTAAATGAGGAAAAGAGCATTTATAGAGCTGTGAAATCTGGTAAAACGGAGACAAAACTAAATAAAGACTAAAGCTGGATTTATACTCGCGCGTACGGTGGGGTCGGCGCCGCTGATGTCTGTTAAATGTGCTCTCACACTCAAGCGTATGGTTACGACGTTGCCTTGCAGTTTCCCTTTTACAGTAAGTACAGATTCAGTAGGAAACTCCAGAAATCCGGGAACACGTAATCACAAACCAAACATTCACAAGGGAGTACTTCTGCATAACTGCGCTGCAAGCAGGGTGCACGTCAGGTCTGGAAGAGATGCGCATCGAGCCTCCGCAGACCTACGTGGAGTATACGGCGGGGAATGCAGTAACCGACCTCACAAGTATAATTCCAGCCTAATGCACAAGGACAAGAACCATGTCTTAAAGCATTGGTCAATTAATAAAATTGAGATGAAAACATGAGAGGAAAGGTGACAGGATTTGGAAGGAGATCACAGTTAAACTGGGTTTGAAGGAAGTCACACATCTGATCTACAGCAAGGAAGATGGTGCAATTTTCTCATGAAAGTAATTTGAAATTATCCAACACTTGCACACCTGCCATCTTGAAACTCATCTAAAGCTAAATATGCTAACGCTAATGTTACATGAAGTACAATAGCAATGCTGCACAGTTACATGTGTTTACATCAATCAGCAACTGGGTGGCATACTTTAAGAAACATATGTGTTAGGTGAACAAAACATCACATTTACAGAGGACATTAGATAAAAACACTCTATTAAAAGTTAACTGAAGTGTCCTTTCACATACGTATAAAATAATGACCTCAGAAACTGAAAAGAAGGATTAAAAAATCCTGCATTACACTCACACTTCAGATCAAAGTGGTACATTTCGTCAGCTGAAACTCAAATGATTCAGATGACTAAATTATATCCAAAATTAAATTGTAATTTATTAATAAAAATAAAACAATCAAATTTAGCTTTTCTCGGCTCACACATCACAGTTTCTGATATGCTAATTGAACAGTGGTGAGGCGCTCACACTGGTACACCATCTAAGGTTGATGCAGCATAGCAGAACTGTCCACACAAAGCCTACAAAAGGCTTTGTAAAGTCTGTAAAGTCTACACCTTGTGGTTACAGACAGCGCTCTGTCATGATGTGGAGAGAAGAAAACAGTGCTCGAGGCAGTCATTTTGCTAGGCAAAAACAGCAATTCCCCGATCAAGAGAAGCTATTGAGTGGAATCTGTCATGAGGCTGAGTGGTAGGTCTCCTCCAAACATCCTGACTCATGAACCTGCCATAGTCACACACATCACCACAGCCTCTTAAATTTCTTTCAACAGGTAATCTCTCAGCCAGTTCTTACATTTTCCTGAGGTGGTAGGTTAAGATAAGGTGAGTGATTTATCTTACAATCCTAAACACTGACTAAAAAAGTAAATTAATGATCAAGAAAAGTCAAACGACACAATGCTGCTGAGATAAGCTGCAACTAAAACTAATATACTGAGAAAACCAGGCACATGTGCTAAAGATGTAAGGGAAATACCCAACATCTCTTTGGGGACAGTCAAGCAGCTTCAGATATGACGACAAATACATTAATAACTAATACATTAATTGAAGGTTTTCTGCCTGAATCTGTAGATTTTTCTGTTTCTAGCCATAAAGTCTATGAGCAAAATCAAGAAACCGTTATTTAATAAAATGACATGGTGGCTGTGGTGAGACGCAGGTGTGCGGTTGATGCTCTGCGGCCTGGAAACATGCTCATCACAGCACGTAGAAGACTGCAAGGCCAGGCCAGACGCAGACGGTAAACACAGCAATTAGTTGAGGAATACACACTACAGATGCTGAAGAAATAACAGACCAGCAAAATGACAATGCCAAGTGATGCTTACCTTTAATCAGAAATAAGCCAAAGGACTGAAGCTCACAACACCCAAAAACCAAATGCCAGCACTAACATTAGTAACAGATTGAATGTTTTGAGGCTTTTGAGTACAGTGACTTAACTAATTTGCACAGGGAGGCGGGAGGGAAAGGCAGGGAATGTGTGTCTGCATGTTTGAGCAGTCAGGGAGCTCTGTCCAGGATAAACCACCTGACCAGCTACTCATGGTGTACATGTGCATGGGGCTCCATGTTTGTTATTAGTAGGACATTCCGCCCATTTTATTGTTTTACCTGGAACTACAGAAGCTGGCTGCAAAGACTACAATGTGCTAAAATATCCCACAGCAGTATTACTGAAGCCTCCTTGTTCATGAAAGCATTCCTAAGCCTACAGAAACATTTTAAGCTCATCCACCTCCTAAAATCAGCACTGATCCATGTCTTTTCACATCAGCTTAGCTTGACCAACAGAGGCATGCTGCCTGTCCAGTCTACAGCTATGCTAGTCTGCACGAAGAAGGGGATGGGGTGGTGAAACCTCATTTCCTGAGAAGAAGGAAACTTTCTAAAAAGCTACAAAAACAAACTTGTAGTTAGTTGAGTCATTTGAACCTTTATTCAAAAGACACTATTAGTGGTGGGCAGTATGAGCAAAATTATACATCGCAGTATTCTTATAAAACACAGCAGTTTCACAGTATTGGCGTTTAATTTTTTCCCCACGTGCATGACTGTGTTTTAACCACATTTTCCAATGACTGAAAGATTGCTGCAGTAAGAAGGCTAATAATAGCTGAGTGCATTGTCATGAGAAATGTAAACTGTACAAAAAATGAAGAAATAAAAAAATAATTAATGGTCATAATATCTGGGATCTAGTGTGTCGACCATAGATGTGAATCTGTCTTTCTCTACAGTACCATCAGAACCAGTTCTTAGCTTATTTGGTCAGGTTTGTTGTTTTTGTTTTGTCTTCTACTGCTCAACATCAACAACACAGCTGCATGCATGTTTAGTGTTGCAGCAGTGAGAAAGATCCTGCTGCAGCAAAATCAGAAACACTATTTAGACAGACAGACAGACAGACAGACAGACAGATTGATGGATGTCATTGTACAAGTACAGTGAAACAGAGCTTGCTTAAAGACAATATAAACAAATTTAGTTTCATGCAAGTCTCACAAACAAAAACAACCGTCCAATAACTTTTTCAATTGTTTGGAATTAAACATACTAGTCATTGCTGTTGTACAGACTTGTGGAGTCCCCCAGGGGTCAGTCCTTGTACCTCTTCTGTTCAACTTGTATATGCTCCCTTTGGGTCAAATATTACAGAACTTTAGCATTAATTATCAGAGTTATG
>JBAMHW010000014.1:26444394-26461309 GCA_037177495.1 Rhadinocentrus ornatus
TCTGTCACTAAGAAGCTTTTTACCAGCTCAGAAACATCAACAGAATTAAAAGTTTAGTCTCCCAGAAAGACCAAGAGCAACTTATCCTTGATCCATCTCCAGTAGACTTGGATACTGTAATGGTATTTTAACAGGGTTTTCTAAAAAGAGCATTAAACATCTGCAGCTCATCCAAAACGCTGCTGCTACAGTTTTAACCAGGACTAAGAGATCTGAGGACATCACACCAGTTTTGAAATCTTTACACTGGTTTTCAGTCAGTCACAGAATAGATTTTAAAACCCTTCTGGTCGTTTTCATATCCCAGAACGGTTTAGGCCCAGAATACATCTGTGATATGTTCAGAGAATTTAAACCTAGCAGAGCCTTTAGATTCAAAGATTCTGGTCAACTAGTCCAGACCGGAGTCCATACAAATAAACTGCCTTGCCTTACAGAGGCCTGTACGATGAAGCTGGATTTCCTCTTATCCAGATAACTTCAGGATTAACCCTGGGTTTTCTGTACTACGAAGCTGGTTCACTTCTTACTGGGGTCTGTTACCATGGTAACTTACGCTAAACGACCTACCTGCCCTGGAGCAGGTTCTGTTCTGGATAAAAGATCGACGAGTGTAAAAGCACAACCTCCTGACCAATCAGTTCTCTTGGAAAACATTTTTTTATAACTTGCCGTCGAGGACGTTGGTGCGTGGATCATGAGAGGAGCGCGTAGGAGAGAAAGAGCTTTTAGGGATAGATGCTTTCTGATGAAGAAATGAAGCCATGTAACTGATCCCTTTTAAGTACCTGCTGATTTTATCCACTTGCCATTTTATAGTACTTTTAAAATTCTGTATTGGTTTGCACATTGTTTTTCTTACATTTGATTTAGCACATCTTTATTTCAATGAGCCGGCACATCCTTTCACAACTCGGCAGCATTGGCGTGTAGGTGTGATGTATAAAATGTGCATCCCATCTATTATTCAAACATAAGTAGAAATGCATGAAGGCCACACGGTGTTCAAATATTTTGTCTCATCAGCTGACTCGGTATTGTTCGGATTATTTAAATCCCACAGCATGATGAGCACAAGCATCCTTAAAGCTTTATGCTTAACGCTCAATGACAGTATCCACTACTGGGGGCAGTGGTTATTCCCTTTGTGAGGTCACAAAAGGAACAATCTCAGACTCACCGATATGAGCACACATTTGCTAAAAAGTTGAGAAAGCAAGTGACAGAGGAAACAGAATTTTCTCATTTTTAGCCTCATACACAGACTATGCGGACACATATGACTGTTAGAAAACCTTTAGAAAATGAGTTTTGTGTAATATGGGACCTTTAAGACAATCTTTATTACATCTAATCAATAGATGTGTATGCACAGACACAAAGTTAATTAGCCACAACCCTTCTTCTTTTATACCCAATCCAGACACCCTCATCTGCCGCCAGTTAATCTGGTGAATGTAAAATCTTCCACATCCATCTGTGCTTCAGCCATTAACTACTACACATGCTTTTTTTTTTAAGTGAAAACAATGATCGTTTTCTCTGTACCTGCGTTTGCTAAACATACATTAAAACAAATGAAGTTTTAGTTGCTATTTTGGTAAACCCAAACTTGTTATTAGGTATGAAAATTTACCACAAGACCCTGTAAGTTGTTTTTAACAGAACTTCTAAACATGGATTTTGCTTTTCAATGAAACACCCTGTAATACTGAAGGCCACACTGTGTTGATGTTTTCAGTTATTACAAGGCTGCAGTAAATTCAGCACAGAAAGGCTTCTGAAGCACAGACCTTAACTCAATAAAATGCGTAAACATTGCTCTGAGTCTAGGCAATGACTCACTGATGCTGGTTCAACTCCAGTCCAGTCAAAGCTATTAGGAGGATGTTTGTCACCTAAACCAGTTTCACCACTAGCTGCCCTCAAACACCACCTCTAGCACAGAATTACTTTAACCACATCTATAAATGACATGAAACGTTCAACCTGACCAAAACTAAACCAAACCTAACGGTGCTGTTTAAAACACCGTATGATGGCATTAACATGAGGATATATATATAGAGAGCAGGTTGTGGCGATAATGACAAAAAATGCACCAGGCAATTCTGTGTTTATGACAGTCTTATTAGAAGTCACACATGTCAACAAGGAATTTAATATTTCACTTATCTGAGAAACATGAGGGCTAGCAAAAAAGCTAAAAGATCACGACAAGCAGACAGAAGCTGTCAAGGGGTTTTTGAAAGTGTGGTTCGCCTGAACAGACCTACCATAATTAAATCAACAATAACTCTCTAATTATGAGGTCAATCTGCATAATCCGGTTCTCATTATACAGCTAAGACCCCACAGAATATAATCCCAGCGTCAAAAAATTTGTGAATGTTCATATGTCTGAGCAAATTGTGATAAACCAAAGGAACAAATTAAATTTTTATCCTCACCTAATTGTTTTTTAAATTTACAGTGGAAAACATCATGATAGAAATTATTCTATGCATAAAGATGTATTGCATTCAGCAACAAATTGCCTACAACTGTACCAAGTTAGATGAGAAAAGCACAAAGAAAATTGATTTTATAAAGGGCTTAGTGTGGATTGTACCAGGCGGACTCTGTATTTGGCCACTTTTATACCCAAACTGTGCCAAAGTGTATTATGAAATCAGTGTTAGCAGTTAGCATTAGCATCGCTGCTAGCTACAGAAGTGTATATAACTACATCTATGTGTTTACTTGAGACCTTCTAAGAGGTTGTATTCATTTTTTGAGGTCTCTTGAACATGCTGATCACTTTTAGCCTTCGTTGTAAATGAGTAAGTCTCTAAATCTATGAAAGAAATCGCGGCCGTTCTATATTAGCTGTGTGCCACCGTGCGTAAAAGGATATCTACGTAGCAGATGAAGTCTCATTCAAGTGTAAGATATTGTTGGAAAGCTTGTGAGATGTAGACTTGATTTAAACATTAAATTGAAGCACGGTAGATTTAATTTAGATGCGTTTTCTTTTTGCACTTTTAATGATAAAGACGTTAAACGTGACTCGATTCAGTCTGCCTGTCATTTACGTTATAACCTAGCGCCAGCACAGCAGACAACTATACAGCATAGCGGATGGCAGAGGAGAAGCCACTGTGCGAGAAATTATCAAGCCACCATTGCGGTCCAGTGTGTGGAAACATTTTGGTTTTTGCAAAGACGGAGAAGTTTTAAATAAGCCGCTCACTATTAGCAGGATATGTAAAGGCCAAGTAAAATACACCGGCAACACGACTAATCTCTCCAACCACCTTGTTAGGCGCCATGGGATTTCTCACAACGCTGAACGTCCAGGTACCTCCTTCACTGTCCCTGCTGCAGCAGCAGCACGCGTCAGTACTACAGAAGCCCCGGGCTTCTCCAGCATGTTTAGTCAGAGACCAGGCCAAAACTCGGCTCGGGTGAAAAACATCACGGTAGCAATTGCCAAGTTTATCTGCAAAGACACGCAACCCTTCAGTGTGGTGGAAAATCCGGGTTTCTGTGAAATGATTCAAACATTGGTGCCACGGTACCAGATATCGAGCCAACCACACTTCTCAGAAAAGGTAATTCCTGCATTTTACAAGTGTTAAGAATGATGTGAAGCTGTCGCTCTCTAAAGCTGAATGAGTGGCGATAACGACGCCATGGCTGGACGTCATGCTCAAATCAATGTGACAATTACCTCTCATCACATTGATTCGGAGTAGAAAATGAAGACCTTTGTTCTGCAAAGCAGAGTTTTAAATAAAGCCCATACTGGTAAAAAAATATTGGCGCGTTGCTGCGTGAAGCCTGCACACAATTCTCTGACAAGAATCCTGCCGTCGTCACAGATAACGCCAGGAACATGATTGTGGCCTGTGCGGAGGCCCAGTTCAGTCCACACATTACCTGCTTTGCACATACACTCAACCTTGCCTCGCAGAAGGCGTTGGGTGTGAACTGTGCTTCCAGGTTGTTGGGGAACGTGAGAAAAATAGTTGGATATTTTCACTGCAGCTCAGTTGCATGTCACATTCTACGAGAAAAACAAAATCAAGCGGATTTACCCCAACATAAACTAATTTAAGACATAATCACCAGACGGAACAGTTCATTCGAAATGCTTGTATGTTTTTTGAAACAACAGCCAGCTATACTGGCAAGTCTGATGTCAAATATCTGCGCAAAGGGGTCACAGATGTAGGCGTGCTGAGTGAAAGTGATATAGACGACATGGAGGACATTGTTAAGTTGATGAGTCCTGTCAAAATGGCAACCACTGTGATGTGTGAAGAAGACCAGCCAACTCTCTCTGTAATTGCTCCTCGAGCGAAACTGTTAAAACACTTACAGCCATGCAAAGACGGCTCATCCCTGGTTGCAGAGATTAAAAGACTGATGGCCAATGACCTCTCCACACGCTACAGAGACACTCAAGATGTTCTCAACATAGGTAATTCATTTGGACTCTTAATTAAAAGTAAAATTACGAGTTAATGGTGGCTTTACCTCATTGCTGTGCCACATTAAAAAAATGAAATATTTAAGTGATTATTTTGTGAATGAAAAGGTGACCATCTATTGCAATGTAAGGTCAACCTAATTTGCTAATGCATTGCAATATTCTCGTTCTTTTAAACAGCATCAACATTGGATCCGCGATTTAAAGAACTGCCATATCTGGAGAAAGAGGACAGAGAACGGGTCTACGCAAAACTGGTTCTTGAGACAGAAGTGTCCCACCAGGTATTCTATTCTCTCCTCTACTCTTTTCTCTTTGTTCTCTTCTCCCCTTTTATTTGTCCTCTCTGAACTTATCTGTTATCTATCTTATATTAACTCGTGCAGTCTTACAGAGCAAACATTTTAACAGTTCGCATGCTCTTCTATCCATAGATGCAGGCAATCGGATATCAACAGGAAGACTGTTATTGCTTTGTATTACAGTTTTTCTCAGTCACTTTGGTGCATTTTTCACAACAGAATTAACATTTGCACAGCAGTTTGTACTAGTTTTGACAAACGCAGTAACTGCAGAACCTAGTGGATAATCAGCAAAAGCATGTCACTTGGTAGAAATATAGTTAATTTTCTGTTTAAGCCTGTTTCTGTTTGTTTAAGTTTCTCAAAAGTAAGTATTTGTATCAATGAAACTGTCAGAGACATCAAAATGAAAAGTCCCGTCACCATTTAGTACAAACAAGGTACTAAAATGGCTTAGTCATGTTTTCATTCTGACCGCCTGATCTGTAAGTGTTTTTGAATACAAAAAAGGTCTAGCACTACACTACACAGTGGATGTACGGCCTTTTAAAAACTACAGTTAAGTGACACCTTACTGTTTTTAGCGGGGGAAAAAATTTAAATAAATAAATCACACACACGCTTCAGTCACTTCTATAGACAAAACATTTAGTATCAACACATATAGTAAATTACCAGGAGACAGAACGGAAATGAATTTAATAAGTAAGGAAAAAAATTTTTAATTAAATAAATCAATTGTGTTTCAAGACGTCTCTGTCTGGCCACAAATTTTCATCGACATCACATCTGATAACACACTCTGAGGGACATTTTAATAACTAGTTCAACTCTTTTGTATGTTATGACTCTAGCAATGAACTTTGGACTATTAGTTTTGTGAGGATTGACTATTCTGCCGTTGTATGTATAGTTAATTTTGATTGATGTGACCAAAGCAAATGGTAATACCATGAAATAGCAGGTAATTGTATGAAAACAAAAGCTACATGTCCAAAAGCATTTGATCAATGCGATGAAATATTCTACTCTGCTGCACAGATGACTAATTGTGGAGTTTGAACTAATAGTTTTGAGAATCTTAATTCTGTTGCAAGAACTACAATAAAAGGGACTGAGAAAAACTAATAACAAATGAGAAACATGACTGTATTTTGAAATACATTTATGTTGTAGCTCCAAATGAGTCATCTTGAAAGAAGAAAACCTTGGATGCACTGTTTGGCGATTCCTTCACCCAAAGAAAAAAAAAACAAAACCCGCAAGCGAGACAGCCAGAACAGAGGTGATAAAGTACCGAGCAAAAGACGTGTTGCCTTTGACTGAAAATGCTATGCAGTGGTGGAGATCTCAGGAGAAAGAGCTACCTCTACTTTCAACCCTTGCTAAGCAGTACCTGTGCATTCCTGGCACCAGTGTGCCAGCAGAGTGAGTTTTTAGTACTGCTGGGGACATTGTGAACTGAGAAGTGTCCTGCGGCCAGATCATGTTGACCAGCTGATTTTTTTTTTTTAAATTTGTAATTTAAGAGTATTTGGCATCTATTAGTGCACTTCTGTTAGTTTATTAAAATGACAGTAGTAGCAAGTTGAACCTAAGGCGATGTCGGCTGCACTTATTTTTATATTTATGTTCTATTTGTAATACTTTATGTTGAAAAACAGCAGTGGAAGTAGCAGGTAAACATACCTACCTTAAATTAACCTAAAGAGATGTGGGTTGCACTTTATTTTTATATTAAAGTTGTAATATTTTATCTTAAGAAAACAGTGGAAGTAACAGATAAACCAACTGTTAAAATATTGTTTGCACTGACTTTACTTTTATTTAAAAATATTGAAAATAATACCAGAAAAGGTTAAGCCCCTGTTCATCCAACCTGGGGTGTTTGTTGAACCTAATTAAAATAAAATGTGAATGCATTTGCCATTAGTTCTTGTTTTAATAATAATAAAACTTGATTCCCTTAGAAGAAAGAGCAGGAATCTAGGAAGCTTTGCCTGCACTGTCCAGTAACCAGGCATTTATTTCACAGTCACACTGGTTGAATTTTTGGCTAAAGATGTAAAGAATCGATTTCAAGTCACTGAATCATTTCATATTGTATCGTTCTAATTGAACCGATACCGTCCATAAATCGTATCGGTAACCACGAATCGTGATAAGAATTGAATCGTTGTGAAAATGAATCGTTACCCCCCTATGAATAAAATACCCTTACATCAATAAAGTAATTTCATGCTTACAGCTGCTCGACCCACTAGTGGGTCGGGCGGGCTTAAACACGATGTGAACTCTTACCCTTAGGTTTTACTGCTATCTTCTAGTCGACGCTATAATATGCCCAAAAGCAAAAAAATTTACTACGCATTCTTTTACTCCGTCTACTACGTGGCTTTTAACTCAGAACTCATTCATTTTAGATCTGAACTAAATTTATTTAAAGGACTGATGTATGAGATGTTTTGTTTATGGATTTTATTAAAGTTTTTTTTACAATTGACTTTATTTTTATTACTGATTCTATTGAGCTATCGATTTTATTAATATGCCCACATGCTTCTTAATGTTTCCTTACGATCACCGGTCAGTGAACTGATTGTTGTTCATATGGTGTTGTCCGTAAATAAACAGACCATTTAGAATAAATGAAGTGGTCTGAATGAACCAATAAATAAATGAACCTGGATACTGAGACTTAACAAATGTTGTACTCCACACCTTCCATCTTCCTTCTCCCCATTTTATGTATAATTAACAGTCACAGAAAGAGGAAATTTGTGCTAAAAAACGATTTAAATGTTGCGCTAGTTGGTATCAAAGGGCTTTTTTTTTCCTTGCAGGACACAAAAAAGGGGTACAGAAAAAAATATATTACTACTAATATTGAAACTCTGATGTCTCTGATGGTAAATCAAAGAGGACTGACGACCTTCTACCCATTTATGAGAAAACACTGAGCTTTGATTTGAGGTGTTGTTTTTTTCCATCCAACTGTAATCCAAGAATAAACCAAAATTGTAACTCTTTCATAATTTCCTCATATTTGGTAAAGCTGCTTTAGAAGTCTAGCAAACAAATCCAAGACAAAATGTCAGCTGTGATAATTAATCCAGTGCTGTTTGAAACACATTACACTGCACAGCAGATAATCTCATGGGGATCCACCTGCGTTTGCTGAATTCAGCCCCTCACACCTGTCAATCATACCCCCATACTTACTGAGAAACCGCGTACTGTGGTGGTTTACTACTTTTACAATAGCTGAATTTGTTTATTTAGTTCCGTAAACATTAATAGCACAAAAAACACAAGCAAGTCTCACACCTTCTGCACATTGTGGCACAGGTACATAAATGTTGTAAACAGGGTCCGGTGATTCAGATTAAAGGGGATTCCAGCTATACTGCATACAGAGACATGCAAAACAGTTTCATGTTGAATAGCTCTCAGTTTCTGTAACCGTAAATATTTTCTATTACGCCAGAGGAGCTTTGTCAAGTCTAAAGCGTATAATCCCAAAGATATACTCAGGGCTGTCCCAGCTTGGTTTCATAAGTGCTAATTTAAAACAAAAAGCCTGTGTTGTATTAAAAAAAAGCATGACGGTTTAAAAACATGAGTATGCATTAGATGGTGGAAGTCTAACAAAGAAACTAGTGACAACATTGTGGAAAGTGTAGGATCAAATAAGGTTGGAGATTGGCTGATATACAGGAGAAAAAGTGAGAATATCTGAAATCCCTCCCAACATGGAGTGTGACTCTTTATATAGCTGTAGCTGTGAATGGTTTCTTGATTAAGTGGTAATAAGTTGTTAATACAATTGCAAGCTTTTGGCAAGCTATCAACAATTTTACAGAGACAAAGGGATAAAAACTGACTGTCACGAAACATTTTGCACATTGTCATGTGTTTATTCACATTTGGTGTGAAAAAGGGGTCTAATGTCAGTCTGTGAGACAGAGTTACCGTCTTTCACTTCTGCAAGTGATGACGCACATGTCATCATGATCAGAGGGTGTGTGTCCAGCTTCCTGCACATAAAGCTTCAATAATCGTGCATTCAGCCATGTCTTCTGACCATGCGTAAATTGTTTCACTGACTTGACTCACCCATGTGTGGAGGAGCTCTTTTTGAATAAGCTGATCTATGTTAAAGCTCCCCAAGAAGACACTATAATAAGATCGCACATGGGTCTGTGGTTCTGTGCCCACATCTGCAGTAAATAGGTCTTGAAGGAGAAAAAGGCTCAACTATAAAACAAGATTTTACCCCTTCTTGAGTGGTTTATAAACAGAAAATAAAGCTAAAAGGTTATCAAATATACAAGAATATACCAAGATAGAAAATCATATCTATGGCTCAATCATATAATTACTGTTGGATGACAATTATCTGAAATTACAAGCCCAAATGTGATATTACCATCACTACTGCCATCTTATCTGTAAGGTTTACAGTGAAACAGCTGTGGCAAAAAGGGTGTGTTAAGACTAATTTAACATCTACACACGTCACCAAAACTAAATCACAAAACCTGACAGCACAATTTACAAGTTGACCATTTCAGCTATTCTGTACACAATGTTTGCCTTAAGTTTTCATTCAAAAAATGGCTATTTCCAAATATTTATACTTAACTTATCAGTTTTTAACTATAATAAATGTACACAATTAGTCAACTATCATGACCTAAACATCTCTTTTAGGGCCTTTTGCCATCATCATCTACTAAAAGACATCTGTTCAATGTGAATTTTAATCAGGCAATTATAATAACACATTAAATATTCCACTGCCTTTATTTGAATCGTTTTGTTTTCCTTATTTATTATCCTTCCAAAATAACAATATATAGGTTTATTTAAGTAAAATCCAGCTGCTACAGTAAGGAAGCAGCAATTTAAAACTTTATTATCCATCATGGAAAATGTTGTCTTGAGGTAAAGAGCAGGGGGATCGTGCAGTTTGTTACATCATAGTATATGCATTTATAGCTATTTGATTATTTGACCACAAAAAGACAAAAGTCCAACCAAATTGACAGATATTTTAACGGTCTGTAGCATTTGCTCCATTTTTAAAACCGCAATGTTTGCATACAAATAAAGTCTAGTCAGCTTGTATGTTACGGTGTTGCAGAGCAATCGTGTGCAAGCTACAATGATAACAAAGTTGTAGATAATTTAAGGCTAGATAAGAGACTATTTTGGTATTAAATCAGTTGAAATGATAAAACATTTGAAACATTTTAGTTTTTGTTGCCATTTGCTAACTTTGGATTGTGATGGAAAAATAAGGGGGGCAACTATTTATTTTTAATGCCCATATTAAAGCAATTCTGCATAAGCTGAGTATCCTTTAGTTGTATCCAGTTTTCTTAAATATACACATTTCTATTCTATGTAAAGCTTCCACTTGTATTCTTCAGTTATGCAAACGTGTAACAGCTGTTGCATGACACGCTCAATGCTTTCGCATCACCACACAGCACTATTAAATGCCTCCGAGCAAAAGATGTAATCATACTGACTGAATCAACGTGGAATTGTTTATACTGAGAAATACAACAGTACGACTAAATATTCATGTGTGTGGTGGTGGTACAAGTCTGATCTGCATATGACCGAAGCAGTCACTTAAGTTGGCCGTCCCACGCCTGCAGTGTCCGCACCGTAGAAGACAAAACTGCAGAGAATATGCTATTTCACCTACAGCGCGGTCACAAATGACAGCCTCGCCTTAAAACCAGGCGGGTGGCTCGGCGCAGAAACAGCACATCTACAAAAGCCCCACCAAGTATCAACCACAATGACCGCTACGGTGCACGTGGTGCGCACAATTCTGTACTAAAGCAGAGCTGCTACTCTTCCGCGTCACTAAAGCGTGACTACCGATATTACAACAGACAAACTTCCCATTTCATCCGTATTAAACAAGCCGTTAATATTCCGACATCCTTAAAAACCCGCGAGACATTGTGTTTAAAAACCAAACAGTCTATGTTTAAAGAGCCGTCCCTCTCGAACAGCGCTAGCTTTCATACAGGCAACAGTTCAACCAGCTAACGTTAGCTAGCAGACGACTCACAGGAAATTAGCTTACTGTCTACTAAGCACAACCGCATTGTATATTACTTAAAACGCCCTTCGAATGTTTATAATGATGGTTAACAACATCTGTACGTTGGAGCAAACGCTACCCGGGTCCATGTTGTGGGAGTGAATGAAAACAAATGTTTTTTTTTTTATATAGTTACCTCACTCAAGTGCCGTGTGCATCTCCTCTCCGCTCGGTACCAAAAAAAAAAAAGTACGGATTGTTTTACGTCAATGCACTGAAGATGAGTGTATTCACCAACGGCTCTTACGTACTTCAACTAGAATCACAGCTTAGGACGGGTTAAGTGTCTGCGCAACTTGCGCAATGAAAAAACGCGGCTTCTTTCCGCCAAGTTGTGTCTGGACTGTCATATGACTCACAAAGGAAATGATGTTCAGAGCAAGGAGTAGGCTAATTCCACCCACCACTACAGAGTGAGCACAGCAATCATCTAAATCTAATCCTAAACTAAGATGTTGCTCTGACAAGTATTAGCTTTTTCAAAACATGATTAGTGTCTAAAGATAGTGATTACTTGAAAATTATTGAAAATTCAAATAAAGATTTACTGTAAAATTAACATTTGAACAACAAATTCTTTCAGGGTTTGCCTTTTTCTGCCATTAATAAAAATTCACTGTAAAAGCCAACATCAATAATAATGGGATCTAAACAAAATATTATACATACATATAATAAGGGCCCTGCGATGGACTGGTGACCTGTCCAGGGTGTACCCTGCCTTTCACCTGAAACACTGCTGGGATAGGCTCCAGCTCACCCCGCGACCCCTAATGGGAACAAGCGGTACAGAGAATGACATATAATAAGCTTTGTTAAAAAGTTACAAAGAGTTTTAGTTAGTAAACATGTGACACAGACTGAAGACTTACACTTAAACTAAAAGTCTGGATTACTGGTGGTGGGACATAGAGGTCACATTCCCAGCATTGTTCTTGGAATATGGGTGTTAAATCTCCATGGGAAAGCTTTTCAATCCACATTTACACACACACACACTACTTATGATGACATCTATAGCTTTAAAGCTGATTGTGATACTTTTTACTCTCAACATGAACAGGCTTGTCTTCATAATATATGATTTTAGAAGACAGTTTTTATTAGGAATAATTATTTACAGTGGGAAAATCTATAAATGGTTTTAGAATTATCAGATTTATTTATTTTTTAATAGACTAGCTTTAAACTGGTTTTAAATGGATGTTTTTTTAAATTTTTTTATCTTAGTGGTAATTGTGAATGGGAAGTCTGGCTATTTATAAAGATAGTAGGTACCAACCTACACCTTCAATACCAACCTATTTGGTACTGAACCTGTTTCCACTATCAGGGAGAAAAAGGGTTAAGTACCAAATAGTTTGATATGCATTTTTGCATTTTCACAGGCAAAAACATGGAAGGGTACCGGAATATCAGTTCTGAAGGATCTCACTTTTCATGACTCTGCTGTTGGGGTCCCAATCCTACCGATCTGACCCAAAAGGATGGAGCTTGACACGCTGCATCCATTGATTGGCCGAAATAGTCATCACTTCCTGTGCAACTTGGCACTAAGAACAAAGTTGCAACAGCACCATGTTTCAAATCAAATCAAGTTTATTTGTATAGCCCTATATCACAACAAAGTTGTCTCAGAGGACTTTACAGAAAGAGGTGTAAATGTTTAACTGTTCCCATTTGATAAAAACAGTTTCTGATACCCTTTGCCTTGCTTTATGGTTAAAACTTGACTAAGTACAAAAATTTAGACTTTTCTCCCTCTTTTTTTGTTGGGTCAAGCTTTAAAGGGTCATTTATACAGAAGATCTCTTGTTGTTTAAAGCCACAAACCAAAAAGAAAGAAAACAAACTGCTAGATGTCCTCCATTCTCCTTCTTTGTTTCTTCTTCGGTATAAGTCAAGGAAGGTGTTGAGTCACTATGACATCATACTATTACGTATCTATCACTCTCCTGCTGATATGCTACCTGCCGAGGTATGGTTGGCTGTAAAAACTCAACAGAGATTAGGATTTACCCAACCAAATCACACCAAACCTCTCAACCTGTAAGTGCTCTAGTTTAGATTTTCAAGTTAACACCTGCAGAACAGAAGTTATAGCTCCTATTTTATAAGTCAAACCTCTCAACTAGAGCAACCTGGACCGGCTGGTGGAAACTGGGCTTTTGAAGAGCTGGCCCTTTCGGCTCCTTTCATCCGACTCATAAGCCATAACAAAAAAGGGAAAACAAGGCAGGGTTTGGCCAAAAATAGTACTCAGATTTCATAAATTATGTAATGCACAACTAGATATAAAATATATGAGGTGTGTAAATCAGGGTTATCAGTGGTTCAGTGGTTGAATGGGTACAGCTGTGTTATGTAGAATGATGGGAAGAATAGAACTAATACTAATACGAGGCCAACCGAACAAAACATGGTGCCAGCGGATAAGGGAAGGGGAGAGACAAGCACACTCCATCAGTTGGCTTTTAAAGGCATTCAACTGGCCAGGTCCTCCTGATCAGGATAAGTTACTCACCACCAATTCCTGCAAAAGAGAGCGAAACCAAGAAAAGGAAATAGCACCAAGTTCTTTCAAAATAGGAAGGTAGTATCCACAACGGGACAAGTTTACGTGATTCTGCCACAGTTGTTTGTCATCTGGACGTTTTGTCCACAAAGAACTGGGAGTCGGAAACTGCTGCTCTTCTAAAACAGTTCTTAAACTGAACAACTCTGCTAATGCCACCCTTTTCTATTTCCTGTAAACAACCTAGATACATAATATTTTAGGATCCGATAATGCAGTTTTTCCAGTTTCCCTCATTAGATGATTGCAGACCACGCTCTTCTTTTTTTTTAACTGTTGCTGGTTTGCTATTCTATTTTAGCCTAATTTAGCAGTTAAAATTTTCCATTTTTTTCATAACAAGCATTATTTTTATGCATTTTTCTTCAAATTTTTACATGTACTGTAGTATTCAATATTTCAATTGCTACAATTCTAATAATATTTTCAATAAAACTGTATGGAAAAGCTGCTAAAATCAGCCTTTCCCACTTTTACAGACAAGATTTCAACCATCCAAACAGACATGCATTTCCCGGCAATGAGCACTAGGGGGCTTAGTCTGTTTATCAGACTGACTCTTGAACCCACCACACATGCATGTGGAAGCAAGGATACGTGTGATGCCCCTACACAACCAACTGAAAAAGTTGAAACATGATAATGTGCTTGAGACAAATTTAAAGATAAAAACAGAAGGGTTAACAAACACACCTACCTTAGATTATAGGGATTTTCACAGGAAGTAATGGACTTCCAGTTTACTTGCATTAGGGAAAAAAGGAAAGGTAAATACATTTACCAGCCACTTTATTAGGTACACCTGTTGAATTGTTTAAAACAAATATCTAATCAACTAACCACATGGCAGCAACTTATTGCATTTGTAGACATAGACTACTTGCTAAAGTTCAAACTGAACAGAATGAGGAAGAAAGGAGATTTAAGTGACTTTCAATGTGGCATGACTGTTTTGTGTCTTGCCACACCATGAATGTTTTAGTTCAGAGGAGAATGGGTAGACTGGTTGGAGAAGAGAAAGGCAACAGTAACCTAAATAACCATTGGTTAGAGCAAAAGTATCTAGAAGGCCATATTTGAATGCAGAAGACATCCAACCTTGAAGCAGATGGGCTATAGCAACAGAAGACCATGCTGGGTACCACTCCTGTCAGCTAAGAACGGGAAACTGAGGCTATAATTTACACAGACTCACCAAAACTGGACCTTAGAAGATGGAAAGATGTTGCCTGATCTGACGAGTCTCCATTTCTGCTGCCACATTCAGATGGTAGGCTCAGAAATTGGTTTAAGCAACATGAAAACATGAATCCATTCTGCTTTGTAGCAAAAGTTTAGGCTGCTGGTGGTTTAATGGTGTTCGGGGATATTTTCTTGGAACACTTTGGGCCAGTTGAGCATGGTTTAAACACCACAGCCTACCTGAGGACTGTTGCTGACCATGTCCATTTCTTACAACAGTGTACCATCTTCTCATGGCTACTTCCGGCAGGATAATGCACCATGATCTCAGTTCACCTTTGGGATGTGGTAAAATGGGAGATTCTCATCATGGATGCAGCCGACAAATCTGCTGCAACGGTGTGATGCTGTCATGTCAATATGGAGCAAAATCTCTGAGGAATGTTTCCAACACCTTGTTGGATTTATGACACCAAGAATTAAGGCAGGTCTGGAGGAAAAATAGGGTCCAACCTGAAACTAGTAAGACGGATGCCCTCCAATATAAAGGAGATACTGTGTCTGAAATCTCTGTCTTGAGTCCTCCATAAAGCCTGGATAATACACAGTGAGTGTACAGTCAGTTTGCAATTACTGATGCTGTAATTGTGACTTAGAAACTATTTTAGAGCACTATATGGTACATAAATGTACATGCCTAGCATTGAACAAAGGATGATGGGTAAATATAAATATTTATGTGTTATACATAATAAATAGCAATAAACAATATTACATCATGCTAGTTTCTGTATGAAAATTATATAAATTGATCTCTCATAACTGCATAAAGTCTCTGCCTTTGAGACTGTTCTTCCCAATTATCTTCCTGTTGGGACTCAGACTTTTTTTTAAACATGAGTTTTTATATATCTATATATTTTTTTAAAGTAATCAGCAATTTCACACAATGCGCTCTGAGGAATCCATCAAAATGGTATGTTTGAAAGACTCAAACTACTTTGAGTTCAGCTGACCTTCTCTGCCTGTGTGCAGGTGTGTTAAGCAGTTATACACTTTGAGGAGACACGCAGCTAATTTCTGTCAGCTTCGTACCAGATGGGTCCACCTCCCAGCTCCTCCCCACTCCAGGTTTCTCCTCTCATGTCGGCTGTCCCTCATGATCGCAGGGAGATTAACATCAAGTGATTGGCAGCCGTGTTCTCACTAAGCACTCCCGTCATGTTGCCCCAGGGTCTCTCAGTCATAAAGCAACGGTAGAAGTGCCACTGTGGCTTTCTGTCTGTCATTTATCCAGTACCCACCCTCAGCAGGCAGAGGATGGATGGTACCAACAACCGCATTGAATTATGAGCTCGACTCAGCCCCAGCCGTATATATACAACCCAGTACAGGGAGCCATTTCCTGCTAAAATGCCTCTTGCTGCAGATTACTGCAGTAATATTTCCTGCACTGCAACTAGAGCGCTTATGCTCTGCAGGCAATCTACCTAACGCAGCTTTTGCCCGTGGTGATTCGACTGGCATGAAAGACGAGCCATTGACTCGTGTTGATTGCCCTTTTTATCACTCAGCAGTTAGTGAGGTACAGGGAGTTTTAATGAGGACATCTAGCGGAACCGGTCACGCCAACCTGCGGCCATAAGTGGTCAAACAGCCACTGTGACGACTGCGTATAGTTACAGACAAGTTTAATAGTTCATTTGAGTCACATACCCTATTATAAACCTATATTACCTGAGTCAAATCGAGGTCATCCATCTTGAATGCATACCACTTTTTGATGGAAATAGGCACTGAAGATATGCAGTCTGGATCAGGTATATTTGTGTACATGTGAATGTTCTTGGCTTCTAGTTTGCTGATACAGGGCAAATCTGGCACCCCTGCAGACCCACAGGAGCTCTGTCCTGGAGGGAAGCCAAAGACTGAAAGAAGAAGGGAGGAAAAGAAGGAGAGAAGGTGAGAGAGGGAGAGATGCGGCTAGTGACAAGTTTTAAATATCAGCTCATTAGCCACCTGTAAACCCATCTAATGAGCACTCATGGATTTTTCATTCCCTTTAATCGGGTAGAGGTTGAAAAAAAGCAAGTACAATTGCTTGTTTTCCCCTTAGGTCTGTTGTACCTGCCAAAGCTATAATGCACACATGTACTACTGCAGCAGTCAGCCAACACATGTCCCTGGGGTACCTAGCCTTGGTGTTGGGTTGGCGTGGCCCGTGGTGGTTTTGCCTGGGGCGGCCGGGCTCTGTC
>JBAMHW010000014.1:26478426-26491452 GCA_037177495.1 Rhadinocentrus ornatus
GGGGATGTGCTGGGACAGTCCTTTTACTTGTGTGTTCTTTAACTTTCATGTTGTTTATTACTGATTCTGTTTGTTTACTTACACCACTTTCTGTAAAGTCTTCTGAGACAACTTTGTTGTGATATAGGGCTATACAAATAAACTTGATTTGATTTGCTTTAACATTTATCGCTGACTATTTGTCTTTAGGTATAATGGTTGTGGAAGCTTCAGCCAAATTGTCTTTGGGAGAACATAAACTTCTACTTTATAGACAGAGGCCCTCTGAATACCGGATCCATCCTTTCTGAGTCTGAGAAGAAAGATGGTCACTCAGCTGGGTAAACTGGTCACTCAGCTAAGTAAACTAGTCACTCAGCTGGGTAAACTGGTCACTCAGCTAAGTAAACTAGTCAGTCATCTGGGTAAACTGGCCATTCAGCTGAGTAAACTGGTCATTCAGCTGAGTAAACTGGTCATTCAGCTGGGTAAACTGAACACCCAGCTGGGTAAACTGGTCACTCAGCTAAGTAAACTAGTCAGTCAGCTTGGTAAACTGAACACCCAGCTGGGTAAACTGGTCACTCAGCTAAGTAAACTAGTCAGTCAGCTGGGTAAACTGGTCATTCAGCTGGGTAAACTGTACACCCAGCTGGGTAAACTGGTCACTTAGCTAAGTAAACTACTCAGTCAGCTTGGTAAACTGAACACCCAGCTGGGTAAACTGGTCACTCTGCTGGATAAACTGGTCACTCAGCTAAGTAACTTAGTCAGTCAGCTGGGTAAACTGGTCATTCAGCTGGGTAAACTGGTCATTCAGCGGAGTAAACTGGTCACTCAGCTGAGTAAACCGGTCATTCAGCTAAGTAAACTAGTCAGTCAGCTGGGTAAACTGGTCATTCAGCTGAGTAAATTGGTCACCCAGCTGAGTAAATTGGTCACTCAGCTGGGTAAACTGGTCACTCAGCTGAGTAAACTGGTCACTCAGCTAAGTAAACTGGTCAGTCAGCTGGGTAAACTGAACACCCAGCTGGGTAAACTGGTCACTCAGCTAAGTAAACTAGTCAGTCAGCTGGATAAACTGGTCATTCAGCTGGGTAAACTGGTCTTTCAGCTGAGTAAACTAGTCAGTCAGCCGGGTAAACTGGTCATTCAGCTGGGTAAACTGGTCATTCAGCTGAGTAAACTGGTCATTCAGCTGGGTAAACTGGTCACTCAGCTGAGTAAACAGGTCATTCAGCTCGGTAAACTGGTCATTCAGCTGAGTAAACTGGTCACTTAGCTGAGTAAACTGGTCATTCAGCTGGGTAAACTGGTCACAGGTAAACTGGTCATTCAGCTGGGTAAACTGGTCACCCAGCTGGGTAAACTGGTCACAGCTAAACTGGTCACCCAGCTGAGTAAAGTGGTCACTCAGCTGGATAAACTGGTCACGGGTAAACTGGTCACCCAGCTGGGTAAACTGGTCATTCAGCTGGGTAAACTGGGTTAACTGGTCACTCAGCTGGGTAAACTGGTCGCTCAACTGAGTAAACTGGTCACCCAGCTGGGTAAATTGGTCATTCAGCTGGGTAAACTGGCCACCCAGCTGGGTAAACTGGTCATGGGTAAACTTGTCACTCAGCTGGGTAAACTGGTCACCCAGCTGGGTAAACTTGTCATGGGTAAACTGGTCACCCAGCTGGGTAAACTGTGGAGCTGCTTATCCATTATGAAAAGTGAAGTTGCTGAGGATGCAGATGTGGCATCCACCTCAGTGAGCACTGAAGACCGACATTTAGGACTAAATACTTAATCTTAAAATTTTTTGTAGTGCAATGTGTAATCACAAAGTTAGTTTTGTTGTTAACTCAGCAGGGATACTGGAGAATGAAAATAAACCTAAGATGGAAAACAACAACAACAAAAGCCATCTATGTTAGATGTCATACTAGAATAATTGTAAGAAGCTTTGGATAAAAGCATCAGCTAATGTAATAAACGTAATTAGCTAAACATTTGTTAAAGCTGTTTTTGAAGGAAAAAACAATTTTTATTTAGTGACCCAGAGTAGATATAAATTGCCTTGATCAAAGTTAAGCCTCAGTATTCTACAAACACAAAAACCTTAGCTTCAATAGTAAGTTGACTAACCTACCAGTTAAAAGCAATCCTCTGGTTATTAACAGACAAGCTAATTAGCTTTTATAGGCTATACTTAGGCTATATGCTGGATCAAAATGTCAGATATTTAGAGATGTTTCTGACTAGAAGAAACTTACCTATATCTTACAGTGTTTTTTCTCCTCTTGCTCCCTTTCTCCTTTTTTTCCTGCCTAAAGGAGTCCATTTTTCAAGAGTGCTTTGTTCCGCGCACAGCGCACAATATGCTTGGTTGCGCATATTAGCTGTAGAGCTGAAGCATAGAGCGGATAGACAGTAGAATCACTATACCAGCAGTTATCCAATAATATGAATTTTATATTTGATCAAATGCACATTTGAATTATCAGTCACACATGTAAAAATATTAATGAAAAAATAATAGACAAATAATTTGTTTAAAAAAACCAACTGCTCTTGGGGGCCCCCTAGTGGTGACGGGACCCTAAGCAGTTACACAGTTCGCTGATGACTCAGGCTCAAACTAGACTGCTTGGCATCAAGAGTGAAAACCTCATTTATGATTTAACATGATTTTCAGATGCACTCCTGCCGACTTTACTGCTTTGAATTAAACCAAAGCAGCTGGGACTGTGGGAGGAGTCTGCAGCAGTGGGAGGAGTCTGCAGCAGAGCGCTATAATGCCAGTGGCGCTCAAATTTGCAACTGAGAACAGCACAGGAGTAAACTGCGAAGGACCAAAATAATGTGACCATTTCATTTTTATGATCTTTGAAAACCCAGATCGTAATTGTAATTAAAATTCCATTAATCGCCCAGCCCTAGTATGCACAAAGTTTTCTGATAAATAATTGTTTCTTAATTTTCTCACCAGCTACACGACTTTTTCTAAAATCTTCCTGCTGGCCAGAGAAGTGCAACAACCCAGGAAGCAAAAGACAAGGCCAACTGTCTCATTTCTAATATGTCAGCTAGATGCTACAGGATGGAATATAGCCACACCCTTGCAGATGGGGCTGCACTTGATCCCCGTTTTAGAAAGATTTCTTTCACAGTTGACAGAGCTGCAGATGAGGCCTTCCAAAGAAAACAAACTGCAGTAGCAAGACTCAGAAAGCGGCAGCGAACCCACCCAGCAACCAATCCATGGGAAAGGAGAAGGGAGTGCTGCACCAGAGTAAACTGTTTGGAGCTATTTCAATGAGCAGGTAAGGGTGGCAAATAAAAATCACATTATTTCTTTAAATTTAGGAGGATGTGTGTTTAAAATCACAATTTCATCATAAAATAGTTATACAGTACCTCCCTGTTTGTAATTATTTAGAATGACTTTGCACTTTGTTATTGTTTAAATTGATCTGAAGTGGATTAGAGTCAAGCAGCTGAGATACTGTTTGTGAAGTAGTTCAAGTCTACACACCATGAAGGCATTCCATGAATCAGGATTAAGGGAAAGCCTTGTTTATTTTAATAAGTCTGGCTCATCAGACCGCAAAACCCCAGAAAACGACTACAAAACAGCTTCTACACAGAACGCTTGACATACTAAAGTCATAGAGACATTGGCCACGTTTACATAAGAGCTTTAATTCCCCTTTAACTCAGAATAAAACCTTAAATTTTCTTCAAATTGAACTTGTAAACCTGTCGCAACGACAGTACAATACTTTACCTCCCTTCTCCTCTTCCACTGGCCGGTGTCGAGCTGCTGCTTCAAAACTAGAATCCCAATCAGAGAAGCAGGAACTAGACTTTGTTTTCTCCCGGTAGACGTAAATACATCACGTCTGCCCATTTCTGTCCAATCAGAACCCTTTCAACCCTCAGATCTAAAGCAGAATTGAATTAAGGCAATTAAAGAAGTTTTTCATGTAAACCTCAAATTGAAATGACTATTTTCATGTAAGCTCGAAAGAGAATACTTTATTTTTTAATTATTTCGTTATGAATAATTTTTACCGAAATAAAAAAACACTACAGCCTACAGTGTAATAACCATCTGCACAACTGTTGTGTCATAACTTGATTTAATTGAAACTTACCATATTGTTGTTTTTAACTTTTTAAAATCTAGTTTAAATTCTTAAAAAGATTTAATTAAAACATTGTTAAACTGTATTGAAGGTATTTTTTACTGTACTTATGTAGCATATACATAATTGTACTTATAAAATTATTTATTTTCTTCACATTCTTTTTTTCTTTAAATAAGCTGTAAACACATTGTTCAAAATAACTTTTAATGTACGCCATGCAATGATAACAAAAGATTCATTCATGAGTCCCAGCTGAGTTTCCATGGTAACGAGTGCTGGTAAACAAGTCTGGACCAGGAAAACTGCTTATTCTAGTCTTGTGTCAAAGAATGTCCGATGGGATGAAACCAGACTCCCAAAAGAGCATTTCTCCAGATAAATTCCACCTTCACGCTTTGCACATTAACTAATAAGATGATATTGAAATCTATTAAAATCAAATAACAGTATTTTCATTTCAGGTCGGTTGAAAAGCTGCAATCCATTTTAAGTGGATTCTTTTCATATCTGGACTGAATTCTACAGAGCTGTAGACTCATTGAAACACAGTTTCTGATTTGTGAAAAAACTATTTATATAACCCATCTATCTATTTACGTATTGTTTGTCCCCAAACCACAATGGACATGGGGTCAGTCCCAGAAAGCAAACCCCACACCCCCCCAAAAAAAGTTCAGGCTTGGGATCCTTTTTTAAAAATGTGTTGTGTTATTCAGAAATCCTAAAAACCCTTTGTCACATTGTCACAGAAAAAAAAAGAAGAAGCATTTTCATCTTGATAAACAATCGTTTCTGACAGACAATTTTCATTTATCATGTATAAATTAAGTTTATAGCAGGTCTCTAGTGAGGAGAGAAGAAGAAGAAGCCTGCGCTAACCCACTGCAGAGTTTGTTTTGGCCCTTTGGGAGGCAGCTCTCCTCTGAGCATATTGTAAGTTATGGAAGCATTTTAGACTAGAATGAATAAGTAATGGAACACCAAGTAACAGCAAAAGCAAGCAGGCTAAATATTTCATCCCTCCAGCCCCTACGCTGTGATTTAAAATTTGGAGTCCAAAAAACAGACTAATAGTGTTTCTAAAATATCACAACAATAAATTAAATTGTACCGACTCTAATGATTTTTTAGACCAAGGTGGAAATGTTAAACGCAGCCAACATATTCTGTTCACTTTGGCTTCTGAATTTTAATTAGATCATCTGTTTTAAAGGCCTCCTGGGGAACTGTTTTACATGTGGTCATTGCTTTAGGGAAACAGCAGGTGTTGAGGACAAGAGCAGGGGATACTTAACATGTATTGAAAATTTCTATTCATAAAAATGCATGTTTTGTGCCTCCACAGCCTCCCAGTGTGATTTTGCTTTCTTTGTGAAGCCTAAAACACAGCTGTTTTGCAGTGCAGACATAAATACCATTCTCAGGTACACTCACACAGGCTCATAGCAATCCCATTAACATGAGCCAGTGATACGTAGAGAAAGAACAGAGCTAAACTGACCCTTGAGTGTTTCCCTGATAGGCATGAAACGTTGACCTTCCAGGTCAGATGGTGGTGGCGGAGCAGAATGGCAAGATGACAGGCGAGCAACTGAAACTGACTGATGGCTGGAGATTTATTTTCTCAGAAATAAAGGGGTCAAGAGCTGCTTTAACCCAAAATGTGTTGCAATCAAAACAGCAAATCCAAACAGAAAACCAAGAAACTGGATTATCTAAAAAAAATTTCTTTCTGAAGATGAGACACGAAGGGTTTGGCCGTACAATATCGCACAAAAAGAAACAAACAGACACTTAGGAGGCCTTGTGAGCAGTTACAAGTGAGCTGAATAAGCCATCAATCAGGGGAGCACAGGGAAGTAACACCATGGAGATGGAGGACAAACACAAAAATAGAGGAAAAAGCCACAAATCCCAACAGTCTGGTGGCAGAAAGTATATTTGATAGTGTCACTACTTACAAACTCAGTCATGACCACAGTTTTCTTTTGCATCAACAAATTGGTAATATGTCCACATTGTTTTCATTTCACACTGTGTGCACCCAAATGAAGTTTTATTGATTCTAACACTGTGTTTAATTGCAAGAGATCACAGAATAACACTGTGATAGGTAGGATAGTAGGACATACGTCAAAAAGTAGGCAGACTGTTGCCTGTTTGTGTTGGATTTTTAGGTTTTGGGGAACAATAAAGTGGTGGAGCCACTACTTACTAGCATAGCTGATGTCCAGTCTGGTCAAAATGACCTTATGAAGCAACGCCAAGACGAAAGAACACAAACTGTTGGATGACCGCCATTCTCCTCCTTTGTTTCTAAGTTATGTTTTTTTTATACTTTAAGGAAGGCGTTATGATGCGATGCTATTACGTAGCTAAGGCATCTATTGCTATCCAGCTAAGTAAGGTTACGGTTGGCTATGGAATCGCAACGAGGTTACAGTTCACAAACCATATCCGCACCCTAACCGTCCCAACCCACACCCATTGGTGGAAAAAAAGCTTAAGTCTACCATGAAGAGACGACTTAATGAGGGCAAATACAGGGGGTTCACCACAAAATGCAAACCAAATCAGCCTTAAGAATAGACAGATTTGGACAGATGAAACTAAGATCGACTTGTAGCAGAATAAAGAGAAGAAGAAAGCATGGAGAAGACTAGGAACAGCTTGTGATCCAAAGTACACATTTCATCTGTAAAACATGGCAGAGGCAGTTAGGTGGTATGGGCATGCATGGCTTTCAACAGTATTGTTGTTTATTGATAATGTGACAGCAGACAGAAGCAGCTGGATGAAATCTATAGGCAAGTTATAGGGATTTTTTTCTGCTCGGCTTCAGCAAAGTTGGCTGGATGTCACGTCACAGTACAGATGTAAAATGATCTAAAACATACTGCGAAAGGAACACAGGAGTTGTTTTTTAAGGCAATAAAGGGGAATATTCTGCCATGGCTGAGTCATCAGATATCAACCTGATTGACTATGGATTTTAGAGAGGGGATGGGCAGACACACCCACAAGCAAGCAGCAACTGGAGACAGCTGCAGTAATAGTTGAGCAAAGTATCACAAACCCAGTTTTAGGTGTTGGTCGTGCGTTCTAGACTTCAGGCAGTCATTGCCTACAAAGGATTACCAACAAAATATTAAAAATGAAGCATTTTATTACTTTTTAGTTCCTGAAATGAGGAAACTTTGCATAAAATGGTTGTAATTCCTAACTGCTTTACAGGACATTTTTGTTCAAGCTCGTAAATTTAACCAGAGAGTTTGGACTTTATCAACATCTCATTTGTTTCATTGCGGATCCAATGAGGTGGCATGCAGAGCAAAAATCATGATACCTGTGTTTTATCCAAATATTTCTATATATTTTAAGATAAACCTACTTTCCAGTGAAGAAAAGCAACGCTAGTCTTTACTCTGTCTTTTTATGTCATTTTCTATCTTTGATGAATGTGATGTTTTTTGTGGGAGGTGGATGGTTATAAACATAATGTTCATCTTTATGTTCTGTTTGCTGCCAGTTTGTTTGCTGCGTCCAGCTTCAGCTACTGCTGCTCCTCCGCCACCAACGTCTTTAACGTACAGAAAGACCGCTCTGACAAGTGTTGCAATATCTTCAACTTTTCATTGAGTTGTGTAGTCGGCTGCAGCAGCAGCTTTAACAATCAGTGCTCAAATAGAAAACTAAACAGATTTTCATTCTTCATGTCCCGTTTGGGAGGCAGTGCAGCGAGGAACGCAACCCAGAGAACCGTGGACTTCTGCAGAAATTTTTCCAGGTGATGTGGTTTTTGCTGACCATGGTTCTGATATTAAGGACAGTTTGGTCTTCCTGGGAGCAGAAATAAAGTTGCATGAACAGGTGCTACACGTGGTTTTAAATTGTACCGGTTTGGATGTGGGACGACATAAATAAATTGTATTTTTCTCATTTCACCAGTAGGGGCAGTACTTTAAAGAATGCTGCTATCCGTTGACCTGAGGTCATATTTAAGGCTATGCTTTGATTAGTTTTATTCACTGTGATTTTATTCTTCTGTACAGCACTTTGGTCCACTGTGGTTGTTTGTAAGTGCGTTTTAAATAAAGTTAGACTGGAGTTGGGTTGGATGAACAGATGAAATGTATCGGTGATGTGTGTTTGCAGCAATGAACAAAAAGAACTGACAAAAAATGGTTACCTGAAATTAAATATGGCATCAAGATATAACGGGAAAACTCCGTTACTAGGTTTTTTATTTAAATTAAAAATGTAGTCCTGCTATCACAGCACTCTCTTGTCTTCACATCCATCTATATGAACTTGTGGTGATATGAAAATAATCTGTCACTACACATAAAGTCACGATTCCTCCTAAAGCAAAACAACTATTAGACCACTCCCAAGCCTCTTCAGGAGTTCAGTCAGGTTATTGCTGTGTCCTGAATGGCTCTTAACCCAGAGTCCAAACCAATAATCCATGCTTCAGGCAGAGTTGAGGAGAAATGACGACTTTTGAAAAATAATCTGATGCTTCCCCTAAAAGCTCCACATAGGGACAATAAATCTGATACCACCTGTAGACACACAGGTAATAATCAGCTGTACATCAGTCAGTAATAACGAGTTTGCCAAATCATCCAAGGGGGTGAGGTAGTAGTCATGGAAACGGTGTGGTGTATGGCAGCTTGGAAAACATACAACAGAAGTTTCATCTGTATTTTAGCTATGTGTAGGTGTGAATAAACTCAGTGTTCAGGGGAAGGATTCATACGGTGGTCAATGCAGACAAGGAAGATGGGATTAATAACAAAGAAAAGTTTTAACATAAACAGGCTGAGGACAACTAAAAAAGTTGAGTTAGTTAAGTCCTAAAGCTCTAATTCAAGAGTTTAGGTATGACTCAATGGAATAAAAGTTAGAAAAAAAACAAGGAAACACTATTAGGTGAGGGACAAAATGGATTCTTCCTTCCGTGGCATTCATCAACACTTGTTATTACTCACAGTGCAGAACTGGCAGAGAAACATGAAGAAAGCAGCCAAACTTTTACTGCAATGCGATGCACAGCCATATGACAAAGTGTTGTCACAACAGATTCATTTGTTTCTTTCAGCTGGGTAAAAAATTTTCTCATCTAAGTATAGATCGCTGTGCACTGTCCTCCAATCTCGTGCCTTTCAAACTCAGGTAACCCTCATCATGTTTCCTCTCACTCCAGGGCTGTTTCTGCTCTGAATGCTGGAGGTTTTGCTCCTCAGATAGATTTTTATCTGCTTTTCTGCATAATTACAAAGTTAATTCAGATAAATTTACTTATACTTTCTAAGTTTCACTTTTGCATGGTCAGTTAGAATTAGTCAACTGTTTACAACACTTTTTTCATAAATTTCCTATTGTCAACAGAATTCGTTAAAGCATCTTAATAAAGTTTTAATTCATTTAAATATTAGGTCACAACGGCAAACATAATTGCCATTAGTGACTGAAGAATTTAGTTGTTTTCAGCAATGGCAACCATCGCAATGCCTCCTGAAGAGGGACTGTTGTTCACAGGTCTGTTGTGGGTGGCAAATATAAGACACCTCTGTTATGGTCGTGCAAAGGGGAGGGCTTGATTCACAAGCCTCATTATTAGTCAAAAGCAGTGGCACCATCTAATTATGAAGCTCATCCATCAACCGTAACAAGGGCCGTCATAGATATTTAGTTGGGCATAAAAGCGGGCACGCTCTGCTTTATATGCTAAGCGAGATGCCACAAAGAATTTGCAAGTTCCCAATCTCGGCACTAATGGCTTTCCATAATTTAATGAATGATGTATTACACTGAGTCGGGAACCTTGGAGAGCTGGAGGAACGAGCTGGGAGATACAAACAAAAGTCACAGCCTGTAATTTACTTGAGAAACTCTTGACCTGTGTGAGAAGCAGCGAGGGAAGGAGGCAGCGCACCATCACCTCACCACATCCCGATGAGCACAGCCGAGCCGTAATGTGATTTCTTTTGGTGTCTGGGTGTCATTTGAATGCAAAGGCCAACTGTGCCTCACGCTAATTAACACCTCTTAATTATAATGAACAAACTGATGGACCATGTATAATAGAAGGAAGAGATGAGGAGATGCATAACAGTTGATGGTATGAGATGCTGCACTTTAAACCACAACAGTTACAGCTCTGCATCTCTGGTGATCACTGTGAGCAAATACCCTGATGCAATTTTCTCCTAAGATGAAGAAGATTATTGGGTAAAATGATAATGAACCACAAACAGATGAATCATGCCAATTGAATCATGGAAAATAGCATGTAGCATCATTTGAAAAAGCTGTTCCTTAACACTGTTTCAGACTACATATTCATGCACGTTTTTCCCATTAACACAAGCTAAGATTTGTGATTGCTAGTGCGAGGCTTTTTCTCTTGGGTGGTGAGACAATTTGCAACACCAACACATGCACATTGAAATTCTGTTACAGGACTGCAATTTTTCCTCCAATGAAGTCATTAGTTTGCCTGTATCAGATTTGGTAGTGTGAGGTTAATGGCTTCATTAGGCAACAAATCACCACCCAGGGCTTGTGTAATGCACTTTGCCTGCCCGTCTCGGCTATATTTCATCGTTTGCCATCTATGAAAGTATTAAATTATGAGGAAAACAGATTAGTCTGGGCTAACAACCTGGTATGCTTTTGTTGCAGAATGTGATTCAGAGAAACAATTTATAGTACAATAACAGTTGGGCCAATAACTGATGATTCATAGTATTTTATGGGATGGTGTCAGTGCATCTAACTGCTGACTGACACAAGTGTGTTGTTCATAGTTAGAGAAAAGGACTTCTTGTCCTTCAGCTCGGTGTTTCTGAGTCTGGACTCAAATGTTCTTGAGAAATAAATAAAACTAGAAACCTTTTTTAGAAAGATAAAAAAAAATATATTAACATGTTAAATAACTAAATATTTTAATTCAATGCAAGCAACAATGATCAACCAAAGAAGGCTAAAAGAGCTCCAGCCTCCCTGTGACCCTGAGTTAGGAACGTGGTTGGATGGATGGTGCTGCACTCTCAGCTGCAACAGTTTTGTTTTAAACACATAAACATACAAATACTGACAATAATGTCTCACGTGGATATTGTGTAACTGGTCCAAGATGTGTTCCATTACTGGAGCGAATGACAAGCAATGAGACAGTTTTTCTCTAAAGTGGAGAGAAAACAAAAATGTTTGTGTAACTGTAAAACAAGCATGATCTGTGAAGGTTAAAGGTTTTCCATGTAGTTAATCATTACAACCAGCTCTGCTGAATCATGTATTAATGGACTCTGGCTTTAACAAGTACCCTATCCTTATAGCATTGCAGAGGCAAAATAGCCTTATCTAAAAATTGCTATATGTAACAGCTAGATTCTGCAAAGTCCGTCACATTTCCAGACTTCATAAATGAACGAAAGGCAGTATTAAAAAAACAAACAAACAAAAAAACAAAAACATGGCACAGAAAACTATTTAACTTTTCAAATGTCCTGATGAAACTTTTCATTTAGTGGAGTCACAGTAAATATTCTTAAAGTTCAGATCTAAGATAATGTGTTGATGTTAATAAAACCCACAAAGAATAACGGATTCATTTCAAGCTGTAATACAACCCAGAAATGACTACCAGGCTGATCGGTTCAGCCAGATCAAAATAAATTAACGTGACTTTCTAGTGGGGACGATGCAATGGTAGAAAACACTGTGTTTGATGTGTTTGTTGTGGTTTTGTATTCAGCTGTTCATTTAAAGGTTTAATGAAAAAATTAAACAATAACAAAAAAAACAACACCAAAAAACAACAATGAAAATAAGATTTTTGTGAAAGTACTAAATACTAAAAACAGAAGCTCTGAATAACAGGAAGCGAGGAGCCATTTTGCACCCAGAAGACCCGGCTCCTCTAAGGAAGCTGAAGGTATCAAAAGCCAGAAAGCCTATCACTATGATGAATGAAGCAAATTACTACGTTTCCTACTAAAACTGTTCCAAGACAGCGCAATCAGGATATAACATACATCTACTGGCAGTGTGATTACTTTATTATGTTGTGTTGTTTATGAGCTGCAACAAAACGCAACTAAATGAGAGAAATGTAAATGAAGTAACCTGCAGAAATAAAAAGCAAAAATAAATGGTTGAAAGCTGTAAACAACCTGGTTACTTAGTAACCATAGTAGCTTCAATGCTGGAAAAGACTACGTGGAGAAAATGTTATTCTTCTTTGCATTTTCATTAAAGAAAAAAAAAAAAAAAAGCACTCTCAATAAAAACTATTGAAGGGGACATGTATGATCATGTGTTCTGTTGCATTATAATCTGCAATAATTGTCCAGGAAGAAAATTTGACCAGTGGAACCGGCGGGCCAGTCCATAGCATTAATGCTTTTGTCTTGCAGGAACTGCTGACACACTCCAGCCACATGAGATCTAGCATTGTCTTGCAAACATCCTGCACGGTGTTGGGCTGTAAGCACAACCTCCCCCTATGGACTTCGGGCCCTCATACCACCCTCATGGAGTCTGTTTCTCACCGTTTGAGCAGACACATGCACATTTGTGGCCTGCTGGAGGTCTCTGGCAGTGCTCCCCCTGTTCCTCCTTGCACAAAGGCAGAGGTAGAGGTCCTGCTGCTGGGTTGTTGCCCTCCTACGGCCTCCTCCACGTCTCCTGATGTACTGGTCTGTCTCCTGGTAGCACCTCCATGCTCAGGACACTACGCTGACAGACAGCAAAACTTCTTGCTACAGCTCGCATTGATGTGCCATCCTGGATGAGCTGCACTACCTGAGCCACTTGTGTGGCTCATGCTACCACTAGAGTGAAAGCACCGCCAGCATTCAAAAGTGACCAAAACATCAGCCAGAAAGCAGGAACTGAG
>JBAMHW010000014.1:26534090-26544389 GCA_037177495.1 Rhadinocentrus ornatus
TCCCAGATGTGCTCAATTGGATTCAGGTCTGGGGAACGGGCGGGCCAGTCCATAGCATCAATGCCTTCGTCTTGCGGGATCTGAAGACACACTCCAGCCACATGAGGTCTAGCATTGTCTTGCATTGGGAGGAACCCAGGGCCAACCGCACCGGCATATGGTCTCACAAGGGGTCTGAGGATCTCATCTCTGTACCTAATGGAAGTCAGGCTACCTCTGGCGAGCACATGGAGGGCTGTGCGGCCCCCCAAAGAAATGCCATCCAACACCATTACTGACCCACTGCCAAACCAGTCATACTGGAGGATGTTACAGGCAGCAGAACGTTCTCCACGGCGTCTCCAGACTCTGTCACATGTGCTCTGTGTGAACCTGCTTTCATCTGTAAAGAACACAGGGCGCCAGTGGTGAATTTTCCAATCTTGGTGTAATCTGGCAAATGCCAAACGTCCTGCACGGTGCTGGGCTGTGAGCCTTCATGCTACCACTAGAGTGAAAGCATCGCCAGCATTCAAAAGTGTCCAAAACGTCAGCCAGAAAGCATAGGAAGTGAGAAGTGGTCTGTGGTCACTACCTGCAGAACCACTCCTTTTTTGGGGGTGTCTTGCTAATTGCCTATAATTTCCACCTGTTGTCTATTCCATGTGCACCACAGCAGGTGGAATTGATTGTCAATCAGTGTTGCTTCCCAAGTGGACAGTTTGATTTCACATAAGTGTGATTGACCTGGAGTTAAATTGTGTTGTTTAAGTGTTCCCTTATTTATTTTAGCAGTGATATATATATATATATATATTTATATATATATATATATATATATATATATCAGGGCTGTCAAATCATAAATTTTTTTTTAATCAGATTAATGACAACTTTCCAATTAGTAATAATCAGTTCAATATTTCATAAAATCTAAAAAAAAAGGTCTTATTTGTGTCCCCCATTTCCTGGTCAGTGCTTCTGCCTGGTCCCCCATTAAAACTTTCCTTGACCCGCCCCTGCATAACTAAAGCATAAACTCTGTCTACCATAAGCCAGCTACTGTTTTAGAGAAGGTTCTGCCAAAAACAATGCTTTGGGTAAATACTGTATCCTAGTTTCCTACTTCTCAGATAAACCATAAATAAACAAGAGAGAAAGCCGATCAGCTGATTACCTCCGGGTGTCATTAACAACAACAACATGAAAGGAGAGGGAGGAAGCAGCTGCTGCACAGAGACGACCAGAGAGACATACTTAGCTGGGAATCGCTCCAGTGAGAACTGAAGATCACGGCCCGATGAAGCCAACAGAATCACATCATCCGCAAAGAGCAGAGACCCAATCCTGAGGCCACCAAACTGGATCCCCTCAACACCTTGGCTACGCCTAAAAATTTTGTCCATAAAAGTTATGAACAGAATCGGTGACAAAGGGCAGCCTTGGCGGAGTCCAACCCTCACTGAAAACAATTCTGATTTACTGCCAGCAATGCGAACCAAGCTCTGACTTGGTCCCTGTCGCACAGGGACCGGACAGCTCGCACAAGTGGGTCTGGCACTTCATACTCCCAGAGTACCCCCTACAGGAGTCCCCGGGGGACACGGTCAAATGCCTTCTCCAAGGCAACTACAAAGTCGATAATCGAACTGTTTAGCAAGCTGGAGATCCTTTTCCAAGTCCTGCAGGAAGAGCTCATAATTGTGTTGCCAAACATGGAAATCTCTGAATCATCATCTTCTGTATTTCGCTGCCTTGTACCTGTGACATGCGCAATGACAATAAAGTTGAATCTGATCTGATCTGAATCTGATCTGTTGAGCCTAACTCAGACCCAGATGTCAATGTGTTACACTTTTAAGAATGCCTTCATGGCCAATCCTTGTGTAGCACAATTAAATTTAATTCCTTTTGGAACATAACAAATAAAGGCACTTAGTGGCCGTGTCTTGTGTGCTGCTGCATTACATGCATCTGCCTCACAACTCACTCTACTGGTGACGTTGTGTCGACTTACTCATTTCACCTCAATCACAGTGAAGAGATCAAATAACATCTCAAGTATCACATACAGAAACTTTGTTCAATCTCTGAGTTTCTGAATTGTTGTAACACATCTGGGTAACTACAGCTATTACTGTCCTGAATAAACAACAGTTAACACTTCTTTCTAATCTATTATTACTATGAAATAACATTAATAAACATTTAAACATCGTACAATTCTTAATCAAAACTCTTATTTTTTACAATAACTGTTTAATACTCCATTTCATTATTGTGAAGGGCTTACCGGAAGTTATCTACCGCTGCTAATGGCCATTAACTACACCACCATGGAAAAACGCGGGGTTAGCCTCCACACTGTAAGATATTTAACAGATCACTCTGCCCAGTCACTATAAACACATAGCACCACATATGAACCAATTTAATGTTTCTTAGATGTCTTTTCAACCAAAAACACTCAGTTAATGTTGGATTCTTTGTGAAAGGAAAAATCATCTTAGTATATAAGAGATGGGGTGGAGCAAGGTGGGATTTATTGCTTAATTATATTGCTTTCATTTTTTATTTATTTTTTTGCTTTTTATTTTGCAAATCACTTTGTTTCTTTCTGTTCTGTGTGTCAAGTGGTACACTATTTCATTATATAATAACCATTTAAAAATCAGATGCAGCATGTACCATTTATCACATATCTCCCATTTCGATGCTCATTTCTCTGCATTTACTGCAACACTGTAACACAATCATAGTGTTTCTGTTTGTTCTATTTGAAATGATATTGCACTACAAATAACCAGCCAAGAGGCAAACTGAATGACAAGATAAATGTTCTAAAGCAGAATTTCAGCTTTCTTTGGCATCATTTTACTGCATTCATATTTACGGAAATCAATAGCGGGTTCAGCTTTCCAGGCACAAATGAAGGATAGATGAGGAAGGATGAAGGCATGGTTTCTGTAATGGATGGCCTGTATTTAACAAGAAAAATCCAGCATTGTGATACCTATATTTATATATATTTTCTACACTTCACATCTGATTGTGTGTCAGCTAACCATTGACATTGTGAACACATGGAATAAATGAGTGTCTGTGTTTTATAGTTCCATTCTGTATTGTTCCAACACAGTGCAAGTCAAGGTCATCATGAAACAGTTACTCCCGGCTTGGTGTCAGAAATACTCCATCAGGAATTAACAAGCGGAGCCCTCGAAGGCTCCTGAACAGCTACATGGGGAAAAAAACTATGAAATAGTGAAGATGCAACAGAACAGTTTAATTACATTGTAAGTGATTGTGCATTGAACAATCAGCTCTATTTACTTAGAAGAGCAAGCATCCTCAGAGCCATGGAGCTACTGAAAGAGACATAAACCATTTATAGGTGGGGAAAAAAAGACATTAAGTGCACGAAAGAAAAGAACAAAATCTAAAGTGATGTCATTTAAAACCTCAAAGACATTTCATTTCTTTTATTAAGAGCATTTGTGAGGCAACAAATATGCACGTTGCATTATTTTTTTTCAAACTGTCACACTGCTCCAAACAAATACACATGCACAGACAAGCACACACAATTTTCTACTAATGCATATCCATTTGTCTGTGTAAACACAAGGTGAGCAGTGCAACTGGAACTTAAAGTGCTTTGTTGTGCAGAGAGACTCTGTGTCTCCTCCCTGCAGGACATCCATATTTCCCCTTAAGGTCCCCAACTGAATTACTCTTTCATTCTATTTCTATGCATTTTTCCAGTATGTTCCCTCTCTTCCCCTGGGGAGTTCATAACCAAACAAAGTGCTCTGTGGCCTGCTGTGTCTCTGTGGCAGGACCATACAAAGGGCAATGTGCAGCATTGCAATCCAAACTGTGATGCAGGTCGTATAGAAATGTTTGTGTTAATGATTACAGGCCTTCTCTACAACAGTGCCGAGGTGTGTGAAGGATGTTCAGGTGAGCCGAAGGACAAAGCTGAGCCACACGGATGTATACTGCTTGCAATATCGCTTTAGAGCTACTCTTTTTGTGATTTGTGTGTTGTTTTAAAGATTTGGGACCACTTTACTTTAACAATTAAAACTCCATCCATTAAAAATCCATCTGCAAAATGAATTCTTTATGTAAAGACTATAGCTGTGTCCCAATTCAGGGTCTATCCACTTCAAAGTGCAGATGCATCGGCTACAAACGTGATCATGGTGCACCAAGCACTTTCCTATTTGGAAAGAGCCTCCGAATTCACCCTACAAATCACTTCGTTTGGCCTCAAATGAAGGCTGCTGGTGATGCATCCTTCAGTGATTTAGTGAGTACTTTTTTTTTTACATAATCCAGTCGGTGTTAACGTTCACCAAAGTGTCCTATGATATACAAACAGGATTTTCAGGGGTTTAAGTGATTCGACATCTTATGTTGCTGCTACGGGAAACACTTGTTGGCTACCTAGCCAGAAATATTTTTCTGGATGTTACCAACCAGTCTGCATGGGTTGTTGTAATGACTTAGGTATGTAAATTAACTAGACTAGATTTACCACAGCAATATTTTGAGTAGCTTTTTACTGTCAAGGATATCTGAAATCAGCATAAAAAAGTAATATGCACGTGTGCTGGCAAATGGATTTGGTTTTCTCTGCAGACAATGTTGATTTAGCAAGACCCACATTTATATTAGTTCAAAGTGTTAAGTACAATGAACACAGTGTTAATGAACTAATAGGGAGACAGTGGTTTTCCTGCAGCAGGAGCACCAGCCACTGGTATTAAGTGTAAAATGCAGTCCAAAGAAATACAATTCCAAGAATGCCCTTCAGCTAACTTCATTCAAATTGCAAAACACTTGCCTAACTTGAAAGTAATTTGAAAGTCACACTCAGTTCCTGCACCTCCTCTTTCCAGAATGATCTTTAAACAGCTGCAGTCTCTTCTCAGCTGTCCCATCATTTCATACATCTTTGCTCTTTCCTTGGGCATACGAAGGTCAGGTGAAGGTAATGCTCAGGATTATAGGAGCTCAGTGACTGGTCTCTCTGCCTGCCATGAAAGGGTGAAGTTAATGGCTCGAAGAGGAGGGGGAGGTCTCCAATCCCTTTGCTGCAGGCGGTGAAACGGATGCCTTTTATTGCAGATTGACCCTCACAAGCTGTAGCTGAGGCTTCTCACTGGGGGTTGTGGGTGGCTTTGCTTGGATTTACAGTTAATGTACCAGTGTTAATGAAGCTGCTATGGTCCGCTGGATCTCTTTGCCATGCCATGTTGAAGTGTCCATCCTTTTGTTGATCACTGCAGGTCTGCTGTGGGTCATAAGAACCAATAAAGTTGTGGCCTTGCCACCCCCAGATAACTTTGGGACTGATGGGCCATGGCGGCTGAAAGAATGAAGTCTTCCCTTTACCCTTTGCAGCAATCTGTGATGCTAGAGTGCATAGTAATTTATTGAAAGGATGTTTGGTTGTGTAGAGGAAAGGGTAGATAACTTTTAGCATACTTAGACCCAGTCCACAAGCAGTCTGATGTTTTTCTCTGTCATTCTCGAGCAAAGGTCAGTCCACATGAAAATAAAAAACTAAATTTTTGCACTTCAGTTAAGAATGCACTACAGAAAATGTCCAAGCAGTTGACATCTTTTCTCTCCTTTTGTTACTGTTTGGTCATTCAAAAAATACTATTGCTATGAATTCTGCCGTCTTCTGTAATTGCAAAAAAAAAATGTTAGAAATTTCCTTGTATGTGCCTTGTAAAGTATTTCCCATAACCTTGTCTCTCCAAAGGACATTATTCTACAAATATTCAGATGCATGCAAGTCTTTTTTTAATTGTTCTTTTACAAACTTTCATATTTAACATGCAACTTCAGGTGTATAGAGTCTGAGACATACCTGTTGGGGTTTTTGCTATTTATCTGAGCAGTAACCATCCAATTATGAGAAGATTATCAAATAATTAAGCACACTCAATGTGATATTTTTCTTGTTTTGTGTCTTTTTTTCTTTCATAACTGTAAATATAAAAAATGTTCTGTTAATTAACTGATACAAGTACCACAAAAATCAACTTAAAGCCTATTTATTATACATTTGTTGCCAAAAATAAACTTTTCCTGCAGCTTTTTCTCAGATTTGTATTTTTCTTCAACAATGTGTCTTTTCTCATGACATCACTTGCCTTAATAAGAATTGTTTTTATCATGTAAGGCACTTTCTGTGCCCCTTGGCTTGAAAAGTGCTTTATAATTAAAGTTTGATAAGGTTGTTCGGCTTGCTTGCCCAAACTTGGGTAAGATTTCCATTACAACTATGAGGAGGCTGTTTTTGGGGTTCAGTACTTCCCTTTTTTCATCAAACACTTGATATGACCAGACTAAAAAAAAATGTTTTCAGATAAACGTTTGAAAGGCTATACAAGCTTATTGTCCATCTTGGAGGAAGTTTTCCTTGGTCAGTGTTATTAAAGTAACTAGGCCAGGGCTTTGCCCTGGAGATGTTTGTAAAAGAATTACCCTGAATCATTATATTAGTCTTGATGGGGGATTTTAGGCTTTGGGCAAGGCTTGAAAAGGAAAACTAAGTTAAGATGTGTGATGAAAGCCAAAGGCTGTCTTCAGAAAAACTTGGTATTTTAAAGCGTTGGACATTTGAACAATATGTGTGTATGGAGTATATCCACTCATGTTTCAGTCAGAGTTGATTACACCCTCCGCCCTCTGACCTGTCCTACTATTTATCTCACAAATTCTTCCTGCTTTCATTTAAGGGCCTGGAGGTGAATGGGTCATACCTGATTCAGGTTACCCATGGCTTAGCTGACATATCGATTTTCTTCAAATAACAACACTGACAAATAATAACACTGTTATAAGAGTCCCTACTGAATTATGGGAAAAAAAGACATTTACTACAAATATGAAGCTCTCTTCATATGGAATTAGCTGCAAAGCTGGTGGAAATTAACGAAAGCTGAACTCAATAAGAATGACAGCCTGAACTGTCCCTGAAAATGTCCTTATACGCGGTATAAGAGTGTATTCAATGGTTGTCAGCAGTCTTTGTGAGACACTCTCTCTGTCACACACGTCTTAAATCTCGTGCCAAATAAGATGAAGCAAGCTCCATTTTCACCAACGGCTCTCTGCAAGTTCCCCTTTCTTTATTTTGCGTTTCCACAGGCAAAAACTGGGAAGGGGGCCAGAATATTCAACCCATCACACCTGTTTGGACTCATCCATTGAAGCATCATCATTTCCTGTGTGACTCTGCAATAAGGAGGAAAGTACAGAAACGGCTGGATGTCCACCATTTGCCTCCTTTGTTTCTGTGTTTGTACTTTATTATGACTAAAGGAAAGTGTCACACTGTGGTGTGATGCATCCATTGGCCTCTACCCCGCCTACTAGGTAAGAGTAAGGTTTGCTGTGGGAATTAACAGAGATCAGGGTTTACCCAACTAAACCACACCAATCTGTCTAATCCTGAGCTTGACCCTTGGTGGACACAGTGCTTTACCTGTGGTTTCAGAACCCTTTTACTATTTCTGAGATGGTAAGAACATGACTGCCAGTTTTAAGGTCGTCAGTAGCAGCTACTTTTGCATTTAACATGCCATGACCTGCTTTTTTAAGATAGAAACCCAGTTGTTCTCAGCAGGTTTTTCATTGTGAAAGATGTTTATGTAACATGCAACAGCAGACCAGACTGAAACAAAGTGATTCAGACTGAATGAAACAAATGGCATTGTTAGAGTACGATGAGTGTCACTATAGACGATCTCTGCACGCATGTGCGGAAGTTCTCTGTTCTGTAACTGACAGTTAATAAAGACCTCAGTTAGTGGAGCTCTGATTGTTGAGCTGAGGAGTTCAGCCGTGCGAGAGGAAGAGAGGACCACGCAGCTAGTTCAAGCATAGCATGTCTCATGTGTCTTTTGTGTGAGCGCAAGTGTCACATATACATGTGAAGGATGTCCACCTCCACGGGAGACTCGAGAGAGAGAGGAATCACGCGACCAGGAGGAAACACCTGCTACAACTCTGCCAACAGGTATCATTGTGGGATGGGAATATTTTCCTCTGAGAAAGGTTTAATCCTGTAAAATAAAATGTTTAAAACAACAAAGACCAATTTATTTAAAAGAAGATCTGTAATTTTTCTTTTTAGAAAAAGTAGGGTAATTTATGTTCAGGAAAGAATTATTCCTACTATCTATGCAGAAAGTCTGCAGTGGAAAAAAATATTTTAATGCGCTGCTCCCTCATCTTGGAATCAGTTGTAAATCCCCTAAATATCATGGAGCTGCTCTCACTGAATGAATGGAAAGACGTTTTAATGAATTGTTGGCAGGCACAGCTGCCTGCATATTCTCTAATTATGATTATTGTTATGGCTGCTCCTGGCACCGTTTCCACCTAAAATGAGCGTAACTGCTGAATTTTTAGATTTTTAAAAACACTTTTCTCCAAATTAGTTATTTCATTCTGTTTCATGAACATAAATATTCTTGTTTTTTGTAAATCTTTGTGTATGTACTGTCTGGCTATTCCTGACGTAGTGGGTGGCTGATTGTTTCAGTTGTATTGTCAAAAATAATCGATTTGAACCCTTTAAACTCTGAGCTTTCTTTAGGTCTCTGTTTGGAAAGTTGACACTTGTCAACTAATGAAATGAGTATAACTCTGACTACAAAGGTCTGCTTAGTCTCGGTTTCACCAACGGCTGCGGCTTCTTCCTTTGGGGAACCGATCTAACTGATCCAATCTAAAAGGGTGGAACTTGTCACATTGCAATCTGTTGATTGGTTAAACAAAAATGTCACTTCCCATGTGATCTAGCATTAAAAACAAAGCAGGAATGGCTCCTTGTTTGGAGCAACAGATTTTCTTTTTGTTGATTAAACCTCTGTTTAAAATGGCATTATGAATCACCGTTTCATGGACATCTGAGAAGGGTCGCACTTTCCTCAGGATCATTGGGGAGAAAGAGGTCCAGAGAGAACGTCTGAAACCAAATATTTTGATTATACTTTAACCCTCCTTTACAACGGGTGCATGTGTGCCACTTTACAGCTGCGCCGCGGCCTCCGCTGCTATTTGCGACTGTTGTAGTCAATGCTTTGGTTTCCACCGGGTGCGCTGCAGCACATCCCAGAAGCGTCCCACAAGCCTTAAATCCGCTAAATCTACATGCCGAGTTTTTTTTTGACACTCCACGCACCCAGAATTTCAGCAGTTCTGATAAGGGCAGACAGGAAATCAGACATGGGAGCAGTGTAAAAACTTCCGGTATTTTTCAAAATAAAAGCTCCCGTGCAGATTTGCGCCGCTAAACCATGTAAACATTACGTGTTAAACCAGTCAAGGCCTCTCAGTGTGGTTTTTTTTTGTCATCATAGATGACGAGACGTTTATCCTGGAAGAGGAGAATCACAAGATTCTCCACTTCTCCTGTTATTACGTGATCTCGCGGATCCTGCTAGGTGGACTGCACTCCCGGGCGCTCCCAAACTGACTTGCTCCCGGGATAGATTGCCATGCCACAGAGGTCGGAACAAAACCCTGGTGCAGCCGTAATGTGGCGCACATGTACCCGGTGTAAAGGAGGGGTAAGGAAGGCTTTGCGCTGCAATGGCTTCAGGCAATATAGATTTCTCTAAGCTCAGGCATCTATCGCTTTCCGGCTGATGCTCCAACTCTCAGGTAACGTTATGGTTGGCTGTGGGAATGTGTACCCTAAGCATCCCGTCCCTGTTTGCACCTGCTGGTGGAAACAAGGCTTTTGGATGCTTTTAGAGATTTAGTGAAGGGAATACTTGTATGGTTCTATAAGATCTGTAAATGTAAATGTGCTACTGGTGAAGAATAGATTAAGATGGCGCAAAACAACAACAACAAAAAAAGAGCTGTAGCTCTAAATTGATCAAATGACAGTACAATATATGAAGATTATTTTGTAACGGCCACATCTGATTGTGAGAGACCGAGGCCAAAGATGAAAAAAGCGCACAGGAGGTTTTTTTAAGTAAAAGTCTTTTGACATTTAATTAAAAAATAAATAAATAAATAAAAAAAATATACAAATTCCAAAGTAAAGGTTCTGGGCCCATAAAAGAGGTCAAATAAACATAACATCAACATAATTAACTGAAAACTAACTGACCTAACAAACTGACACAGAAGGGAAGCTACATTCTGGCTGATCAGACCATTTTGACACAAGAGGGAAAACATAACAATATATATATAGTATATACAGTGAGGAAAATAAGTAATTGAACACCCTGCTATTTTGCAAGTTCTCCCACTTAGAAACATGGAGGGGTC
>JBAMHW010000014.1:26556192-26569053 GCA_037177495.1 Rhadinocentrus ornatus
TGGAGTGCATATGTGGTAAGATATGCAAGAACCGACATGGCCTGCGGATCCACCAGGCCAAGATGAAGTGTGTGCATCACTGATGATGTGTCCAGGGGCACCATAAGGTGTATCTAACAAGCAGTTAGTTGAAGATAGTTAGGTTATGTTTTTCCCTCTTGTGTCAAAATGGTCTGATCCGCCAGAATGGAGCTTTCCTTGTGTGTCCGTTTGTTAGGTCAGTTAGTTTTCAGTTCCTTATGTTGATGGTCTGTTTATTTGACCTCTTTTATGGACCCAGAACCTTTACTTTGGAATTTGATTCTTGTATTTTTTGTTAAATTAAATGTAAAAACACTTTTCTTTAAAAAAAACCCTCCTGTGCTCTCTTTGTCTTTGGCCTCGGTCCCTTACAGACACATAGTGTATCAATGGAAATTTGTTATCTCGTGTTGGGATACAGTTTAACATTTTAATATTTGGTTCAGCCATTGCCTCAATAGAACAGACTCCTCCTTCCATCCACCGCCAGCAGATGAAGCTCTTTGATCGTGTCCAATGTTCCGACACATGGAGGCACTTGTGTTGAAGTTGACTCGATGTTTCATGAGGCCTCGTTTTCACCATCCCCACTGTAACGTCTCCTGGAGTGGCCGATGAGTCCTCCATTTTTCCTTTGCCGGAGTTTGTCTTTGTGGCTCAAGCAGGGTGACACCTACTGGTTTATACTTAAATCATCATGCAGTCCATCCCAGCTGCTATCAGACCAGAGAAGAAATTGTGGTATGTGTATTTTAATTGTTGGGTGTTTTTAGTTTATTGCCTCACTGTATTTACCACAGTCTGCTTTATTTGGCTTTGCTTTTGTGAGCGGTTTTTGCTTTTGTAGCACCTGTCAGAGCCTATAATTGGATAAACATATAATTGAGAATTATCAGATGAAATACATTAGTATAATAAAGTAAGATTTTGTGCTTTTGTTGTCCCAGACTAAAAAATTATTTTTGTAATAAAGTGTACGGTTTAAGGACTATTATGAAAAAGACCAGATACTAGACATCTAACTATTCAGTGTTTGTTTTTCATACAGAACGAATATAAAACTTAATCAGATTAAAAGATAAGACTGTCCCGATTCATTCAGCTCAAGCTGTTACATTCTTAAAATGACACATAAATGTGTTAAAATGTCCCACACCTTAAGTGCGTTAAACCTTATAAGAATGCAAGAGACTTCATGAACTGAATCTACCCAAATTATGATAGGCCACATAAAAACTAAAACAAAAACAAAACCCTGATTAGCTGGATAGCTCAGTTAGCAGGGCATCCATATCCTATGCCGGAGTTCAAATCCCACAGGGGACATATAACAATGGGGTGAATATTAACACCTTCCAGTGTGGTCCCTGGGAAAGACCCTTAACACTACTGCCTACTCTCAGATGTAATCGCTTTGGAGAAAAGCATCTGCTAAATGACTGTGATGGAATGTAAATGTTTGGATTGTTATGTTGCTTGTTAATACAGAAAAAAGCCAGTCAGTGGGTAGGTGTTCATGACTGGTTTCACCTTAGCTAAAAGACCTCCAACAAGCTGCATCATCCCCTTCCACTGAAAGTGGATCACTTTCTTTAAATCGTCTCATAGAGAGAATGAGTGCAGAGTTAAATGCTTTCAGCAAAACAGCATGACCGCTAATTGAATTTATCTAATGTGATTAGAGCGTGTTGTAACACCAGATGTTACTGCTTATGGTGTAATGTGTTCGATGGGTGTTGTTGTTTTCAACCATGTCTTTAGACTATTGTGGAATTACAACCCCAAATCAGGAAAAATTGGCATAGAATTGGAAATACAATAAAGTAATAATAAATACATTTTTCAAAAACAAATGCACATAATGAAGAAGAGAATAAATGGATTAATAAATGTGTTGATTCAATGATGGTATTGCAGGTAGTATGAACCCAGTGGGCAAAAATGTGAATTTGTGATATCCATACTAATAACAGCAGTTGATACAGTAATCAACTGTACGAGTCCAAAAATGTTAGGATGTGTAGAATTTAGATAAAAACAGAATGCAGTGATTTACAACTCCCATCTAAATAATTTATTCACTTTATAAAACAGAAAATGTTAAAACTGAGACTTAGTTCATAAAAAAATGAACTTATCTTGAATTTGATGGCAGTAACATGTCTCAAAAGAATTGGGATGGAGCGTGAACACGGACTTTATATCCTTTCTTGCTCCCCAGTCAGCTCGCTCTCTCATTGGCTACATTCTGTTTCACGTCACATCGACACAGGTACAACTCAGGAGTCGTTGGCTTTCCACACACACTTGAAGATATTTTGGTTGTATATACTGAACATGTTCAATACTTCCGATTGTCGACCACGACTTGTCGGACGAATTCAGTCTTATCACATCTCAGACCAAATGATGATTTTATCAACTAAAGACTTAAAATAATTGGGAGTTTTCCTTCCTTGGTCGGGAAGGGGGAACATCGGGACAAAAACAGCCTGATAATCTTCTCTCTGAACTATTCTGAAGATTTTGAATGTTCCAGATTCTTACATACAGCTAAAAATATTTGGATGTCACTGATCTTCAGGAATTCAAGTAGCAACTACATTGAAAACAGACTCAGTTTTGCCATAAAAATCACTGCACGGAGAAAACTATAAGAAACAATACATACTTTAAACATGCTGCTAAATAGAGCAGCTAAGCTGGTTTTCATTGTTCCTGTAATTATAACAGTAAAGAAATCTAATCTAATCTAATCTAATCTCTAAAATGACCCAGAATGCTTTTCTGGCCCAAAGCTAATTTAAAATGGAATGAGACAACGTGCAGAACTGTTCTGTCTCAAACAAAGCCCATGCACCTGGAAATTTGCACATCTGGAAAGGATCCAGACAATGTCTGTTTGAAGGAAGATTTGTATTTGTTCCAGAGCAGTGTTTCTCAATCCTGGTCCTCAGGGCCCACTGCCCAGCATGCCTTAAAGGTAACCCTACTTTAACACACCTGAATTAAATGGATGACTCATTAACAGGCTGCAAAGAACTTAATAAGGAAATTTATTAACCTGAATCAGGTGTGTTGAAGTAGGAACACACCTAAGAGATGCAGGGCATTGGGCCTTGAGGACCTGGATTGAGGAACACTGTTCTAGAGGTAGCACAAGCAAAAACAAAATTCATTTTAGCCTTGTTATTTCCTACCTACCAAGACTTTTCCTCTACGGTATGGTTTTGGGAGATGTCTGTCTTTATATGCTACATGTGCTACATACGTTTTCATGTTTCCTCACAACCTCTACCAGCTGCTTTTTAAAACTATCTGTTTAACCTTCTTGACTCTATCCCATCAACGGAAACTTTCCACTTCACACTTTTCCACACTAATCATGCCCACCTTAGATTCTTGACCACATGATAGTTCTTGGGCGCCACACAGGTAGACATTTCTGCTAGGATGATGTGTCGAGAACAAGCTGCAAGACGAAAAAGATTATTTGCATCTTTAAGTGCAAAATAAAACTAAAAGCATGCCATATCAAACAAGAACAGAAAGACTTTCCTTTCACAAAAGTCTGGAAACTGGTCTCCTCAGTTCTCAATGTTTTTGGACTGTTAAAAGAACAAGGGATCCTAACTTTTTTCAAATTTAACCACATACAGTGTATCTATATGTAATTCCTTTGATTGAGAGTGAGTGTGGTAATTAGTAGATAGATCGGGTTAGTACATGTTTAACATTGAGCTGTTTACTTTGGAGCTCATTTACAATCTTTCTTCTTAGTTCATCATTAGAGGAAAAGTTCATCTCGGCTGCATGTGAGTATAAAATTCACCTCTGTGTTAAATATTCCTATTTGTGTTTTGCAGACTTTTCCTCTCTACCGGGTTCAACACAAGACAGAGAGTCTCTCACAGGGCAGTGATTAAATGAAATATAACAAAGCCACAATGATCCAAATCATCACAAGAACCCTCAGTCATCCAATTTTGTTGACAAAGATTGCGTGATTGATTAAAAAGAAAAAATCAATAATTCTTTACTCCACCAGCTTAATCGTCACAGCGAGGTAAATACAGTGAGACCTCTAAAATGATAAGGCCACATTATTGCGTGCTTTGAGAAAGTGATTGGGCTTTAATGCGGAGGGAGGTTAGAGGGAAGGGTAGTGCCAAGTATCCCAGCGCCATAATTTAGCACTACATTACTTCCCATTTCATGCTGATTAGCAGGTACAGATGGTGCTTCTTGTGCCACTTCAAGGTGCTCACAGCTGGCGTACCTGAACTATGAATAACCCTGGACCTTAGCCATTCACACAGCATACCAGATGGGGGAGATAAGTCCTCCAAGGAGCATGCACATCTTAATAGAAGTTGAGGCATATAATGATTGTTTGCTTCAGTTTCACATTGAATTGTAAAATTATTTAATTTACTACTGATGAGATAGTTTCATTTAGTGCTACTGCATTTGTGTATTTTGTTTGTTTTATGGTATGTGAACTGAAATGATTGCTTAGTTTATTTTATTTAAATGGTAATGGACTTGTACTTATATAGCACTTTTCCAGTCAGCTTAACCACTCAAAGCACTTTACACTACTTGTCACATTCACCCATTCACACACACATTTCGACCCTGATAGGCACATCGGGAGGCAACTTAAGGTTAGGTGTCTTGCCCGAGGACACTTCGACATGTAGGCAGGGAAAGCCTGGAATAAATACACCAACATTCCGGCTGAAAGACAACTGCTCTTCCTCCTGAGCTACAGCCGCCCTAGATTTAGATATCATGGAATGAAAAATATTTTTTCCTCTAGCATCAGCATATGTGTTACAGTGTATAGTGTATGTATTGGCACAATTTTCTCGTGACCTTTCTTGTTTTATTGAGTAAATTGGTCTATAAATTGGGTCAAGGGAGGGTCTTTGCCTCAAGTGGGGGAGTTTAAGTATCTCTTGTCTAGTGATGCCAAATTGAAGCGAGAGACTGACAGACACATGGTGCTGTGTCAACAGTAATGAGGATATTGCACTAATTTGTTGTAGGGGAGCTGAGCTGAAAGGTGATGCGTCTGTTTTATTGGTCCATCTTTGTTTGAGCCTCACCTAAGTTAATTAGATTTTGAGAATAACCCATAGAATAAAACTGTAGAAATTAGCATCTGAAGTGACCTCCTGGCCACCTTTCTTTGCAAGTAATGTATGCATGCCCAGCTGGGATGAAACCACAGGACACACCCAGGACATGTTGGAGAGATTATATATCCCTTCTAGCCTGGGAGCACCTCAGGATCCCTCAGGAAGAGCTGGAGAGTGTTGCTGGAGAGAGGGATGTCTGGGTATTTTATAGAGGTTTAGACTGGTTTTGTGAGGGGGGATGATGTGGGGTTGCTGTAACAGAGGCAGCGCTGTGGAGTCCTGGGGTCATGGACACCTCATGGGTGAGTTGGCTGGTGGGTGGAGCACTTCCTCCAATCTGAGTAAATGATCTTTGGCTGGTGAGAAGTTAAAGCCAGCGTCTGAAGAAAGACAGATTGAATTTGACAAGCATCAGAAAGGAGTTTTGAGATTAAGATTAGTGCACCCTAATAGAAACCGTCTTTTTTTGTTTCCGTGAATCCCACCTTTAAGACAAAAATTGAACTGCAGCCAAGCTAACTGGGCTCACTGCCTAAGTGACCCGGAACTGGACTGCCAAGCACTGTGGGGCTGCTGCTGCCACAGAACCATCAAGCAGGTAAGCAACCACATTATTGGCCAACTCATGAAACCAGTACCAGGCACGTTTGGCTTATCCTATGGTCTAAAGACTAGTGTGGGCGGAGGTGGTGTTTCTCGTGGCCACTATATGGCATTGCCAATTTTGCCGCAGCCACCTGGATTACCACCTTGAGTAGTGGGCGGCGCGATGGGCCCTTTGAAAAGTGGATGTGTTCGCCCCGCCAGTCTCTTTTCCTTCAATCTTCCGTGGTGGCTGTGGCTAGCGGCTAAGCCGTGGACTTTGCGGAGGGTCAACCTCCACATGGCGCGAGTGGCTGGTGAGGTGTGGGAGGCTGATTGCTCCGCGGGATTCAGTGCGCCCACCTAGATGTCTGCTCCGGTAGGATGTTTGTTTTACTTTGTTTGCCTGTTTGTTTCGACCTTCAGCTGACTCTCGTGCGCATGTTTTAGATCACGGCACAACTGAGTCACGGTACCTGAGGCGTTTCACTGTACGCTTTCCAGGGTCGTGTGCACTGCCTGCCACAGGCTGCCACGACCCCTGAAGAGTTGCCACTACCTGCCACTCAAGAGATGAACATTTTATAAGCAGAAGGTTCATGATCTAGGAGATACTTTGGAATTTGTGTTTGCGTGTCTTTCATGGCTGACTACTGTATTTTACAATTTTTAAATAGTCTTTGTGCACATCCCCAGAAATTTCCTTTGTTTCCCAACTTGCACTATGTGGGAAACCAGCTGGGGGAGGGTAGTGAGCAAATCCATTGGATGTAAGGAAGCCGGATTGAAACGGTGTTTTTGGTTTAAGATCCTTAAATACCAACTTCAGTACTTTCGCTGTTGTTTTTTTTCTGCCGTGATCTGAAAATGAACCAAACCCCTTACTTCCTCATGTTTGTTATTTCGTGTACACCCTTCAAATTCAGCAATTCCATTCGTCTAAATTTGCTAATATGCCTCCTGATGAAATACTCTAATAACAAGCATAGTACACAAGCAAGTATGCAAACAAGTATGCTCAGGATGGCGCCAGTTGGCTCCATGGACTCAATGTTCAAGATGCACTACAGAATTTTTTTAAATTTTCTCAGAAATGCGCCCCCATCGACGACTAATTTGGCATCCATCTCGTTTCCTAGCTGTACTGTGAGCACTCTCCAGACAGTAAAAGACAGGCTTATCTTTTCCTCTCTTTTGTGATTCTTTTCTGAATCAGCCACGGTGTGTGTTCAAAAAGGTCTGTGTGTTCAGAGTTTTAAGGAGGGAAAGTTACATAGTGGGTCTTTAAAAAGCAAGAATATTCTTGGCCTTATACACATTCCCTTAAACGTGACAACAGCAGGTTGTACCAAAGTGCTACCCTCAAAGGTGCTGCTATTGACCAGTATTGTGCCTTGTACCCTAATTTAGCAATACTGGTAACAATAAGGTACAAACTGCAAAGGTACAAATAGCTGTACACTGTTGAGAGTACAACATCATTACTACCACAGCGACACTTTGTTCTCCTAATGGTACAATTAGGTAATCTTATTTTCTGAGAGGTTGGAGAGCAACAGTGGAGACAGTGAGGAAGATACATCACGTTTCAGACACAGTTGATAAACGTTGGGTGTGCTTATGTTTTATGTTGTTTTTATCATGTAAAGCACTTTGTGCTGCTCTTATGCATGAAAAGTGCTTTATAAGTCAAGTAAAATTTGATTGAGGATCAAATAAGTATCTGTCAGTGTATAACGTGTGTATGTGTGTGTGTTTATGTTCATGTAAGGGAATGTATTAAGAGGGCTTTGGGGGGAGGTATGCCATTGGGTACCACCAATATTTCTAAATGTAGTGACATTTTTTTCCATAAAAAATAAAAAGCCATCCCATAGAGGTTTAGGTATGTTTTGGCTCTGAAGTTTGTTTCGGAATATTGCAGCAAAGACACAGCAGTGCTTGCACTACAGCCCGTTTAAACTGCTTCCTCTAAAATGGGTTTTTCTCTGCGTGGTATTGTTTGATTCTGAGCAAAACAGCAATAAAAACAATATTACCTTATTGCAGAGCTGGAAATTCCCCATTTCTCTGTCACATCATTTACACTGAAGGAAATATAGCAACGGTAATATAATAAGAATGAAGGAGGGCATGGAATTACATTGCACGCCCTTTACACTTAGTATAATGACTGTTTTTGTTTAAGCATGGCTTTTAGACTCACTAAAAGTTATGAGAGTGAAATGACAGGTTCCTTGAGGGATCTGCTAACCTCACATTGATGCCAGCAGAATCCTAGATGTTGGGTACATCCCAAGATCTTGATCTACTTATTACTAATCCTTTCTGTTAGCTGACTATTACCTGACTACTTACCAGTAATGCACATTTTATGAATTTGGAGAACCTCATGAGTCTTTTTGTAATGAGGAAATATTTTCACAATTCACTAAAAGTGCTGACCTTTCTTCGGTCACGGCTCCCGGGCACCAGGTTTTGGCCTGTCCCTTGTCTGCCTGAGTTGCAGCTGGTCCTCCCTGTCAAGCCTGCCAAGCCACTGTCTCCAGGCAACAGGCTCACTAGCCATCTGTCACTTTGGATCAATGGGCACACCTGAACACCCACCTGTCCACAGTCTTGTCACAAGAGAACAAAACAAGGAGGGGTGAAAAAAATGAGGGTATTCATCTCAAATGGTTGATGAATAGCCTGATTTAGAGGGACGAGATTGAGGTTGACCTGAAAGAGGCTTATAATAATGGCTGATGCTGCTTTTGTATGCTGGGATTGTGCACTGAGCTCACACCTGTACCTCACATTCACATGATTACCAGACTGCATTCACAATTCATCATTCAATTATTCCACTCAGAAATCATCCTTTTTTTCTTTTTCAGGCCACCTGCCTTCAATGAGAAGCTTAGAGAGCATTCTGGCTAACTACTTTCAACAATGACTTAACACAGACAGCAGCTCTCATTAGTTCCATTGATTCCATCCACTTTATGACAGACAATTGAGACTCAGGCTCATGTGTCATGTTTTAAAATGTTATACTCTGATATAAATGTGTGAGACATGTTATGTATATTTACATGGTCTAAGCATCTTGATCAGGAAATATTCAGTGGGTACATTGAATGCATTGGAGGAGATGTGGGGTTCTGTGTCCTCCTCAACACACTTAGGCTACGTTCACACGGAAGGGGAAAGTGACTCAAATCAGACTTTTTCGCCCACATTTGACCAATATCTGAACTCAGTCTAAACATTTATTCAATCAATCTTCATTAAAGAGCAAGAAATGCAATGCAAAGTGCTTTAAAAATGTAATAAACAACCCTAACCCCATCAAGTCCCCCAGACAGCAAACCCACGAGTCACACATAGAGACAACATATTCCCACGCACACACGCGTACGCACACATACAAAACACCCGCATCAGAGAAACTAAGATACTGGAAGTTTAAATAAAAGATGTTAAGCTGAAATAATTTTTTAAAAATGAAATGAAATACCAATTATAGTCTAAAAAATATTTAATTAAAAACTTGTTTCAATAACAGTGTTTCTGTTTTAAGTCCAAGTTTTATTTTTTCAAAGCCAAATCTTACTTTCAGCATCGATATGATCTGTCAGTGTTCTAGCCCTATAAATGAAGGTCATGCCACAGATTAGTTTTAATTTTTTCTTAATTAGGCAGCGTGCTGGTCCATCAGTTTTCTGTTTTTAAATGCAATTTTTAAATAAAGCTGCCCAACCTCGTCTCTCCTTACAGCAAGAATTACATGCTTAACACACTCTTTCCTGTATTTAGATGTTGAAGGTGATATTTACAGCTTGCTTAGGTCCAAACTGAAGTTCATTTTAGTGAGTAGACAGACTCATCTGGCTTTATTTTTTTAATGCACTTTTTTCTGTGTTAAATGAGCACAGCGGGAGATCTCACATTTAGCCATGGATGGGACTTCAGTGTTGCCATTGATACTTAAAATCTTCACATTTTCAGCACTCTTACATCAGTTACATGATTTTTCAGACATGGTCTGATAATTCCCTTTTCAAGATTGTTGCACTGGACATGCCTGAACCAACAAATACTCATAGTCTTCTAAAATCCACAACTTCTCCTTAACTAAAACATTTTCACAATAACACTGAATGTCAGGAATCTTATTAAAGCAGCTACGAGGAGGAAAAGTGTAACTCTGACTCTGACACTAATAGTAAGCTGGGCTCCTGCATCCTTTATTCCATAGTGCACACAACAAAACATTAAAAAGTGATGTTTTCTGACTACATAATGCTACATAATGAATATCATGTCTGAGAAGGTCTCATTGTGGACTTTCAATCTACAGAGTGAGACAGCAATTACTGATGTATAATGTGGTTGCCCGTTGGGAATTGGCTGTTTTGAGTTTCGTCTGTCCAATTAGCATGGTTAGCTATTTTCCCCAAGCAATGTATTGAGGAGCTGTCTCCTGTGCCATAATTGTATGTACTAGCTGCTACTGGGGACAAATTGATGCAGTTTTGCAGTTCGGTCAATGTTCAATGTTCATTACAATTATACAGATTCACTTTGCTAAATGCTTTCTTTCTTTTCTTACTTTCTTCCTTTCTTAGTGGTAACAATCTAAAAGAAGATCCTAGTAGACTTTAATGAGTTACCAAATGAGATTAAAGATATAGAGCAAGAGATTACTTACAAATTTTTTTACCATCAACTTTCCATCTCTTGACAACTTCAAGCTGCAGTGAAGAATAATGAGAGATGTCTGTCACTCCCTTAAGAGTAAAAAGAGCAAAATTGGTAACAAAGTCAAGGAAAACACTAATTTACCAGTCTTTGTCAGTGTTGAAGCTGCACTTATTGTGCATTCAGTACAACGTGAGTGGAAGCAGAGTATATATTGATTTTGGAGATCACAAAGAACGTGCATGTGTGACTCATTTTGTGAATTGCTCTTGCAGTTTGAACCGCTAGCCTGCATACCAACGCCGCCATCATAATTTGGGTCTGATTATGCCTTCATGCTTCTGTAATTCAAATATTTACCTGGCAACCCGTCAACATCCACAATCCTCCACCCTTCATTTGCATGCTGATGCGGAGACCAACAGGGCAAAGAGGTTTGGAATAAAACTGTGTCATTAGCATTTGCTCACTCAGAGCTGAAATTAGCGAGGACCTTTTGGCTGCGGTTCTCATGGCAGAAGTGTGTCTTTTTAATTGGCCGTGAGGGATCGTGAGAACCTCGGGACGAAAAAAACAGCCTCATGTTCAGAATGTGCTGTTGTAGAAAATCCTTTCAGGGCTGTGTCAAGCAAAAGTATTGAAGCAATTTTCTGCAAGGTGATGATACCAAAGATGTGGCTGTACCGTGACATCAGAGACAGAGTAGTTTAAATACAGTGAAAATCAGGTGCTAAAAGTTTCAGGTTACCTTTTGAAAGTATTTTTGGCTCATATCTTTTTTCTGCAGGTGTGCCACTGTACCCCACATTGACAAAAGATTCCTGTTTTATTATTATTATTATTATTATTTATTTTGTGATTTTTGACACAGCTTTTATACTACTTCTAAGGATCAATTAAATATAACAGTGCAAATTTTATACAAAGCAAGAAATAATTTAGGACCTGACAACATAAAGTGTTCCTGAAGAGAGAAGGGGTCTATAAATTAAGAGGAAAAAACTATTTAAAACAACCTTGTGTGGACTTCTTTCTGCCTGTGGGGTGACTCTATGGAATAGATTATATGAAAATATCAAAGCATAAATGTCACACAATTTAAAAAGAAGTATAAACAAAACAATTTTTTATAAATACTCTAGGCATGGCAAGGCAGTTTATTTGTATAGCACATTTCAGGTACAAGACGAAAAAGTACTTTACATAAAGCAAAAGCATTACAGATATTAAGAAATAGTAAAAGGTAGCAACAAATCACAATTAAATCACGTTAAAATGAATAAAAAGAGAAGTTAAAAGGTTACAGTGCAGAATTCATTCATTGGCGCATGTTTTTAACCTAGATTTAAAAATGTCTACGTTTTGTGAAAGTTTAATCTCTACTGGCAGTTTGTTCCACTTGTTTGCAGCATAACAGCTAAATGCTGCTTCTCCATGTTCAGTCTGGACTCTGGTCACTATTCTGTGACTGACTGAAAACCAGTTTAAAGATTTAAAAACTGGTGTGATGTGTTCAGATCTCTTAGTCCTGGTTAAAACTGTAGCAGCAGCGTTTTGGATAAGCTGCAGGTGTTTAATGCTCTTTTTTAGAAAACCCTGTTAAAAGACCATTACAGTAATCAAGTCTACTGGAGACGAATGCATGGATGAGTTTCTCTTGGTCTTTCTGGGAGACTAAACTTTTAATTCTGTTGATGTTTCTGAGCTGGTAAAAAGCTTCTTAGTGACAGATTTGAAGTGGCTGCTGAAAGTCAGATCTGAGTCTATCAACACTACCTTGGTCGGTGACTTTAAGAGCCCAAATCTCCAGGTGTTTACCAACGCTGACCCTCTTCTCTTTGCTACCAAACAGAATAATCTCACTTTTGTCTTCATTTAACTTTAGAAAATTCTACCTCATCCAGGTGTTTATTTACTAAAGACACTGACACAGTAAGTCTATTGGGCTGCAGTCGTCTGGTGACAAATGAGACACATAAAGTTGTGTATCATCTGCATAACTCTGATAATTAATGCTAAAGTTCTGTAATATTTAACCCAAAATGAGCATATACAAATTGAAAAGAAGAAGTCCAAGGACTGACCCCTGGGGGACTCCACAAGTCATGGCCCCTTGCTCGGATTCATAGCTGCCGATCGTAACAAAATAACTCTGGCCTTCTTAATAGGACCTGAACCAGTTAAGGACCGCTCCAGAAAGTCCAACCCTGTTTTCCAGTCTGTGCAACAGGATTCTGTGATCTCCAGTATCAAACACAGCACATAGATGCAGCAGAACCAGGATTAATACTTGACCAGATTCAGTATTCAACCTAATATCATTTAACACTTTGGCCAGAGCTGTTTCAGTCCTGTGATGAGGTCGGAAGCCGGACTGAAATTTATCAAGATTTCCACTTTCATTTAAAAAGTCATTAAGCTGGTGAAA
>JBAMHW010000014.1:26595232-26608389 GCA_037177495.1 Rhadinocentrus ornatus
GAGAATCAGCACCTCCAAATCCGAGACCATGGTCCTCAGCCGAAAAAGGGTGGAGTGCTCTCTCCGGGTCTGCAATAAGGTCCTGCCCCAAGTGGAGGAGTTCACGAGTGAGGGAAGGATGGAGCAGGAGATCGACAGGCGGATCAGCAGTGATGAGGACACTGCATTGGTCTATCGTGGTGAAGAAGGAGCTCAGCCAAAAGGCAAAGCTCTCAATTTACCGGTCGATCTACGTTCCTACCCTCACCTATGGTCTCGAGCTGTGGGTAGTGACCGAAAGAACAGGATCTTGAATACAAGCGGTTGAAATGAGTTTTTTTCCGCAGGGTGGCCGGGCTCTCCCTTAGAGATAGGGTGAGAAGCTCGGTGATCCGGGAGGGGTTCTCGGTGATCCGGGAGGGGTTCAGAGTATAGTCGCTGCTCCTCCGCATCAAGAGGAGCCAGATGAGGTGGCTCGGTGACCCAGGACACGCTGGAGGGAGTACATCTCTCGGCTGGCCTGGGAACGCCTCGGGATACCTCCTGATGAGCAGGTGAATGTGGCTGGGGAGACGGAAGTCTGGGTTTCCCTGCTTAGGCAGTTGCCCCCGCAACCCGACTCTGGAAAAGCGGCAGAAAAAATTTCTTCTCTGTAAAGTCTATGGAAATTTACTGAAACTTTTGAATTCATTCATTTACCTACTCATTGTTATTGTTACATAATATATGTATTTACAAAAAAAAGCTAATGTTATAGTCCTCTTTCTATTGTCATCTTTGCCATTCTTACTTTGATCCAATAAACTGAAAAGAGGCGGGACCCAGGTGAGAAAATGACCACAAGGCCTGTTCTGATGGCCAGTCCACATCTGACGTGCCCTACATACTTCATATCAGTGAACAATAATCACTACCTACATTCTTCCCCCCAAAATATTTTTCACATCATTATGGTTTATGATTATTCCTAACCATAAACTGAAATCTAAACTCCCACCTTACCCAAAACTTAAAAAAACATCTACCAACACCGACTATAATCTCCACCTGACCACCTCCTTTCATTCCTAAAACTAACCACTTAACAATAAAAAAATCAATTTTCACAATCAACCATACACCCTTTACAAAACTCTCTACTACATTACAAACCTCAATCTCATACTATTTCACTACCCCAAGTCTTAACAATGCAAAAAATATAAATTTCCTAATCTTAGACCAGTCTAACCTCAACCCAACCTAACCCAAGGCTAAACCTAAAAACCTTACCTAAACTTGAACATGTTCCAATTTTACACCTAAGCTTAACCTTAGCCTTAAACAAATTTTACTACTACTTTTACTACTAACCTTAGCCCAACCATAAAACTTTGTTTTACCTTTAGCCACAGTTTCTGCTTGACCTTAATATGGTCTAACCTCAAGCCTATCCCTAAGCTTAACTTTAAGCCTGACCCTAAGCTTGAGTCTAAGCCTAACCCTAAGCTTAAGTCATAGCCTGACCTTAAGCCTGAATCCAACCAGCCCTTACTACTCCAATCAGAATTAGTTAATACCATCTCACAACCCCCGCCCATACCAACCATTACTTCCACCTCTCTCAAGTTACCCATCCATAACTCCCTGAGGAAGCAACAAGATTGCAAAACGTCAGGACTCCTTTTTTGCTGTGTAAGATTTTAAACCTTTTTTTTTTTTTCTCTTGAAAACTTTTTATATTGTTTTTAAGAGCCTTTTTTTTGTTGTTTTTTTTACGGAAGACACTTTTTGTTTTTAAATTACTTTTTACTGTGCTTGGACATAATCAACCCCTTACAAACAACAGAAGACCATATGGATCCATTTCACTAACACTATTATCTTTGCTGGAGCTTAAGCGTCCCTCAAAACCCATAACGTAGGGCTTTGAGACCACAAGACTGCTTTCTACACAACTTGCAGTTGGCGCACCAAGGAGGACAACTACAGAGCACACCCAAACCCCAGAACCGTGGATCTAAACACTCAATGTTAACAGGATTGAGCCCCTGTCAGAAAAACCTTCAGCAGCTACCAGGTAGGAGCACTTCACCATGTTTTCTACACACGCTGAGTCTTTGCAGCAGGGCGGGACTGAACATGGCTCCTCATCACACACCACTACATCCACACCACAAACCATCATGATCACACTTACACATAGCCCCCCTATACTCAACCACCCTCCAGATCCGGACACAAGACTCATCAGTAAACAGTATTTCAAACTCTTTCAGGCCACACATAACAAATGCATTATGGATAACGCAGCTACTACAAAATCATTCCCACCAGGTATGACACGTCAAGTCCCCCGCCTCACAAATTTCATTAGACCATCCATACCTACAAGAGACACACGCACAAAAATCCATAACAACACCACTCAATGGATGATGAACACAATCACCATTCTCAGACAACATTATACGCACACAATAGATTGTGAAAACATTTCCACCCTCACATTCAACGCTGTAGCATTACGCTATGGCCCCAGGCTCACCACAGACACGTTGCGGACTGTGCAGAATATTCTCCATCCATCATCCAGCAGTGCTACGTCAGACCCTTTCCACCAACAATCACTTTACCTACCATTACAGAGATTACAGAAGACTTCCCACCCTTGCCCATAGCAAAATCCCGCAGAAACTTTCCATCTTTCAGCCTCTCCACAACCACCTGCAACCAAACTTCATCAGTACAGCAGTCAACACTCCCACTGTCTAACCTCACCCATAATACTTCCACACCGACCCCATACTGTCAGACACCCCGGAACTCTTTACCCCCTAGGAGGGGCCCTTTCAAACCAGCATCAAACCAGCCCTCACTTACTCAATCAGATCTTACTAACTCCACAACTCCTGCACATCCCAACCGTTGTGTCTACATCTCCCCAATCATCCACCCATAACCCCCAACAAAGCACCAGGGTGGCTGTCCAACTTACAGCCCAAATACATGGGCCCCCTACAGAATCCGTCAACACCGTAGTTTCACAACCCATCACATCTTGCATTCAATCTTATGTTGCCATAAACACCCCTGATAATATCCTCTCTTACTCCCAATAGTCAGATGCAGAGTATCCCCGGGGAAGCTGGGCCGGGCCATGTACACCCCCACAAGGCAAAAAAGTACAACAAAGTGGATCAGCTAAGATGACGAAAGGGTCTATAAAGGTCAATTAAGACCAAAAACTAGCCCACTCTGAGCCCCCCACTCAAGAGCCCATAGGGTTGGCATGGTCTTGCCTACGCTCCTCTGGGCCCAGCACCACATCAGCCCCTTCCATCACCACCCCCGCATCTATTTACCCACACCCACGGCATTCAGACTCCTGGCATCCCGCCCCCAACTCTCCTGAATCCCACTCCTTACCCGGCTATACTCACTCTTTGCCCCAAACTTCCTCCCCTCCAGTATCCCCTACCAATCTACAGACTTCCCCCTTATCCCATAAATAATTTACCTCTCATTTGGATCCTCCATACTCTTTGACCTCACCCTCCCCTCCCTCCGCTTCCCCACCCCAACCCTGTACAACCTTCTGGACAAGCAGATCATCCTTCTTCCACTTCCCTTCCCCCCCATAGACCAAAACCAGCCTCTCCGTCTAGCCTGACACCTACCCAACCCGATACCCCAATTCGTCCGGAACACCCCCCCTCCCTGAACAACAGCTGTGACACTCTTCAAACCCACCTACCATATTGCACGCCCCACCCGCAAAATCCAGGACTGGTTTTTCAAACCCCGAAAACCAGTCCTGGTACTTTACAGTTTACAGTTTACTTCAAGGCCATGAACACCACTCAACACTCACTGCAGACAAAAGTATGTTTCAAACCCACGGACACACACGCTCTACTTCATAAAAGCAGCTACCATCCCAAACATACATTTAAAGGTATCATTAAATCTCAAATCATCCGTTTTCCTCACATCTGCTCAGAACCCTCAGACTTCCACACAGCCACCCAGATATTATTCAAGAGCCTCCAAACTAGAAGCTATTCCAGATGCTTTCTCCGCTGCATAAAAAACTTTAGGCCCTTCAAGCACCACAGCAACATCACACCTTCTCTCTCCATTACCGCGACTCATTCCCTTTGTATCCACTTTTTCACACAAAATCACAGGACTCCATAGAATCATCAAAAACAATTTCAAAACCCTACATATTTACCATTCGGACTTTCATACTACAGAACCATATCAGCATACAGGAAACACAAAAAGCTTTAATCTAGCCTTGTCAAATCACTATTCACAGACAGACATATTTCAGGACCCCTAAACAACAACCATTACAGACACAGAAAATGTATCCATAACCCTTACACCAATACTGCATTTCCCGTCATAGGCTCTTTTTCCATTAACACAACGAACATCATCTACATCATCACCTGCACCCTTTGCCATAAACACTACATTGGTGTGGATGGAGTGTTTAGTTTCACCTGTCTATCACAACACCTCTACAACATTGGGGGAGGTTGACTTACCACCAATTTGGTCCAGCGTTTTCAATCTCACCCAATTACTCACCTTATTGTCTCTGGCTTAGACAATAACGACCGCTGGACCTGCGGGCAGAGGAAGAGGGCAGAGAAGGTCTGGATACACAGGCTCGGCACCGCTGCACCGGGAGGACTAAACGATTAATTAATCCACAAATGATACAGTTTCCTCCTGGTGCGGCGGTTCCGACCCCTGAGCCACTCCCCACTCCCCCTTAACTAAACTTTTTACTTAACTTTTTACTTAAAGTAATCTTTTTCTTTTTTTCAGCCACCATTCCCATTAAACAGTACCAGCTGTGTGGCAAAATAGTTATACCCTCCACCCTACAAATTTGTGGAGGAGAGTTCAAATCCTTACAATTCCATTCCTCTAAAACCTAACCAAACTCCAACCCAACATTTATCTTTTCACAGTGAGTCCCCAACCAAGTGAATGGGGACTAGATTGGACTTGGATTATGGCAGATGACGGGGTACCGTGGCCCCACCGCGCCCCCCAGTCATCCAAAGTCCAGGAAAGTGTAGAACTCAAACTAATATGGCCCAAGGTCGGCCCAGCTACGCATGGTGTCAGTGGATCAGGGTAGGGATGGACAGAATCCATCAGCTGGATTTTAAATCATTTTAAAGAGCTCAGCCCACAAATCCCTGCAAGACAAAAACAAAATCCAGGAATAGAAAAATAACCAATCCCTACCAATATAGAATGACTGTCACAAATAGCTTAAAAAAACTGATAATCAGGAAGTTTAGAAGACTTTTAGCTGAACCAAGGGAAGCAACATTCCCTGCTGTTAATATAATGACAACCCTATAATAATTAAAGTGTTTTATGAGTGTGAAAAGCTTTTCTAAAGTAGAAGAGTGAGGGCTCCTCTCTCAGTGTTTTCCAAAACTCTTAATTACTGGCTGATCTTAACCTGGATAAGGCCCAGCAACTCTGAGTTTCATCTGAATATCCTGTCAAATATCCACTGCGACAAAGGGGTGGGAGTATACAGTGTGTGTATTGGTGTATCTATTGGGGACATTCAAATTCCAAGACACTTGGGCTCTGATATTTCCAGCAGATAAGTATGCCTTTATACTCACTAGATTCCCGAGCAGCCTTTATACCTGCTGCTCGGCATTTCTGTTCCATTCCAGTAAATCTTAAGCTTTGTGAGAACTTATTTTGTTTTGTGTAAGTTAAGATTAAATTTTTTTTTTTAAGTTATTTTAACCGAGTGATTTATTAGGTTTTGTTGTCTTTTCTCCCCATTTCCAGATGCAGGTGTGGAGGTTGTCTTGTGTTTTAGTGATGAAACATTATCAGGAATGCAAAACCTTAGAATAAAAAGCTTCATTCCTACTTCTTGTGTGTTGTGTGTAGTCCACAATGTTAGGTGATGCTGTAGATCCCTGTTTTGACTGCAAGTTACCATGCTGTGTCATTAGAAGAGAGGAGAAGTAAACAGTGAAGTTCATGCTGGTGTTTTGTTTCTTCATTACTGACTACTACAAACTTTCTTCTAACTGCACAAGCCTACAACAACGTGTTTACCAAATGAAAATGTGCTTCAGAGTGACACAAATTATGGAGTTAATATTTAAGTGAACCCTTAAAGTGCATGCAGACATGCAGCACCGTATTCAGTGCTGCTGTGCACACTGATCTGATTAGGCATTAAGCATTACTTCATACATACTTATGACCATTAAAGTGGAGATAAAAAGTTGATTAACCAACCCTAAAGACTCTTGGTGTTATTTTTAGTAGGCATAAACAATAAGTATGTAGATTATGTAGAAGAAAAAGCTCACTAAATTTGAAGAATTAAATTGGGATGCACACATTAACAACCAAATAAAATGAATACTGTTTGAGGGAGGAGGGAATTTTTGGGACGTTTTTTGGGAGTCCATAATGAGGAGGACCTGACCTGGACTGAGAACACCTCTGAGCTACTGACGAAGGCCCAGCAGAGACTGCACTTCCTGAGGATGCTCAGGAGGAATAATATCACCCAGAGACTGCTGGTATCCTTCTACAGGTGCACTACGGAGAACATCTTGATGTACTGCATGTGTGTGTGGTACACCAGCTGCACGGTGGCTCAGAGGACGTCACTGCAAAGGGTCATAAACACAGCCCAAAAGATCATCGGCTGCCCTCTCCTTACACTGGAAGAACTGCACCGCACTGCCTCTGGAAGGCTGGCAAAATTATCCAGGACTCCTCTCGTCCCGGTCACCACATATTGGATCTGTTACCGTCAGGCAGGCGGTACAGATCAGTTACTGCAAGGACAAACCAGTTCAGCAACAGCTTTTACCAGACAGCAGTAAGAACCCTGAACAAAAGGTTGATGAGTACTTGATAATTCCATCTCATGTGCCTTAGTAAGCTACCTCACGTGTCCTTCATATTGTACTAAACACCTGTGCCTTAATTAAAATAAAGAGGCGTCGCAATAACTATATTATATATTATATATTATACTCTAGCAGCAATTTTATGCTTTATTTTATCTTATTTACCATATTGTAGCCACGTTGTATTTTGCGTTATTTATGTTGTTGCAATTATTCTATTTTATTATTCTATTTTGCACTGACTGAAGAGCATTATATTTTTGTTGTACATTTGTTGCAATGACAAAAGTTCTATTCTGTTCTATGGTAAGCTACATCTGTAACCACAGCTGTCCTGGCGCAAACTGATCTCCGAGGACCACTGAACACTGGCAACTTAAACTGGCCACTGAACTTTGAACTGGCAACCTTCTGGACGACCCACTCTACCACCTGGTCCACTGCGCAACAGGAATCAGTTTTTACTGCCTGTGCGCTTGGACAATGTCACTTATCTGCACAGGTTTGCTCATCTGATGGATAAATATTTTAAGAATTACTGTATAAATTAAAGGACGGATGGATCAATAGACAGATTTGCTCTCACTTCTATTTTTGAAACTGCATCCTTACTTTAATTGTTAGATCCTATTATTGGGAGAGAGGGTGCAGGTGGCTGTTCATCACGATGACAATGAGGGCAAGTTAGGGATCAGTGCTGAAGAGTTTGAGGGAAAATTAAAAAAAAAAAAACAAAGAAAAAAAAAACATGCAAATTTGCGAACAACCACTTCTGACCTCCTATTTTATTGTGTGTGTATAAATGTGTGCCTGAGGATTTATTAATTACAGGTTTTCTCCTGACACTTGGCTGTCGCGCTGCAAGGAAAGATTTCCCTTATATACTTCCTACTTACTTTATAAAACTTATAAAAGATCATAAGCAATATTTACCTGATTCATGAATTCAGAATTTTAATCTGTAGTTCTTTTTTTCCCCTTGTTGTATCTTAGCCACCATTTACTAATAAAAGAAACCACAAATTTCTTGATTTCCTGTCCATGAATCACACCAAAAATACCAACCAAATGAACAATCAACTTTCTTCCTAAGCTTTATGTTTATAGCTAAAGTTTTATTTTTCTGTCACAGAGCTGAAATAATTAAAGCAGGAAAAACATGCAAATTAGTGAGACCATTGCTCCTTTTTCTGTTAACAATGAACAAGACCCTGTTAGTCAATTTTCATCAGCAGCTGCTGCATATGGAATTTTACAGAATTTAATCCCCATTACATGCTGGTAACCTCTGCTCGGGTCTGACCAAATCTCACAGTTCAAACAATTTACAATTAAAAGATTTTAAAAAATGTCCACACAGGTCAAAGCTGTCCGTTTCGAGCCCTGAAAACCCACTCTATCTCTTCTGATGTGTTGCCACAGGAACGTGAGATAAAGGATAGCCGCTTAAACCAATTATCTTATCAACTAAAGTAAGAGAAGCAGGGAATGAGGGTAAACAATTTTATCAGTATATTGGCATGTTGCTATTGGGCACGGCTTTCTGCTCATTCCTCTCTAACTAATATAAACCACTAAAGTTTACTTTGTTGAAAAGATTTGGAATTTGATTTGAACCTGCTCAATAACAATGCAGTTACTCTGAGGACTTTAAAAAAATTTTTATATGAACTTTCTTTATGACTGTTGTTTATTATGTGGCACTAAACGAAGAAATCTAAACAAGCCTTTTTGTTTCCACAACAGGAAATCTTACAACGAGAATACCTTTATGTGTGACTCTGCTATCATAATGTAACTTCATGATTACTGTGCACATGCAAGATCTTTGGGGAGTTTACTCTTCATTGTCAGTAGCAAAAACCAAACACTGAGACAGTTCTACTGATCAGAAGCAAAACACTGACATGCAAGTCACAGCTTTCCTGTGTGAGACTGAGCTTGGAGGTGGAACTGAGGAGATTGTAAAGCTATAGAAGGAAGGGAGATGTCTTGATTAAAGAGTCATTGCCCTGCAGCTTCCCTCCAGGCAATTCACTAAGACTAACACGTTTTTAGTGAGCCTTGGCTTCCTGCCAATCAGCTGCTGTGCATGGCAATGTGGGCAGAAGGTTCAGGATTTTGTAGTAATGTTGGAGGTCATCGGAGAGAAGTGCTGCTGGCATTCAACACCCACACTCCTGGAAATATGCTGGAAAAAAAGTCATGTGCAGGTGTCACATTGCTGCTTGTCTTAGATTTGAAATGACTGTGGATGCTGAAGGCAGGTGGTTAAAAAACAGAATAAATGCAGTATTCTGTCCTGTCATATATTGGGAGTTTATTCTACTGTGTGGGTGTGTAAGCGATTAATATTCACTACAATTATACAATAATTTAAAATTTAAAGTAGCTGACTTGAATCTTAAAAAAAATGCTTAAGGGGGTGTGAGGGAGGATGTAATCGGGCAGCGCTTACATACTTGCCAAGGTGCACACAGATACTTTTTTGATGTCATAGCAACCGTTATGTCCACTCTAGAGAAGTGATGGCAGCTGGCTCCTTATGGAGGACAGGCAGGTGACAGCATTCACAGAGAGGCAGCTGCACTGGAAAGATGTTAAAAATCCTGTTACCAAAACATTTACACTGAACATGTCTTCAGACATTAATGCAAATGAAAACGAATAAATACATTGAAAAAATTACATTTATCATTTACAGGTCCTTGGAAAGGACAGTATTTTATCTTTTTGTTAGTGGCATCCATCCTGCTTGGCCTATTCATCCACATAGAAACTGAGAAACTCGTGGAAATGTGAAACGGCTGTTTGTCAAATTGAAATTGATTCTAATTCTGAAAATGCAGTAAAAACCTTTTTTCTTGTAATAAGACAAAATGAGAACCAGGTACTATGTATCACCGGTGGCATCGTCATAAAAAAATTAATGTTCCTCGTCCTGGACGGATTCAGTCTAGTGGTCTAGTGGTTGTGGACTGGATCCTTGTGTCTGACCAATGATTTGCATGGCTAGCTCCACGTTAGTGGCTGTCAAGCTGCTCAAAATTGGAGCTGGGTTCTGTTTCAGCCTGAACTGTGTCCTTCATCTTTAAAATCCAGTCAGAAAAATCTCCCTTTCTCCTCATTCCTATATTTTCCAAACAGAATCAGACTGGTTGCAAGGAAAAAAAGCTCAGTGCTCCTCTTATATTTCTGTAGTTTAATAAACTGTATTGTCAGTAGGCTCTACCCAATATGCTAGAGTGGTATTAAAAATTGTTCTACTTTAGCTGAATTTATCAGCTCACATTTATAAATTGTGCTTCAAACAGCATGCATACATCCTGTTTGCACTGCTATTTATAAATAACAGCATTCAGAAACGCTGGTTGGCGTGGCAAAGAGAGAATAACCAATGTTTTATGAGGCATTTATAAACTACACTGCTGATATGAAGACAATGGTCTGCAGAGAAACTGTGACAAACACTTTGATCTATGGAGACCGTTTCCCTGCCCTGTAGTTCTCGACAGAAATTCACAATACGATCAATAAATGCAAACGCATGCTGGTTCGCTAAGTCAGTCTTTAAGCCAAACTACTGATTCCTCAGTCAGACAAGGTCTTGAATTTAATTTGGCCAGTTATAAGCACATAAATACTTTTTCACTGGTATAATATAAAACTTTATAACGCTGCTGTCTATTCTGTGAATAAGAAGTAGCTACTCGGACCAAAATAAATGCAGCCAATACAGAAAGTAATACCTATTTAAATAACTTGTGAATCTCTCCAGCTGAGACAAAACAGGCCCGTATGGATCCTAATCTTTGTAAGGGTAATTTTAATCAAAGTGTATGTAATATTCAGGGAAGGAAAAATGAAATTTTTCTCAGTCTGATAGAGGGTATCCATGTGTTTTCACTCAAGCACGGCAATGTTTGCACATGCATGGATCGACCAAGTCAGGAAGGAGCAGAACAAACAAGGTGCAGGAGGGAGAGAAGCTGTGGGCGGGTAAAATTATCAATAAATTACAGGGTCATGATTTAGCAAGTTGCTATTTGCTGCTACTTTTAAAGTAAGATTATTTTACCTTTGAACTACCTAATTTCTTAACCTTTTTAGCTCCATCCATCATTCCTTCAATTCTTAACCAATTTTCCATGCCCTTCTGAAGACAAACATCCCCACAGCGTTATGGTACCACCACCATACTTCAGTATGGTGATGAGGGTGGTCGGCCTGTGATCAAGTTGTACGCTGTGTCTGAAATAATTTCTGACTACAGTCAATTCACTATTTTGTTAGGCTGTTTAAATCCTGTTTAGTTAGATTATATGAACCCAAAATTGTGGACTCAGTGTTCAGAGATGGGATTCTGGATATCTTGTTTGGAACCAGTGGCTATTTGAGTTCCTGTTGCCTTGCTATCATCTCCAACCAGTCTGCCTGTTCTCCTCTGACCACTAACATTAATAAGGCATTTTCATCCAGACTGGATGGATCATACTTTTTTGAGCTCTGTAAACCCTAGAGGTGGTTGTGCATAGAAACACTAGTAGATTAGAACTTTCTGAAATACCAGAAGGTCTGGTGCTATGTTCAAGGACACTTAAATCCTATTTCCTCCCCATTCTGACGCTCAGTTTGAACTTCAGCAGGTCATCTTCACCATGTCTACATGACTAAATGTATTGAGTTGCTGCCATGTGATTGGCTGGTTGACAAGCAACTGAAGAAGAGAACCGAATAAAGTGGATGATGCTTTTTCTTTTGCTTTACTCCGACTTTGAGACACAAAATAGCATCCCTGATAATTTCAGTGTGACAGATTTATGGGTCCCTTTTGGAATTTATGCTTGCTTCTGCTATGAGATATGAAATACAAATTTCTGCTTCATGAAATAGCTTCTGGCAGTCTTATTTACAGTTTCAGAACATGAGGGTACATCATTAGCATTTCTTTGTGAACACTTTTGTATATCTAGAGGTCAAACAGTCCAGCTGCATGATTTCAGCTTGAGTCACTCTCACACCTTTAAGTGCTCTTATAATTTATTCACAAGGGTAGAGACCAGCCGTGACCAAAGTCCAGACCTTTCTCAAAAGATCATACTTGACAACTAACCACGACCATACTCACAGGAAACACATGAAGACAGGCTCTGTTCCCTCGAGGTTTATCTTTAACCATAATGCATGTGGAGGGCTTATGGTGACAATGCCCATTTCTCTAAGTGCTGAAGGCAACAGCTGAAAACTGAAGCACTTACTTGCCAAGAGAGGAAAATTCACGTTAGCTTACACAGACAAAGTAGGCATGTGGAACTAACGCTGCCAGGACAAAAAGAGCACAACTCTGAAACAATTCTGTAATTACCAGTCTTTTACTACCAGCTGATGTGTTGCCATGTCTGTTCATCCTTTTGGAGAGCTGGCATCCCATTTGGAAAATTGCACACTATTTTATTAATATCCCAGATATATAACCTATAAACAAATAATGACGTTACAGTTGATCTGTTATATGTGTAGATAATACTTGTCAATTAAATGTTACATTGACACTAATGTGGCAAATGATTGTTAAACATCATTTTTATACTCAGAAGAAAGACAATTAGATGGAAGCAACAAACAAAACTGCAGCTTTAACTAAGATTTTGTCATGACATTGTTTCACACAGTTATCACAACATTTATTATAGAATTATTTAAAAAAAAATCTAAGTTTTATAAGGGAAAACCTGAATAATCAATGGGAGATATGTATCTTACAGTACAAAATACTAATGCACATATAGCCATGGGCACAGATGGCACTAGGGACGGGGTGTGTGTGTGTCCCTCTCAGATTCATAGAGACACCGATCCGATCCCCCCACTTTTCCCAACGTAAGGCGGCAAACAGGAGATTTTCATTGCAGCGTGCATTGAGAGCGCTTCGACTAATGGTGCGTTTCAGTTGTACAGAAATGTGGGAATGTCCACGCTCCATGTCAGAATTTTAATCAGAACCCTATGTGAAGTTGCATCTCCAACACGGAGGGTCAGATTAATCTCACTAACCCAACATAGAATTCATGTTATCTACTGATTATGTAAACAGTCATTATACAGGACTGTCTCAGAAAATTAGAATATTGTGATAAAGTTCTTTATTTCCTGTAATGCAATTGAAAACATGAAATGTCATACATTCTGGATTCATTACAAATCAACTGAAATATTGCAAACCTTTTATTGTTTCAATATCGCTGATTATGGCCTACAGCTTAAGAA
>JBAMHW010000014.1:26611113-26622491 GCA_037177495.1 Rhadinocentrus ornatus
AGACAGACAGACAGACAGACAGACAGACAGACAGACAGACAGACAGACAGACAGACAGACAGACAGACAGACAGATAAATAAATGAGTTACCTCTTTTATGCTCTGCACAGGATCTTGTTGGAGAGTTGCTGCTGTCATTAAGGTTTCTTCCCACCTCACAGAGGCTTGAGGTTGGTTTGTTGAAGATCAAAATGGCTCTTACTGAGATTTCCTCAGATGCAGGTAATGCACAAATAAAGCCACAAAATACAATGTACTTATGTCATGAAGTTATAAATCAATCTTATTTGTCAATCTATGCTATACAGCGCTGTATGCCAGGATTAGTGTCCAGTGCAATCAGAGCAAGTTGAGGTACCAGAAAACGGCTGCAGTGGCCCTCTGTCCAGTGACCGTCTTCAATGAAGTCTTTATGTTCTCCCTGCCAGAGTTTCCTCTGGAGCAGTGTAAAATTTTGGTTTCTGTGTACAAGATTCACACAACTACTAAATCAAGCAAACATCTGATTGGACAGTTAAGTGTGGGGAAGGAGAGGGATTCAGAAGATGAACACTGGACCTTGATGTTGCTTTCAATCCGCCAGCCTGTTGCAAAGTGGCATGGTCTGATGATTTAGGTAACAATTCATAAACCCCTTTGTGAGAGCTGATTTTGTGTTGGTATTGTATTCAATCGAAAGATGGGGCATTAGTGTTTATAGCAGTGTTTCTCAATCCCGGTCCTCGGGACCACTGCCCTGCATGTTTTAGAGGTGTCCATCTTTAACATATCTGACTCAAATTAATGGCTTATTAGCAGGCTTACAAAGAACTTGATGAGCGGTTCAGTTAATCTGCATCAGGTGTACTAGAGTTGGAAAGAGCTAAAACATGCAGGGCAGTGGTCCCTGAGGACCAGAATTGAGAAACACTGATATATAGGTGTCTGCTTTAATTCCTTTCCCTTTAAATTCCACAATAAGGAAGCCGTCATGCTTCCAACAGGAAAGTGAAGCTAGCTTTGTATGCATCTTTTCCATCTTTGTTTTAACTCCAAATTTTCTTATAAAAATAGTTTTTGATCTGAACATATTGTACTTACTGTTTGTGATACTATTGAAATTGTTTTTAAGTTCTCTGAAAATAAAATCTGATGTTACATTGTTTGTATATGTGTCTTTTCCCACCTATACATCAGTACCTGGCCTTTTTTCTAATTACAAATTTCAGCACAGCTGATGTGGAATGGTGGACAGTGGCAGCTCAACCCAGAGGAACCAGCCAGCTAATTTAAGCAGATGGACTGAGAATTTATGGCCTTCCTAGTTTCTGTTTATTTAGGAAACACATATTTGAATTTGGCCCTGCAACCTGCCAGGGTATACCCAGCCTCTCACCTAGTAACTGCTGAAATAGGCTCCAGCTGCCTCTGTAACCCTCCACAGCAATAAGCAGGTATAGAAAATAGATTGAAAGATGGATATTGCATTTTTTAGAGATCGACAAATGGCACCCTGCTTTGCATGTCATAAAACCTATAAGCTTTGCTGTCCTTTCCTTTTATGTTAGTTTGACTGTCTGCAATTTTACTAATGCAACCTTGAGTATTATTGGCATTAATCAAATCTATGAGAATGGAGAGGTGCAAAGAGATTTCATTTATTCAATTTGAGAAGATAAAGGCAAAGGCAAATTTATTTGTAAAGCCCATTTCATGTACAAGACTATTCAAAGTGCTTTACATAAAACATTACAGCAGGATGCAGAAAGCAATAACAAGTACATTATAAAAATATTAAAAGAAATAAAATTAATAGATATATAAATAGATAAAATGCAAGAAAGTAACAATTCATAAACCACTTTGTGAGAGCTAATTTTGTGTTGGTATTGTATTCTTTCCTCTCCCCAGCCACATTCACCAGCTCGTCCTGGGGGATCCCGAGGCGTTCCCAGGCCAGCTGAGAGATGTAGTCGTTCCAGCATGTCCTGGGTCTTCCCCGGGGCCTCCTCCCGGTGGGATGTACCCGGAACAGCTCACCATCAGGGTGATGCCAGGGGGCATCCTGACCAGATGCCCGAGCCACCTCATCTGGCTCCTCTTGATGAAGAGGAGCAGCGGCTCTATTTAGAGCCCCTCCCGGCTCACCGAGCTTCTCACCCTATCTCTAAGGGAGAGCCCGGCCACCCTGCGGAGAAAACTCATTTCGGCCGCTTGTATTCGCAATCTTATTCTTTCGGTCACTACCCACAGCTCATGACCGTAGGTAAGGGTGGGAATGTAGATCAACCGGTAAATCGACAGCATGTATTAAAACATGATCATGTCCAGCTTGTTTGGACTCTAAATAAAAACTATTGAAATGCAGCAGAGAACAGATGGGTCTTTAAATTGGATTTAAATGAACTGAGTGTTTCATACAGATGAGTGGAGCTGTCATCAAATAAAAAAGAATTGGGACCTTATCACGTTATAACGTGATGTTTATTGTAAAAACGTGAAATGTATAACGTTATAACACAAGTTTATCGTAAAAACGTAAAACATGAAGCGTATCACGCTATAACGTGATACGTTTTGTGGTGAAAACGTGGACTATAAAACACATTTGTCGTTGTATGGGGAAAACTGTGTGTGCTAATATGCGTCATTTACCAAATGGGATTAGGTTGTAGGACATTGGAGATGTAACACCCCTCTGGTTGAATTAGGGACACAAGGCGTTACTGGCATTTATTTGCACACACATGCTGTCAACCATGCCGTGAGAACTAAGAGAAAACACAAAATATATTTATATAACATAAACATTCTCATAGAAAATGAACACATAAACCTGCATACGTTATTGGTCGCATTAACTCAAAGTGGGGTTAAATGAAATCATCCCGTTGAGTCTACTTCAATCCCAAAGGCTGTTTGACTTATAGCATGCCATTGAAAACGTCTTCTCTACTATCTGACAGAATATCAAGAAGCCCTTCGTCAGTGCAGAGCACCGGAACTTTGGTTCCGATATAAAAGCTTAATTAATCACATATCAAATTAAAACTCAAATGAAAAAAAAAAGTCCTTTAAAAAAATAAATAAATAATTTGTTTAAATCAAATTATTAAGTGAACTTAAACTCTGCTACTGATGGCAGCTACAGGAGAGATCTGGTGAAGCTTGGATGATGTTGACTGTCCGAATGTGCACCCTACTTCCTACATAGTGCCCTATATAGGAGTCACGCCATTTCGTAGGGGTGAATGTCCAGAGAGAAAAAAGTAGGGCACTCAAAATTACCCACAATGCATCTTGAAAAGTAGTGAGCATCGTTGGTCGCGGTTGGTCACTAAACGGGTCAATATAGACCACAATGCATTGCGGGCACAAGCTCAACATGGCGCAAGGAAGCGTAAATAGATATGCAACAAAGAATAAAATACAACATAATAAATAAAAATAAAAATATTTACACACAACTTTGGATTGGATTTGGAATGACATCTTGACGCACATTGTGGTTGCCGTGGTGACGGCTGGTAGTCACGCGGTCTGCGGTGAGGATCAAATAGGCAGCATCAGTGGCGTCGCCTGGCCTGGGCATTTTTTTCCCCCCAGAAGGAATAAGTTTAAATAAACTGTGCCGTTTTATAACATTAAGAAGATGGTAGTTATGTAATTTCCTGGCTTCTGTGAACGCAACACAGGTACAACAATATGACCAATCACAAAGGAATTGTGCGGAAGCGGGAAATCCTCCGTGTTTTATTGGCTGACAGCCCGGCGTTTAATCCCTAATCTGAACTCCGTTGTTATTTCGATCGGTCAACAATGGACATCACGAAATAGGTAAACAGATCATTCAAACCCTGTATGTCTTAAAAATTGAATAAACATTAGGCAGATCCTTCGTGACAGTACTTGATACTACGAAGGTTAAACTAGCTACACTAAACCGTTAGCCTTGCCCTTTTCTGTTATACACATTGCATTAAATCCAGTGGTGAACTCTACGTGATTCGCTGGTATACCCGCTGGAAAAGGTCCCGAATTTCCCTAAACCACTAAGGAGGAGGTGCTGCTGCTTTGATTGTATGCGTTTGTGTTGTAGTAGATGAAGGCTTTCCAATTAGTGTTTGATGTTTGGTTTCAAGATGCTGCTTTAGTTCAGAACAGCTTTATTGTTATTTACTGATGTTTGTATTTAGCTCCAGGTCACTGGCTGGTCAATAGTTAAAGTCCAGCTGTTAAAGACCGTTTTACATCTCATGTTGCTCACATTTATAAGTGGAATACAAAACCAGTCTTTCGTGATCTCACATTTGTGTGGGTGTATACTTAATCTATTAATGAGGCTGGTGGTTGTTGTATGTGTGTGTTGCTCCAGGACGGGGGTGTTCAAGACTGGGAAGGAAAAATCAGAGCATACCACTAGACTAAACTAGGCTGTACTACTGATTAAATCTACAGTTTTACTTTTGTTCTGACTGAGTGCAAAGACTGCTGTGTTTCATGTTTGCAGTTATTCATGTAGATTTTTTTCAGTGTGATTATTATTACTACTACTACTGTTATTTAGCAGACGTTTTTTTCCAAAGCGACTTACATCTGAGAGAATAGGAGGGTCCATTATGGATAAGTGCTGCTCAGTCTGCTGTGAGTCCTGTTGGACACAGCATCGCAATACTTCCTTAAAATATGCAAATAGGTACTACGACTTATTGCGGTTTAGACAGTTGTTGCGATATGTATATTGCAAAGGCTAGTATTGCGAGGTAAATTTTCGATATATTGTGCAGCCCTACCCTGGTGGTTCGAAAATAAAATATAATTCTTCACAAGCAGCAACAGCCGGTGGGAAAATGTAAACCTACGCGGAAGTGCAAAAAATTGCAGTTCACTCCTCATCGACTAGGACCTAGCTGCACCCATTTTAAATTCATAAATTCTTGTGTATCTCAAGTAAACCATCATATTTACATTTTATCAACACATATAATCCTAAACAACTGTAATCAGTAACTCTGCTTTTACCCCATCAAGAAGGTGGCTGAGGTTATATTTGCCACCTTCAAATCGGTGCCAAGAAACTGTGGATTCATTTTCAATGAATGTAGGAATTTAATAGTGGGGTGACATTAGATTAATTGGACCACTTTTTGGTATATCGCTTAGAAAAGAAAGAAGAAGCATTGAGTGACAATGAATTATGTTTTTTGTTTGTTAATATAGATTGTTTTCAATGTGCTGAATTTATATGAAAGTATAGTTGTTCAGGCCCTATAGAGCAGTGTTCAGGTAAAGTGGCCAGTCAAATTGCAAATTCCTGATTTTAAAAAGAAAAATCAAATTAAGTATATTTTCAATTTAAAGTCATTTTAGCACACAAAACACAATATTTTACATTTTAAAGATTATGAAACAGTTGCTTAATCTGTAAATGATATCAGGCTACCTCATATACAAAATATTCAGGATGCTGTGCGAAATGTAAATAAAAGCAGAATTAAATTTCTAAATGTTTTAACCCCATGTTTTATTCCCAGTAGAAGATAAACAACATATCACATGATGAAACTGATGGAAAATATGAGCTGATGGTGAATCTGATGGCAGGAACACATCTGTAAAAAGTTGCAACAGGAGCAACAAAAGGCTGGAAAAGTATCTAACTTTCAACAGGTCAGTAACATGACTGAATATCAACATTTCAGAGAGGCAGAGTCTCAGATGCAGATTAACGCTCTGTCATGCACAGAAAAAGTCACGTCCAAAGAGAAATCCAGAAACACCACCATAGTCTCTGGACCAAAGAATGGTCTAAGGCAAAGTGGAAAACATTTCTGTGGAACAGAACAGTTTTACCACAAAACATTCGGAACAAAGAAAGGAACAAAATTTGAACGTGTAATTCATTAATTATATAGAAATTTATAGACTATGAACTATTTGCATAGGGCAATAGAATAAATAGGCTAAGTGTCATTTCAATTTACCATGTGCAAACGCCTTCAGAACGGGTCGTGATTGCGCTCAGAAGGCGCATTTGGATGCACGTATTTGGCTAAAACGGCTTTCCATAGTCCCCGAATGCTGCAAAAAGCGGCATTCAATGACCGCGCGTAAAAAGCGCCGTTTTATGGCACCTTAACGCACGTTAAAAACGTTGTTTTGTGCAAGTACAACACGCGTAAAAAACGGCATTTTCTCCTATTATAATTATCCCAGCCCCCTTTTTGACCTGCCACTGAAATTGAACTGGGATCATCCAATCAGTAAAGACAAAGAGCAGGCAACACCAGTTAATCACCGATCTGCTTTGCTGTAGAATTGGATTCATTGTTCCAAGCCTGCTCTGTTTGTTGAGCCGTCTGCTTGTGTGCTGACATCCGCAACTAAATGCAAATGCATTGCTAGAATACAGACTCAAATCTAAACAGAAATACGGTATTTTATGATTTTTAACTGCCTATATGCTACTCAAAGAATACCATAATGCGGTGTGTATACACCGCAGTGTATGTGTGTGTGTGTATGTGTGTGTGTATATAGCTATAGCTTATATAGCCTTATATAGCTATTTAGTTTATGCAGCAACTTACACAGTGACTACAAAGGCAGAGGTTGGATTTAGTCTATTTGTATGATGCGTACACTTCCCAAATAACGCTCAGAGCTTGGATGGGCCTCTCTTTTTATTAAAAGCGATTGATCATATCAGACACTAGGCAGGATGCACTGCAAACCTGTCAAACAAAACAACACACTATTGACCGTCTTGTGTTCTTATGACTTGTCGCTCTCCCATGCCCAGGTTTAAACACGGTGTCCAATAAAAAACTTAAACAAATAAATGCCATGCCAAAGAAAAGGAAGTGGATCAGCACACAACTCGGTGGTGTTCCCGTGGTCAGGATCAGGGTCGAGCAAGCACAAAGGCTCATCCTGAAAGTTACTGTGGCTTATTTGTTGAAAAATCATGGGCACATGTTGTGTTGTATAACTAGCACTGACGGCTCAAAAAGCAGTGTGCAGAAATGATGGCATCATCAGTTGACCTGTTGTTCCTGTTTGCATACTGACCTGGTGAGGATCCAGGATGGTTGGAAAGCCAGCTTTCATTACTCCAGTCTTCCTAATATTATTTGCACATTTAACTGTTGTGTGACCTGCTTTGACAAGTTACTTTCCTAACTGTGGGATCAATAAAGAAAATTTTTCCATCTTATTTTGCAGCAGTCTCATGAAACATTTTGTGATGTTTAATGCCTTTGGCATGTAATCATTTATGGGGGCCAGTATGACAGAGGTATTTAGACATAGCCCTACAACACAGATTAGTAGAATATATTAGAAAATGCTCCCAGCTAACTCTGGAACAGTCTCAAAGAACCCTCCTGGCACTCACCTGGGTTCCCTTCTGCATGTGGATCATGTGGAGGCTGCGTCTCACATCAGAAGGGTGCTACATGGGAGCTGGTTGTAGTTGCTGCACCTTATGGAGGCTAAAAAATATTCACCCAAGCTGTTTTGCCACACTTTTCCATGCCCGGCTTTTGATACTGATTCAAAGTAATACTATGGCAAAACTGATTTATCACACAGCTAATTCAAGTTTTGGTCACCAGAGTGTGCTCAGATCTAAAGTGCAGTTGAATTCATTAATGTTGCTTTGATAAGTCAAAACACTTATTTTACCTTGATTTCCTGTGATTGTACATACTGGCAGACTGGACTAAAGTATCCATAAGAAAAATCCCTTAATATTTCAGAGTGTACCTAGTCTCTGTCAGAGAAAACGTGAGATCAATACATAATGTCAATAGCCCCATTTGCAATTATACAAACTTGGGGAAACATGATAACATGAACAAAGTTTAAATAACTATTTACAATACAGATGCAGTTGCAAACAACATTGGTATTTTAGGAACATAAATAGTTCTATTCATTCATCCACCTGTACACAAATACACACATCACAATTCACACCTTCCAAAGCCTATTAAGTCTTTTATTGCCGTGGTCATGAGTCTTTTAAAGTCCTCTGCCTCTGCAATGCCTCTAGGAAAGAAAAGTGACATGCTGCATGTTGAGGCATATGGGATGCGGCGGCTCCCTGGCTCCTGATCATAAAACTCAATGGAGCATTGCTGCTGAAAGCCAAGTGGCGGAAGGCAGTCAGCTCCAGTCACAAACACCAGGATGTCCTCAAATGTTTTGTTCACCTGTCAACAAACATACAAATAAATAAATAAATAAATCGTTGTATACAGACCTTGGACTTTCACCAGCCACCATTCCCACTGGAAGATGGTGTCCTCTTCCTGTTTTCTCTTGTTGCTTCCAGTCTGACTCCATAGAATGGTGAAGAGATTCTGGAGACAGTTCCTTGTTAATTTCTGTCCAGTGTTTGTTAAAAACTGGAAGGAACTGTCTCCAGAATCTCTTCACCATTTCCCCAAAGTTACCACAGGAATCCATCCCAGAGATGAACTGATGGATCATGCTTGCCACACTGAAAGATGCAGAATTTAGAGGTATACGGTATAAGTTAGTTTTTAGCCTAAGTAAATATTTCACCTAATGTGAATGTTTATAAAACTGTGATAATATTACATTTTGGTATGAATTTAAAAAAAAAAAAAAATACTAACAGCTTAGCCTCATACATCAACTCATTTTTGTCTTACCAATGGAAAAGAAAGTGAGCCACAATCTGCTGCTTGATCCGGGATAGATCCTGCAGCGTGGCTGAGTACATATCCGGGACACCACATCAGCAATCCAGTCCCCCAGTGTGTTTTTGAGGATGGCCAGGTCTTCCGGGGTCCTGCACATCTCAAGCTTTAAAAGTTGATATACGCAAGTCATGACAGAAAGAAAAATAAATAAAATACAGTGCTCAAGTGCTTTACATTTTTTAGTGTCTGTAATTATATACAACCACTTTCCTACTACATCCTGTATAAATATCTTGGTTCTTAAATATTTCATGTTCCCAAACACTGAATTACCTGTGACACATTTGCCTGTGGGTCTGGGTCCATGAAATTTTCCATTTTAAATGATGCAAGGTCAGGCCTTTCACCACACATCATCTTAAACAGGTGTTGGTTGATACATTTTGGTCCTGGTCCATTGTGCATAATAGACCAGGCCGCAAGCTTCCCTGCTGTGTAATATTTGTTCAGGTCCAAGGACTGCTGATCATATGAAGAGATAAGGTCCCTTGTTTTCCTTCAAAAACTCCCAGGGAACTTTGGATCTCCAACATCAGCAAACTGCAAAATTTACGTGAACATTTACATGGGAAGCAATCAAGATTATCTACAATAAAGAAATAAATTATTATAAAATTATGGAAAATAAAAATAAGTTACACGTTGGTGCGAGGCTAGACGTTTTCTTCCTGTAGTACGACTTCCGCAGCTTCTGAAGGTGAACTGAAACAACAAATAAAAACAGTCATTTTTAATGGATTTCATGAAGTCGGCAATGTAGAAAATCAACAATAAAGTCAAATTAACATAAAATGACAGAAAATAAAGATAGCTTACACAGTGGCCTGAAGCTGCCTGTCTTGCTGATGAAGGGCTTCCGCAGCTTGTGAAGGTGAACTAAATAAAACAAAACCAAAGAAAAACATTAATTTTTGAACTGCATTTTTGCAGTGAGAGAGAAAATGATAATTGATAAGTCAACTTTACTAAACAGAAACAGAACTGAAAATAAAGATTATTTGCACTGGAACCTGAGGCTGCCGGTCAGTGGCTGGAGAAATCTATCATTCAAAGAAAACAAGCTCTAAATTATGATACACATAGACCTTTGTTATAAGGTTTAAACATTTATGATGACAAACTACAGGAATTTCTATTCTTATCATTACAAAAATCAATTATTACAAATAAGTGTGAAACTAAGACGTGATCTGACTTTACAAGGATAATTAAATATACATCATCAATAGGCAAAAAATATTTTCATGTGTTATAGGTCATTACACACTGAAAGCATTTGAATTCAAGACTTTCCCATGATTTACACTGGCATTTAATATAATTTCAAATTAAAAACCAAGATAAGACAAATTGTGACATTATTTAAATGGCCATTCTGCAAAACCCAAAAGAGGAAGAATATATAAATTTGAACGACCCAAGGAGTTGTTCAGATGAATCATCCTCGGGCAGTTGTGTTCTAGCTTCACAACCTGCCTTTGACCATTCACCCTGCACAGTTTAAAATGTGAGGTCAATCAGGGAATGCTCTCCTGAAGGGCCTCCACAAACTCATGGGCATTCATGTCGTAATTTACAACTGCTCTGCATGCAGGAGTTGCATCTGTGAACAAATATAAAGTTACGAGTATGGGTGCTTGTTATGTTTTTATAAAAAAAATATATCAAATATTTACATTGCTAAAGTAACGTTTGCATGTCACAAACAACATGTAATCCTATAAAAGTAACCCAATTTATGTAGTTAAAAATAGCGAAGATTATCACGATGGGTCCGGTAATAGATCATGGAGGCGCTTCTTAACACCGAGGCGCTTCTTAACACCTTAAAGGTGATTTGACAAGGGCAGGTGGATCTCTGCCTTCTTCTCCTCACAGGACCCACACCCTCCTCTCTCCTGAACATCTCGAATCTGCATCAAAGTTTTAAACAAACAAAAAAGTGCATAAAAACTAACTGAAAATAATGTTTTTCATTGTATCGTATTTGAAGTCGTTGTAAAAATTATTGAAGTCTGTTATAAGTGTCACGAAGATGATATTAACATAAAAAAAAAATTTGATCACCTCTGAAGAAGAGATGTTCCCTTCTCCGAATCTTCCCTGTTCAGGAGCCGGTTGAACTGTGCATTCATACGGTCTCGTATTTCTGCAATGCTTCTCTGGAACCTTCTTTCGCTCATTTTCCAAAAAACGGTCCAGATTATTGTTTTCCCTATTATATAGGGATAATATTTAAATTTTTGCATGATAATTGCGCGCAAACGATTACTTGAATCTTATTGGATCGCTGTGCACCCTCTTGGCCCAATAGCGATGGATTCATCACTGATTGACAAAGAGACGCAAGTATGTAAGTAACTTGTTTTAGCAGAAGCAGTTATGTGGATCACCGCCATTGTCTTAAAGTGGAATTTTCCTCACATGATGAATAGTCGTAGATTAACCATATACTCAAACTGTGAGGCTTCTCAGCTTTCTTCATTGATCTGTGGTAGGGCTGGACAATAACTCAATATCAATATATATTGCAATATACTTTTATTCAATAATGGTAATATGAGTTTTGAACAAATTTCCTATATTTCGATATACAGGACTGTCTCAGAAAATTAGAATATTTTGATAAAGTTCTTTATTTCCTGTAATGCAATTAAAAAACATGA
>JBAMHW010000014.1:26622591-26635833 GCA_037177495.1 Rhadinocentrus ornatus
GCCTGGGAACGCCTCGGGATCCCTCCGGATGAGCTGGTGAATGTGGCCGGAGAGAAGGAAGTCTGGGTTTCCCTGCTAAGGCAGCTGCCCCCGCGACCCGACTCCGGATAAGCGTCAGATAATGGATGGATGGATGGTCTTTGGGCACATACTTATTTCAGATAAAAACAGAGACACTTAAATATTTATACTTGCAGAGGGAGGATATAAAAAATGTATATTGATTGTAGGCCAGTATACATGATGAAGGGATGAAGGTCGACATAGGTTAGACAACCATAAACGGCACTTTTATACACACAGAAGTTAGCAAAAGCTTTGTATATGAGTTTCTGATAATAACAAGTAAATAGTATAGAACACGGAGGGGAGTATGGAGGTAGACCTGGACGACCTGTACATTCATTCTTTTAGCTAATATTCCAAGCAGTTTTCTGGTTTTCAGAATCAGGTTTTTCTTAACATAAATGGCTGATAATTGCTTTACTTGGCAACAAATTCTGTAAAAGAAAAAAAAGAGAAAAAAATCCAAATAAGCCATTGATTCTCAATCTAACATCATTTTGCATCACAATGCCAAATAACTGAGCTACAGTGGATAATAAAGGTTTGGACACATGCTCTGTCATTTTGAATGAGTGTGTCCAAACTTTTGACTGGTCTTGTTCATAAGGCTACACACGAACTTGTTAAAATAAATTCACTTTTGATATTGATCAGTGAATGTGATGTAGGATTATGTCCCCAAGAGTCCCAATAGTCCCCTTCTCCATATCGCTCTACAAGTTTTATGACCAAAAGAAAAACACTGCAAAATGTTAATTTTAAACTGATTGCCCAGCACACTCCAACTATCTTTAAAAGGAGGAACCTCAAGTTGATTAAATCCAGAAAAGAGGTTTTAGTCTAAACCCAATATACAAACAGTTCTTTTGGGGTTGATGGGCACTCAGGTCCACTCAGATCAACCCCCTTTCCAAAGGTCCTTTCTCCAAGACTCTCACACTTGTAAATCACAGATTACAGTAAAACCCCCTACTTCTGCCTGATTTTCTGCCTGGGACAGTTGTGTTTCGTCAAGGTGTCAAGGAATTAACTAACTTCTTTTAAGAACTGGTTTTAAAATGAATGTTTAAACTGTATTAAATGTTTGATTCTTGTCATAATGAATGGTTTAAAATGATCCCACAAATTGAAAAACACAAATAGTAATTTCAGCTGCATTTTTAGGAGCTTCTGTTAAAAAGTTACAAATAAATGGAATGTGCTCATGGAGTTGGAGCGCCTCTTAGTGGCTGTTCGTCAAGGCTTGTCACTTTTGGTCCAATGAAACTTTTTATGACTTTTAGAAACTTTAAAGAAACGTTTTATCATTTAATTTTCCTAACTAAACTGATAATGTCTTATTTTAAATATGAGGTTTTCTTTTACAGGTCCCGGATCACAAAGCTTTTCTTTTATCTGTGAAAATGGTATAATTGTGTATTTATGTTTAATGGCTAATTAATCTCTTTAGTAATAAGTTATTGATCTTTCTTGATAAAATATGTGTTACAATGCATTTTTCTTGTTGAGTGGAAAATTGGTAAAATAACCTTTTAAAACTTACATTCAGTTTGGATTTGATCTCGAAGATCTTTGTAAACGACCCTTTCCGCGCCTGAATCGTCCGCACTGTGATTGGACAACAGCGTAAGGCCTCTCCTTAAGTACTATCTAAAATTTAGAAGAAGTTTTTCAGTCAGATGATGATGAAAAGAAGAAGAATGCGCCTCACTGTTTGTCTTTTGTTTATTCGTCTTCGTTTTAAGTGTAATATTCTTGCTCACATTTAAACCAGGAAGCGTTGCTATGCAACCAGCATACATTTTATCCAGTGCAAGAATTATCCAGATTTGCTAATTTTTTCCTTTCACTCTTACTGCTTGAGTGAACTTTTGGAAGCCAGCCAAAGTTTACTCTCAGGGCCGAATAACTAGAAGCGCTCCCCGGTGCTTGAAATATATTAGATGGGAGGAATTATTACACACTGCAGCTTTAAAGTCAACTCCTTACTTCTTTGTTTTACCCTCGTGCACCCAAGAAATATTGCATTATTTGTAAAGCATACCGAGTGGAGACAGTCAACTTTGCGTCTTGCTAATTTGTATTCACTCGGTGCACAGAGGTTTTCAGGTTGCTCACTATTAGTATGAACATTTACAGTGATTAAAGGGTGTAATTTCTCATTTTGGTTACGCTGCTGACTGGCGGTCTAATTGACAGTCTCCCTTCAACAGCACCCTGTAAATGGCTAATCACATTAATTACATGACTGGACATAATTTCAAAGAGCTTCCAAGCAAACAGGGAAGATTGAGAGCATTTTTCCAGGGTAGTACTGTTGTGTATCTATTAGAAATATAAGTATGGATCAGAAGTAGAAGCAGCTTATGTTTAGTGTATAAAATGTTGAAATTTCATATTTCTTATAGACCATGTTCCACAGTTGGTGGGGCCTGAATGACAGTTCTCCTTCATGAAAGAACCCCAGACAGTTCTCTTTGGTTTCTTTTTCAGAACATGCAACATCTTTGAATACTGAGTTTACCTCAACAGGCTGAATCTGCCCTGATGGAAAGATTAACTGGAGATAAGAAAAATACGATGGCATGCTTACGATCTTTGGTAGCATCTCAGCAGAATTTAGGCTCTGCTTGTCCAACACAATAAACATAACCTACTTTTTTTTTTTAAAAGAAATGGGACAAAAATGAAAAACTTATTCCACCGAGCCTGAGACACATTTAACACGTGTTCTTAACCAGCTTCCATCACAACTAACAATCATACTAATTTACATTAAAACGCCAACCTGAAATGTTAGCATGTGTTTGTTCTGCCTGTTGCAAGAATGTTGTATTATTCACCTTGTGAAATTGTTTTAAGCTAAACACGGCACAGTATTTTCACTTGTGTTTGAAAAGGTGCCAAAAATTGCGGACCGTTTTTAATCATATTTCTTTATTTATGTCCTAATTTTCTCCGGTTCCCTACATTGAAGCTCTACACACACAACGCCGCACATGAGCTCATCGTCTGTGTGAAGGTGTTGTGGACTTGAGGAACCAAGTGCAGGTAAATGGTTTTAATGAGTGAAACTAAACTCATTCAACAAAAGACTCCAGTGGCAAAAACACTGACATGGCACAGACTAACATCTAAGAGAAACAAACATGGCATGGACTACATTTAGCACTAACAGCAACAGAGGTACCAAACAAACAGAACACTAACTGTGACAACAAACAGTGGACTGGCACAGGAGGACCTGGAAAACAATGGTTTAAATACACTGAGGAATTAACAAGATACAGGTGAGGTGAATGAGCTAATCAGACCGAGTGAACTAATGAGCAGAAAATAAAAACCAACACAGAAGTAAATATGGCCCTAAAGACCAAAAACCAAGAACATGAAACAACATAACAGTAAACCAAGGAAAATAAACCAGGAATCATGACAGTGTGACAGTAATAAATGACTTCTCGGCACACAATTGTTGATCTGAAACATGGTGACCACTGAGAAATCCATTTCTCTGTGGATAAAATGAAGCATTAAAGCCAATTATGTGCACCAAAGAGTTTTTTGTGTAACTCAAAGAACTGTTTTCTCTATTTGGCATGATGTTTTCTATATTTTTAATTCTCAACTGATCACTGTTGTGTAATACCTTGATATTAAATATAAATTAATGTTAATTAATCAGAATTTAGAAATTTGATTCGGCTTCGATTTGGGGCACCACTCTTGTGTTTGTTAGACTATTTTAACGGCCCAGAAGAGAAAACCATGACTGGATGTTTTAAGAAAAAAAATATTTACTTTAATGTCTCATTTCTAAAGATATAAAATTCCCACTAAAATGACTCATTCCAGAACAACAGAAACACTGCCGAATTGTAATGACAATGTATTATTCACCATCAGATTAACAACAAAAATTGGAGTTATTAGATCGTATAGGACTTTAAAGCCGCAGAGTGTAAGAATTACTCCCATCTAGTGGTGGCGAATATATTACAAGCTACCGAGTAGTGCTCTACTGGAGCCTCACCGTTTAAGAGATTAGTTACGCCTACGGAAGCCGCGGAGATTCATAAATGTGAAGTTCGAGTGTCCCGTCAGGTGAAGAGGAACAGAACGATACGTAATTATTATTTTTATGCCAATAAGTTACAAGCATGCCCTCCATGTATTTAGTACCAAGTTACTGCTAATAGCTAATGTTATCGTATGAAAGCGTTTTTTGTGACTTTCACACTCAGAGATCATCTGATGAAGGGAGAGGAAGATGGAGAGAAAGCAGGGCAGTGGACTGTCGACGCTGCTCAAACATTACTGTGTTTAATAACATGTATTTCAGCTGATTTATCCAGGGAGGTGGGCGACGTTTTGATATAAAATAATTATAATCTGAGAGATATTTCTGTGTTAGAATGCTGCGGTTCTAGTGAATAAATCACACCGAGAAACTGGTTTTACTTTGGTCTATTTTGTCTGAATAGACGGAGGACAACTACCCCCATCCCGTTGACAAACCAGCTGGAATAAAATATAAAACAGGAGGGAAAGCTCTGGGAAAATATGTCTGAAAGAAACGCACGGTCGCCTGCTGGTATGACTTCTGTGAAGAGTAACAACTGAAAACTGTTGAAACGTAGCTTTTCTACTGCAGGCTAACTAACAAATTAGCCATTTCTGCCGTTTTATATAGCAAGTAACAGTAAATGATCCGACTTAAACGGGAGGATAAAGTAGTTGCTGGACCACCTGCCCTGTTTCTAACATAACACCAAAATAAACTTCACAGTTATATTGCATTAACTCACCTATCCAGCAGAAAGCTGCCACCTCCGCGTTAGCTTTGAAGTCCCTCTCCTCATCAGCTGCCTCCATCTCGTAAATACCCCACCGATGTACACTCTCATTTTCTCCCGGTTATTACTTCTTTTTCTTTTTTTGGCTATTTTTTTCTCCGTCTTGCAGGCAAAGAGCATAGATGGTCCTCCATTTCAATGTAAGCTGGCAAGCAGAATCATCCACGGTCGTCTTGGCTTGTTTACATCACCCCCGCGCCCTCCCCCTTCCCCCAAAACAGCGGGGACTCGCAGGTAAAACGCACAAGGCTAACAAGTTTGTCCCCTTTCAGCTACTGTATTCAAAGATGGCAATGCAACATGGCAGCCTCCAGTAGGGCGCCGCCACCTATGTATTTAAAACATCTAATTCTGAACTACAAAAGCGCTTTTATTTGGATGGGACTGCGATTAGACTTTGGTAAAATACGTATTTATGAAAGGAATTCTTGATTTTTGCTAACAAAACCCCCCAAAAACTACACACTGTACCTTTAATAGGAAGCTTTTGCTTAATTTTTTGTACTTATTCTGTCTTCTTGCCAACAGTCGACAAAAACAGCTTGCGAAGTTAACTTTCGTTAAGTATTAAGAGTAAATAATGTTTAATGGTTAAACAGGAAATTTGAAGGGAGAAAAACACACACAAGAAGCATTTAGATTGCTTTTTTCTTTGGTTGTCATGGATGAAGTGCATGTGCAGTTTGAGAGTAAAATCCATCAACAGAAAGAAAGCTCTGAGGAGCAGAAACCCCTGCAAAGGAACTAGACATAATGGTTGTATGACTACACTTCACAGAGAAGCTCCTGCTCTTGGAGAAGGCTGTCAAAAAAGTTTGAGCTGCTACGAGGATTCTGCTGAAAGAACTAATCCCTCTTACATAACAAACAAATGGGACATGAAGAATAAAAGAAGAAAGATAAATAAAGAAGATTTTAGTAAAGCCAGCAATACTAAAGCCTGTGGTTGGTGTGGTGGAAGGAATTGCAGCAGCAAAGTGATGACAGGAAAGTGTCAGCAAGTAATATTGAAACCTACGTACCTATTAGCCTGTACGACTGTTAAGCTGGTGGAACCAGTACAGAATTTAAATATCCTTTGCTAAATGAAACGGCATCCTATCCTTTGGATAGGAATGGATGGTGTCTTGTTCTTTTGTTCTGGATAGTGTTTTGGTTTTGCTCTTTTCCCAGCATGCTTATCATGTTGATGATAAGCTGCTACTGACATGGAGGTGGTAAGTAATGAGAAAGGAACTCTCAGCTGCTGCCTCAGCTGGGCGTTGGCACTTTCATGTTGGTAACCAGCACACTGAGGCTAGCAACTCACTGCGTGAGCTGCCGCCTTCACTGGTCATCAATAAGCTACAGGACTCTTGTCCAGTGGGCTCCTAGGGAGTCCTAACCTTACCTCTCTCCATTTCCATCACTGCAACAAGAGACTGAAAAAACGTCCTCTGTAGAATTTCACACCCCACCCCCGAAACTACGTAAGCTGTGAGTGGCCAGACTTGCATGTTTAACACTGTTTTCATGGTTCATGGCTTCCATGCTGGAAACCATGGGAGGGCGACTGTCCTTCAACATGGATAAGAGCTTTAGCCATCATCCTCCTCTCTCCTAACACCTTAACTGGTGGGTCGAAGGGACATCCCAGTACAGAGCTGTTCTGTACTGGAATTCCTCAGTACAGTCAAGCCAGCAATGGATGTAAGCTGGCGTCAAATGTAGGAACATCCATCAATGATCAATACATCCGATTTTACTTCTAACAAGTCTGACAAAGGCTGAAATTGCACCGTGTCTGACTATTAAATTTTACCAATCATTCATTCAACATTTACACCACAATTTCCCTCTCCAGCTGTCATGGGGTCTATTTTAATACAAAAAAAATAAATAAAAAAATAAAACTTTTGAGCCCAATCATCTCATTATTTAGAGAATACGAACTTTGTTTTCTTGAGAAGATAAATTATCCCGTTTTCACAAGAAAATGATCCTCGTTATCTCGATAACAGTTAAAAAAATAAGAATAGCTGAGCCTAGCTGCTCGTGGCTATGTGTTTTTCTGTATTCTCAGTTTCTTTTAGATTGACACTCAGTGTGGGGATCCTGAGGCAAGGTGCCACAGCACTATTGGTAACATTGGCCATACAAAACAGCCCTATGGAGACAGTCGTTATCAAATTATCTTCAGGGTTGGGCTTGCAGCCTTGAACCTTTCTGATGAAGTCTTTTAACCAGTTTATCCACCTTTATGTTACTGTCATCCTATGTTTTATTCCAGCTTTAAAAGTCTGTAGTTGTACTTCATGAATACGTGTTACTGATTGTAAATACAACATGAAAACTCAAATTGCAGGCCAACTTCAAGCTGCTCAGAAAGAATAATACAGAACGCAAGCTCTGGTGGTCCTGTGAGATACAGAAAAAAGAGGTGAGTCAGCTCCGATTACCACAAGAAAAGAGTAAATCTTAACATGACCTGAAGAATCCCTGAGCCGTTTATGTTCTAGGAGCTGCTGGTCAAAGTGGGCATTTCACCTACGCTTGTCACCAGTTCACAGAGGCCAGCAACCTGTGATTGGACTGAAAAGATGGTATGAGTTGCCAAATGCTATGAGAGCATTGAGGTTATTTTCTATTTTTAATAATTTATTGAAATTTCATTTCTCGCAAGAACACCGTGCTAACATGTCTCACAATAACGCTCTTAACTTGTAATTACTTTGCTTTCAACCCCAACATGATAGGGAGTGAGTGGTGCTCTGCTTTAGGTGTAGATCTCAGTTAATGATTCAGGAAACAGCAGAAACTAAATGAGCTGAGATAAAGGTGTCATTTTTTTCTTTCTGCATGCAGTTGCAGGCTGGGACCTCATTGGGAACCGATGCGTGCTCCTCCTGTTTTAGTTGTATTCACCAGGTATCTGGACTTGTGTATGTGTGTGTGTGTGTGTTTCTGTTTTCTCAGTTTCAATTAGATTGACACTCAATGTGGGGATCCTGAGACAAGGTGCCACAGCACTATTAGCAACAACCATTTGACATCAGTCCAGCTTATGGTCTAGGTTGCTGTCAGCCACCATGAACAACATGTGTGAAGGTTCTGGAGGTTAGTGCTGCTATAAACACAGGCAGACAGGTGCTGCCATCCTGGTCAATCGCTGCGGTGTTCACCATCTCTCTAAACTCCAAAAATCAGTTTTCAGATGACACTTGCTAATGATGCACCATTATTCAACAACATAGCTGAACTTATAGTATAACACTCTGTAACTGGCTGGCAAATTAGTGTGGACTCATCCAAGGATTATGGCTGCTGGTTCCAGTCCAACTTTTGGGGGCTTTTGCTTGCAGATGCATTTCAACATCCGCTGGAGCCCCCAGCCTTTGCAATGGAACAGGTCAGATACCACTGTACAGCATTCCTAGAGGCCGTGGTTGTCTCAGAGCAGGACTACTTGGCTGTGCACTACTGGAGCAGGAACTCAGAAGAAAGAGCACTTACCTCTGTCCAGCACACTACAACTTCCACCGGTCATCTTGTGCTCTATATAAACAAATTGTCCTTTGCCAGCTTTTAAACCAGACTTAACTGAATGTCAGTGCTTAAAGACAACAACAAAGCCACATCATCAGCACCTAGCAGGGATTAAATTCTGAGACACCCTCCTTTCCCCAACTTCACCTAGAAATCCTGTCCATGAAGACCACAAAGAGAATCAGCGACAATGACCAGCCCTGGTGGAGACAGCTCTTACTCTGGTTATGCAGAGAACAGAGATGGACTGCCCTGCTAACAGCAGCTCTGGGACCCAATAATCCTAGTCCTGGAATCCTGATTGTTTCCCTTTGGAGGTCTTTTAATGCGCACCCAGCTGAGACAAGACCCTGGGACAGATCCATTCCATGCTGTAGCGATTATATGTGCTTCCTGGCTTAGGATTCCCTAAGGAGCTGGATTGTTGCTGAGGAGGATGTCTGGGTTTCCTTCTTGAATCTGTTGCCTCCGCAACCCAATCCCAGATGTGGAAAGGAAAATGGATGGAAGCAAACATCTGACTAAATGAAACAACCTGAGAATGTAATATTGACCTCACACAGAATGAGATGTGCAGTACTTCATCTGCTGTTGTTCCTACCTGGATGCAGCCATCATTATTTTTTTATTTATTTAGCCCCACTGATAAATTGTATTCTTGAGTTTGTAAAGCTGTTGTACAGTGGTGTGTGTGTTAGTTTGTGTCTAAATGCTCTTATGTTTACTGTGAGCTCTGCTGTTATTTATAAGTGGCCTCTTATCACAGTTTAAAACTTTATATCTGACCATATTTCTTCCAGTAATATGATTACTAATATCCAGTAGAAGTTGTCAATATGTGTTGGACAGCCCAAGTATGCCTCAATTTCAGTTTTTAGCTTCATAAATCTCTTTATTATTATGTCGGGTTTATTATTATGGTTGCTTAATGGTGACCAATCATTTGATTGTCACTTTTTCACACGAACCAATTGTATCTTCTGACATAATTGTTTCAGGAATGAGAAGCTGCTTACTGTTATCTGTTATAACTTCTTGTAAGCTGAAACAAGAAGTACGGGGTCGCTGACGCTCCCGTTGGTCTTAAAGGGCTGATCACTGTAGCCCTGTAGGCTTTGTAAAAATTTTTTTTTCTCATTTAGTATTTTTTTGGGGCCACCCAACATTTTAGTCCATTTTTAAAGCCCCACCACTGAACTTTGGTAGATTTAGTGACAAAGGCACCCCTAACGACAGCTAATTCACCATTCGTCTTGCATCCTGCCTCATTTCTGAGCTCTCGCCAGGCAGTAAAATTTAGTCCAATGTTGTCTCCTGTCTTCGCTCTTTGTCCGCACTTCCTCCAATGATGTCCCTTACATTTCTTTGATGAATCAGCCAGTGTGTTATGTGCAGTTGCTGGCATGTGAGGCAGTGTCATTAAGCCAAATGCTGCTATAAAATAATGCTCCAGAATGGGTCAAATTTGTGAAGTGCAGTGTGTCTTTCCTGGGACGCTGCAGGGTAATGACAGCTTCAGGAATGCACATTATTTATGTCAATGTGACATTAATGTTGCTTTAACATTTGTCATACCTTATTAAAGGCAAACAACAAAAAGCAGACTAAACATTGGCCTGTTAATTGCTTTATAAAAACAGTATAAGGCAACAAAAGATTTTATTTATTGCTTAGATTTTATTGGATGATTTAGATCTTTTACTAAGATACACCTTGTGGTGCAACCCGGACACATCTTCAGTGATGTACCCAGGGTCCTGGGGTGTTTATGTCTTACATCAGACACCCTCACCCAGATGATCCAGCCTGGGGTGATCAGTCCCCGACTTGGATCCAGGTAGTGCACTACACCATGCATGCCCCCTCTTTCTTAACCGCCCTTTCCCTGTTGAGTCTGCAGATCCCTAGGAGTCCTAGAACCCCACGTAGAGACTCGCCTGCAAAGCCACCAGGTCAGCATACTTGACCTTTTTCCACTGATGAGCTTCCTCTATCAGATTTTCCAAGGGGACAGTCAGCTCCAGTCGCAGCATCTGCTCTCTTGCCCTGGACATCACGACCATGTCTGGCTGGAGTGTTATTACTGCAATAATGTCTGGGAATCTCACCTGTCTGGCAAGGTTGACCAATAGTCGCCAGTTGCAAGCACCCCCCTCTTGCTTGCTCGAACAAAGGTGATGGCTCACTTGGAGGGGTGATGCTGCTTGCTGTTGATGATGCGGGTGCAGATGGTGTCTGCTACTGCCCGCAGGACCTGGTTGTAATAGTGGCCCTGGCACAGATAATATATAAGTTTTTAGTAGTCTTGGTATATGTAACCATTTGACTGAAATCACAGAGAAAGCACTATAAAAACAATAAATTTTAATGTAATAAAACATTCGAAACAAACACAACAAAAAATATGAGGAATTAAAGTTTAATATATAATGGGTTTACTCCTCCTGCCCCCATCCAGTGTGTGTCTGAATAATTACAGCCCCTGCAGCCTTGAAGGAGGAGATGAGTATTTTCAAAAATAGGTGAACAGATGGATGCTGCTTTTTTTTGTAGTTTGGACTGAGTGAAAAACATTTGGACTTATTTGTGTACTTTTACTTTGAGTGCTTTTTCTCCTCCTTGAACACTTGAAAACATTAACTGTGCGGTAGAAGAAACAAGAAGGGAATTTATGTTCCAAAATGGGCTTAGCCCAAAAATAGTTTTGGGACCTAAACTCCTAAACTGGCACCGGAAACAAAAAACACAGATTTACTGGTTTAACAACATTTATTCTACCCATTTTCCCCATAGAAAAGATTGCCAGCAGGATCTAATAAGTTTTGATAAACTGAAATGTGTTTTGATAAAAAAAAAAACATCTTTATGTATATAAAAAAGGAGTATTTATTATATAAAAAACACAATTATAATGAAATAAATATTTTAAAAGATTTTCATTTTTATGTTTAATCTTTTTGTTACAAATAAAAAATATTATTCGGTAATTAAAAATTCTTGTTATAAAGCAATATTGCTGCTATTAGAAAGGACCTCCTGGACCACATGTTGTAGCAGACCTGAAGAAGCCTCTGACTGAACACACTCCTTTCTTTTATTACTGTGTTGTGTAGCCAGTGTAAAGAATTGTTGAGCAACGTGTGCAGCATGTTAGCTTCAGTATCTTCAGAGAAGTCTTCAATAAAATAAGCCAGCCTTCTTAATTAGTTTGTTCAGTTTCTTTATGTCTGCTGCTTCAGTAGATGGATGCATTGCTAATTACACTTTGCATATTTCCAGAGTTGTACTGAAAGTCTGATGGTGAGATGGTGAAAGCACAGTCAGTTGTGGTGCTCTTATGCTGCTGACCATCCTTCCCAGAAACACAGCCTTTTAATTTCACAAACTGTGGTCTGTTTGTTTGTATTTTTCTTGGGAGATCAAAGAACATGAGCCTCAGAGTCCTGCCTAGTCCAGATGAGATCAGGCTTACTGAAGCAGGTAGATGATGGCATCTTTAACAACTGTCCCAGGTTTACAAACAAACTGTACATTTTTTTTAGTACTGGAATAATGGATGTCAGCTACAGCATTGGAAAAACCTCCTGAATCGGGCTAGTTTTAAATAGGCGCTGTATTAAGGTTATTTGTTCTGCACAGGCCTTCAGAACCCCTGGGCTGGCACCATCTGGACTTGTAGCCTTGATTCAGGTCAGTTTCCCTAGCTGCCCCTCGACCTGACTGCTCGAGACAGATCGGCTAGAGGTGGAGGCAGAGGAGGTCTCAGTAGGTCGACATACGACTACAAACATCCAATCTAAGGTTCAAGAATCTCATTCACTGTATTAATAAATAGATGAACAGGAGAGTTATTCAGAAAAAAATTGGTCTAGATAAATGAATGAATAAATTCACCTTTGAGACAGTTTGTGCCAAATATTCTCAGAGCTAATTTTATCATTGTTATACCCTTATTTAGCTTTTATTATATTTAAAATGAATAATAGTGGACATGTTTGACTATGATGTAATGCCATCATCTTTAATCTACATCTTTTTGAACTGCCCTAACAGCCCCATTTGCTAATTTGAAAGGTTTTATAAAACAGTATAGCTTGTAGCCCATCATCCTTTAACTGTACAACCGTCTGAATGTGTTCTGTGAATGTGTTCTGCTGGCTGTCTTTATTTGATGTGACCTTAATCTGTGTTATCGCACAGCCTAAGAGATCAGAGATTATCCTGAAGACCCCGGGTGTCATGGGTGGTGGCGAGGACCCAAATGCAGGCAGAATCAGGCAGAATAGTTGCAGGGTAACGGATTTATTTCCCAAAGGAAACAGGGAACTACACAATACAGAGATAAACCAAACAAGGATCTGACAAGAAGAACGGAAAACCCAGGATTTAAATACACGGACTGACAGACCTAAACACAGGTGACGTGAGTAAACAATCAGACAAGGTGCACTAACGAGCCAGAGACAGAAAACAGAGCACATGAGGGAAAACTGAACTAAACATGACAAAACCAAAATAGACAGAACCCAAACACAAGAAACACGACAGTGAAACATGAGGGGAATCTAATGAATGTGTTGGCCCTGGCTCTGAATTTGGTCTGTGGCTGATCTGAGCAGCTGTAAGTTCGAGGAAAACAAAAGCAATTTTATGGCATAATGTGTGTCTGCATGCTTATGTGGGCATCACGGTTTATTTTCAAATCTTACTGTCAATTCTGTTCTCCCCGTGTATGCGTGGGTTCTCTCTGGGTTCTCCGGCTTCCTCCCACCGTCCAAAGACATGCATGTTAGGT
>JBAMHW010000014.1:26699265-26721035 GCA_037177495.1 Rhadinocentrus ornatus
GTATGTATACATATATATATATATATATATATATATATATATATATATATACACACACACACAATGTGTGTGTGAAAATGTTATTGCAATGCATTCAGTGCTCAATTAAAACGGTAGCACTTTACAGTGAGTACAAATCATATTCTTAACTAATGCGTAACTCATGATGAGCTAACACATTAATGCAGGATCTATCATGAATTCCTGTGGCTTCTCATGAACTAATGTTGATCTCAATGTAGATTCATGTGTTATACACAATAGTTCATCAACTGCTGAACATTATTTTACTGTTAATTCATACATTCATCAATGTGGAATAATTTGCCAGCAGACAATAGACAATTTAGCTCCACGTCATTTTTTTTTTTTTTAAACATTAGACACATTATAAACATTCAAAATTTTTACAATTTTACTATGAGTAATATTCTAAAATAATTCAAAGTTGCAGGTTTTTTTTTTTATTAATTTTTTTTTAGATTGCAGAACCTGTATCCATCATTAGTTCTGAGAGACTCTGTCTCTCAAAGGTGCTCTTTATATATAACCCGACATGCTACATCTGTTGCAAGCTGGCCTAATTAGTAGCAGCATGTCCCTCAAATACTTTCTTTTTTGTACCATTTACTTTCCAAATCCTTTTCTTGCCTTATTTTTAATTTTTTATTTAAACCTGTCCTGTTCAGCTTCATAGCAAGCAGAATAATAGTCTGGTTGCTATGTTGTGCCAAACAAATTTCCTTTGCCAAGAGGAGGCTTATGGGTATAACGCTCCTCTTGATAATCTTATTAATTAATTTATTTATTTATTTACTGTTGAATTGAATCAAGTAATCTATGTCATTTTGCTGGACCTGACCGGAAGGGACAAAAAAAGAAGGAAGACAGGAAAAAGAAGCAAAACAGAAAGCAGAAAGAAGAAAGAGGAGACAAAAACACCGCAGACAGAAGGCAACAAACCTTCGATCCACACTATTACCAGACAATAAACTGCTACATTCGTACATATACGCAACAGCAAATTTCCTACAGCTTTTACAGTGATCAAGAGTTCTTAAATAATAACCAAATCAAAAAGAAATATCACAAACATTTTGGTCAGCATGCAGAGTATGAAAAATAAGGAGCAATCAGTGATGAGGAGTGGTGAGTGAGATGAGCTAATATTTTTAATAAAATATTAAAATGGCTAACTTTAAAGGTCCCATACTGTAGATCTTTAAAAAAATTAATTTGGGTGTTAGAGGTCAAATAACATTGTTTTTAAAGTGTATCACTCCAAATTCAGCCTTGGTCTTTCATTTCAGCCATTCACAAAGTGGCTTTACTAAGCTCTACTGAGAAGGGGCTGTTTCTGGTTCTAAACCTTGAAATGTTCATGAGTGGTGCCTGTCCACGCGCACTCCACACCCCTCTTTGGGATAGGATCTAAATTTGCTGGTACCTGCTCTTTGATTTTAGAGGGTAGAGGAATGGTTTTGCCCTTTGTTAGGTTACAAAGGGAAAGATCTCAGACTCACCTCTCTGAGCACACATTCACTAAAAAGTGGAGCAAGCAAGTGAGAGAGGAGACAGAATTTTCTCATTTTTGGACCTTATACACAGGCTTTGAGGACACATATGACTTAGAAAACTTTTAGAAAGTTAATGTTGCATAATATGGGACCTTTAAACTTTTTATATATTTATAAGGCCTGCAAAACATTACATTTTGTGTTTCTATATATTTTAAACAGCATCTAAACTTCTTCGGAATTGGAGTTGCATATGGGCTAACTGGTCTTCCTCATACCAAATTTTCCTCTAAGTACATGTACATGCAGAGCTCTTAGATCCAAAGATTCTGGTCAACTAGTCCAGACCAGAGTCCAGACTAAACATGGAGAAGCAGCATTTACCTGTTATGCTGCAAACAAGTGAAACAAACTGCCAGTGGAGATTAAACGTTTACCAAATGTAGGCATTTTTAAATCCAGGTTAAAAACATTTCTTTTCTCATGCGCCTATGATTGAATTCTGCACGGTAACTTTTTAACTTCTCTTTTTATTCATTTTAATGTAATTTATGATTTTATTGTGATTCTTGCTCTTTTTTTCTGTCTTTTACTATTTCTTAATATCTGTAGTGCTTTTGTTTTATGTAAAGCACTTTGAATTGTCCTGTACATGAAATGTGCTATACAAATAAACTGCCTTGCCTTACTGTTTCATGCAGCAGGTTTATTTTGAATCTTTTGAAATGTTATGTCATTACAGAACTTATAAACTCCCCTTAAACTTTAGCTTAAAATAGCTGTTCTTACAATCAGAAAATGAAGTTATCTTCAAAAAGGCTATCTTTTTATTTACAGATAAACAGCCTGTTGGTGTTGAGCAAATGGAGTTCCACCAAGCAAGGTCTCTTCTATAAAATCATAAAATCTTGTGCGTGCTTTTCCCCCTATAAAAGATAATGTTATTACTGTGCTTCAAACGTGCCATGGCAACTTTATCTCGACAGGGACTGCTGAGTGAAAAGCAGTGAAGGCAACACTGGCTGCAAGAGATAGCTTAGCTTTGAGTGTGACTACAGTTAAGGGGGAGCAGGTGACTTGAGTCACTGGCATGATCAAAAGCATACAGTTGATATACTGCATGTTGAAAAAAGAGGATTATCCTAGGGGAGTGGCAGCAGTCTTCCACTGATGGCCTTACGTAGCCTCTAGGCATAGACCTTATTTATTTCCTTTGACCAATGTCCTTCCTCACTACTATTACCCCTTGCATTTCTTGTCTTCACCTGCTGCTGGTTTTACATTGCAGTGTCATCAGCTGCTGAGACTGACTTAATTGATTGGCTCTGTGCAGATATGCTGCTCAAACAAACTGCCTTTCAAGAGACAGACAAAATAGTGATTAACAATCTTTGTCCCCATAGTTGGTAACAGAAAGCATACCCAGTCTTACTCAGAAACAGCGGCTATCACAATTGATACAATATTAATGGAAACATTACAGGCAATGTTATAATTTCACATTTTAAATGCAATCCAAGCAATTGCAAAGGCAACGGAAGCAAAGAGGAATTGTGGCATTTTACAACAATCTTTTAGTTGACACAATTTCCCGATGGCAGGCAGTGTTGGAGTTCAAGCAGCTTAAGGGCTGGCAGTATAGTAGACAGTATAATTAGATGCAACTTAAACCCATTTCATTTCAAACATACAGCCCCAATGGAAAAACAAATCTATAAGTTAGATTGTGGAATTAAATGTCAATAAGAATAATAATCCAAAAATTTACTAAATGAATTGCTTAACATTGAACCAGGGATTTATTTAACTAGCACTGGAATTTTTGCGTTAATCGTAATTATTTGCATTGTCATGAGCTCGACTCATGGGAGGCGACGTCGCTCCTTCTACATTAATTTCCAATGGAACTTGCATGATAAGGCAAAAACCACTCCCTTCCTCTAGCCAAGCGACAGATGAGATTCGTTCGTGTAAAATGTTGCGCTCGTTCACACAGATGTGCACACAGGGGTTGGCGACACAAGGAAGAAAAAAGTTCAATTTTTGTCATTGTCACATGACACTACAACCAGCCAGCAGGCTAGACAGTGCAGTCTGCAAACACTTTCAACATAGAGGAACAGATCATTTTAGCTGTGTCTGACTTTCCTAAACTTTACAATACTTCACACAAAGATTATAGAGATGTAAATAAAAGGCAGCCGCGTGGCGCCAGGGTGAACTCGTCTAAACGTAGGTCCTGGATTTATCTGGATCTGTCACACTCGGCCGTGACCTCCTGCTCTCTGGCTCTGCCTTCCCTCCCATCAGCTCAACCATTTCCACCTGCTGGCACCACCTGCTAGTTACCTCATCAGTGCCATTATAAAATCTGTCTTGTCTCAGTCATCAGACGCACTAGAGAACGCTCATCCCAACGCAGTGTTTATTGCAATTACAATCAGTGTAACGCACGGACTGTACTTCCTAAATACCATCAACACGTTGACATTCCCACCCGTGATAAGGGTGCGTACAGGGCCAAACTCCGCCCCCACTTCAGACATTCGGACCACATCTCTTTGTTACTGTACCCGGCGTACAGACAAAGGCTTAAACAATCAAATCCAGTCACCAAACAGGTTAAGCTCTGGACACCTGAGACTGAGGGCACACTGCAGGACTGTTTTGCTACTACAGACTGGGAGTTGTTAAAAGCTGCAGCCACTCCGGAGGACTCTTCTGTAAGTGTACAGGACTATGCTGTCTATAGCACATCACAGACTATAGGAGCAGTTCCAGTAACATCAGTGCCACAGACAGTCTGCCTGATGACCTCAACACATTCTACACACACTTTGAGACCTCCACCCCCCACACAGAGAGGAAGCTCTCAGACACCTGGAGGCTCTCAGACACCCCTCATCAGCTACTGTTTATCTGTGGGATGTAAGTGGAGATGGTGAGCTGCTTTAAATATCTTGGGGTCTACATCAGCGAGGACCTCATTTGGACACTCAACACCACACAGCTGGTGAAGAGTGCTCAGCAGTGGCTGTACTTCCTGAGGAGGCTGAGGAAGTTTGGCATGTCACCAAAGATCCTCAGAAACATCTACAGGTGCATCATTGACTCCATCCTGACCAGCTGCATCACCGTTTGGTACGGCAGCTCTACTGTCACGTACCACAAACGCCTGAAGAGAGTGGTGAAGACTGCGTCCAAGATCATCAGGACTCCACTGCCCTCTCTGCAGAGCATCTACCCGCACAGAGTCCACAGGAGAGCTGCCGCCATCATCAAAGACCCCACCCACCCCCAACATGGACTGTTCACTCTCCTCCCCTCAGGCAGAAGATACAGGAGTCTGAAATGCAGGACAACCAGACTCAGAAATTCTTTCTTTCCCTCGGCCATCAGACTCCTTTACAGCCGATAGGAGTCTGTAACAACTGCCTGTACCCTACACACTCACTTTATATTGTCAACCACAGTAACTGTAATATTGTTTACTGTTTTATGTGTCTTATTACTTACAATAGATATTGCACATGCATCTTACCATCTACCGTCATGACAGTTTTTTTTGCACAGCTAATCATTCATTGTTGAATGTGGCAGTTTATGTTGCACACTGCACATTTATGTATATGTATTTTTTACTCAGAGTTTTTTTAATCTTTATCTTCTATCCAGTTTTTTTAAGTTGTTTTTCTTCTATTTTATAATCTTTTATGGCATTCAGTGCGGACAGCAAGGTAAGAGTTTCATTGTTCAAGGAAACTGGTTTCTTTACTGGGCAAATGAAACTGGTTTCTTTACTGGGCAAATGACAATAAACACTTTGAATCTTGAATCACTCACAATTTGCCAGATTGTCTTTGCTTCCATGCCTGACTCTGCAGCGTTAATTCCCAGATTGATTCCCTGGTGCCAACCCTGCCTGTTCCTGACCTCTGCATCATATCTCTCCCCTGTTCTGGATCTGTGTCTGACTTCGTCTCTGATTCCCCGGCTTCGACCTTACCTACTTCTGACCTTGTTTTTGTCTCATCCTCCTTCATTATCTGGACCCACCCGGATCCAAAAGGACAAACAAGCAAGAGTCTCGTTTGCTTTCTATCTTTCTCACCGTCTTGTTGCTACTTCCTGGACTTCTAATTGCTCACCAATTTTGTCTCCCCGCTGTCCGCTCTGTTTGCCCAGAGGACACATCATCCCACACCATCCCAGTTACAGGATCAGCATTGAGGGCCGCCATCAAATGATGATTTCACCATACTGTTTCTTTGTCAAATAGGATGAACCTAAGGTTATCTTTCTCTTTTGTACAGTAGACTCAGCAGCAAGATTTCTGTAAATTCGAGCTAAATCTTCTGACTCTTCATTTTTATGCCGTATTTGTCACAGACTGCTTTGAAAATGTCAAAATTCTCTCCAATATCATAACCAAACAAATTTCTTGGAGAAAAGTGATTGAACATGAACATCGATGTGCCAAAATGCCACCATTGCCGCTGTTTGTCGCCTGTTTGTCACCTGGGTGGTAATGAGTTTCACCTGTTGCTGTCTTTGGTCGCCCCCAGTGTGTCAAGACATAACACGTACAGAAATGTTTAACTAATTTACCTTTGGTTTAAGAACACTGAACAATGAAAATATTTTTCAAAATATTACTTAAAAATCTCATCTTATAAATGATTTGTAATTAAACCAAATATTTATGACAACAGAGGATGATAATTTCAGTATATACTAACTAAAACTTAAAAAGTCAGCAGAATGAATTTAAAGCTGTGAAGCTGCTTCCTTCTAAACGCAGAAGGAACAATATCCGATGATTATCAGCCGTCAGGTGAACAGACAGAAACAGGATTAGAATCTCAGAGTCTTTAGATTGTAAAGTGAGAAAAATATTTAGTAAATGCACAATAATTTCCATACATGCACCTTTAGTGGTTCATTATCCAGATTTCTTACCTATTAGTTTTTAAATTTGCATTATTACCTTGACTGCCTTGCTCCTGCACCCTCTGGTACCTCTTCTCTTCATTTTATTAAACCCGCTCTCTCCTATTTGCTATCATCAGACGTGCTGCTGCAGCAGGAAAAAACATGGAGGTAGAGGCCTTGGAGAACCCCTCTGGTTTCTGCATGTAATTTCCCTTTGTTTAGAGCCAGTGAGCAATAAGAAAAAAAAAGAAAGACTGAATGAATGCGCGATAAAATAACGTGGAAATTTTACAGGAACAAAGGATCACAAACTGGATGAGAATTTTAATAAAGATTTATTCAATGTAATTACAGAGGGGAGTTGCAGATTGGCCAAGCCAACATACAAGTCCGAAGTCACATCTCCAAACATGTACAGATATACCCCCTGATCGAGCGTAACAGACAGGGTTGTGGTTTAGCAGATAAAGGGAAGTCTGGTTTCGAAATCAACAACTTCTTAGAATAACAGAACTTGACCTTTATCGTTTCTGCTTACAGAGGTGAATGAGGATGACACTTGCAAAACGAGAGAGCGTCTCAGTCTGGTTTAAGCTGAGTTCAAACTGTCACCTGCGCTCTTTAGGGGAAAAAACACTAAGATGAGCAAAAGCAGTTTATTACAAAATGTGCACACTTCTGCAATTCTTTTAAAGGCTACGTGATAAACGAGTCAGACAAAATGATCATAGGACACTCAATGTTTCAAGCTCTCATTATCATTACAAGTATTTCCCTATTACATGTATAAAGAATAAACATATGAACTTAGACTAAATGTAATCATTTTTTCCATTACAATAATTAACGTTGTTAATAAATGTGTTTGCGCAATTAACGTGCCCAGTCATCATATATCATAAAAAATATCACATGGTGAATTAAGGACAATTTAGAATTTCATTATAACTTTAAGTTTATTTCAACAACAACCTAACAGTTGATCAAATAACAGAACTTTTTATTCGGTGCATATGATTATATTTGTATTTTGCACATGACTTGTTTAATCGTTACAGTGATAAAGTGGTTAACATAGCAATAGGCTCCTATTTATCCGTTCAGCAAAGTAAAGCGAAAGTAAAAACATGACATTATCATGTCCCCATGAATTAAACTCTGTTATTCATCACTGCATAATCAGAAAAGAACCTGTCAAATAAAGACCTTTCTAACGATTGCATCCCTCACTACATGTCCCATCCATCCCTGATCCTGACAGAATGAGAGAGGTTGGGCCGGTACCTCCACACAGGGCTCAGGTGTGTCATCAACATTATCAAAGGGAGGGACATTACGCCCAATATTATGCTCCCTGTGGTTCTACCTGCAAGTACTTCAGGCATGCAAACCATCTCTTCAGAACCCCATTTAAACGGCTGGCAAGACAGGGCATCATCAGCCATGGTAGGAGTGAATAGGTACTGTCTCCCAATATGATACCATTCGGTTGGTTGGTTTGGAGCTCTCTGTACAATGCACTCTATGTACAATATGAGCATCATGGACATTCTCCCAGTCCTTAACATGGGATGCTTGGATATGCACATGCGTGCAGTCAATAGCCCATGTAGTATTGGGCATGCTCCCCAGAAGGAAAAACCTGTGCATGTAAAAGTGTATGTTATTTGAATTGCGTTATTTATATTTTTAACTGCATGTTTTACCGGTTTGAGACCTTGGTTTTATTTTTTTTATTGACACCCTCTGAAGCCCATCAAATCCTTTTGAGCTTAATGAGAGACAGGTGTCAGCGGTTCTGAGAGGATATAGGTGAAGTCCGCAGAGTGACAAACAGGAGAAGCAGACAGCAGAAGTAGACGGTGGAAGCAGATGGCTGGGCTCGGAAGGCACAGGTGAGGCTGCGAGTTGGCCAAGAACATGGGTGACCGAGATTAGAAGCAGCTAAAACCAGGAGGCGGCCAAAACCAAGAGGCGGCTGGGACCTGGAGAAGGCGACGTGCCGCAAAACCTCAGAGAAGTGGCAGGCGGATTGTGTTGGGAGTGCAACAGCCGACCCGGGATCCATGGTGCAGATATTCAGCCCCGGGCCGCAAGAACTTAGTATCGGCCCGGGAGAAGCGTGACCTGAAGTGCGATGCCGGATGCAGGGCCAGACTGAAGGGGCGTGGTAATCCCCATTTTGAAACAGGGGTCTGCCGCGTATGTGTTTCTTTGCAGGTCGTTGGAGAGCGATGATCTACGACATAGAAGAGGCGCGTGGACACCGGAGGAAGTGTCGTGTTGGCCAGGACCGGCCTGGACCGTTGTTAATGGCTGCATGCAAGGATGTCTTCAGGGAACATTTCAGAGACTAAGACTGGAAAATGGCTCACCTTTCTATAGGCATAAACTGTTTTAAAACCCTTACTTTTAGTGTGTGGCTTAACTCTGCTTCCCCTGATCCAAAAAAGAACCATGGTGGCAGTGGCGGCTTTATTGGGGCCAAACGACACCCACCCATGACACTCACAGTTGCTTTGTGCGTGCCCATATTGTAACCAACTACTTGGCAGAATACCCAAGATGCACAGAAGCGCCAAGCATCTTAGGACCTGTATATCCACAGATAGACTGTCTCCTTCTGGTTCTCTGTTGTAATTGTGGCCTGACAAGTTCTGCAATCAGGTCAGCGTCTCCAAAGGGAAAGGGTGCATACAGTTTCTCAGTGGTGTATTGCTCATGTGGTTTGGCACGCTTAACGTACATCATTTGACAGTACCATCTGGCACCACAATTTGGGTAGCGATGAACAATACCTGCCATGTCAGCGTGTCTCTGTACATCCTCTGCGAAAGGCTTAACAGGATGGCAGTGACATACTCGGCCACTCATCAGCTGACGTGCATAGACTTGTACCCACTTAAGCTGTAAATGTTACGGCCTATAAATACTATGTGCGCTATGTGCACAGATAAGGCGAAACCATAGACTCAAAAGGACCAAATTTTACTGTAGCGGAAACCCATGCACTGCTGGAGGATGTCAAGGGCCATTATGTCGCACTAGTAGGAGGTACCTTTGTGGGTGGACTGTTGACACACAGAAATAACAAGGACATTTGGCCGAAGTCATCCAGAACGTTAACGCCATGGGGTCTAGTCACATGAGGACCTTAGAGCAGGTGAGAAAGAAGAACCAGAGGGCCAAAGCCACAAATGACCTTACTGACACACAAAACACACCTAAACAGGCTACAAACCTTTAAGAAAGAGGAATACAAAGACATGGTTCTGGACATTGTTAGCGGTGAGAAGCTCTGCATGGGATCAAAGGTATTGTAGGGGATGGTGAGCCCACAATCGTGGACACATTCATTCTGGAACTCAGTCCTGTTATTGTCGAGGAACCGGGACCCTCAATGGTAAAGCTGGCAGTCACAGGAGCGCAGAAAAAAGGCATGAAGCATCCTATGCCAAGTACTAATGATGCGTACGAATCACTTTTCAATTGGTAAACCGAAAGAGCAGAAGCACAGACACTCCTGGCAGAAGAACCGATCAAGTTGACCAAACTGCTGCAAACCAAGGCACGACTTTGGATCCACCTCCTAAAAGCAGGGTTGCAGAATGCTGGTCTCTTTATGAGGAATCCTGAACAGTCTTTAGTCTGGTAATGTGGACATGGAGCCCTTTTTTCTTTAAGACGCACTATGCACAATGTAGGTAGTAATTTACTTGTTTTATATTTGCTGTGGTTCCGAAGAGGTGTCACACTATCGTAAATGGAAGTGGATGTTTATGGTTTCTGTGTGTTGTCTCACCATAAAAATCACCTAAAATTACCCCATACCATCTCTTAATTCTTTTTTTATTCAGACATCTTTTTTAAAAGAAAGTAAATATACGTACAATTTATGTCCTTGTAAAAGGAAAACTTAAAGACAGTCTGAAAAGGGTATATAGGCAGAAGCCAAAAGCTTATAATGCCTACCCCCGAAATCAATTTATATCAAAATATAAAAGAAGATAGCTACCTTGTCCAAGTGTCATGAATTTTCTTCTCTCTTCTCAGGATCCTTGCTTGTCTTGCAATTTTAGAATTTCTTTTTGTAAGGTGCTCATTCACATATAACCTTCAAATTTTTAGCATTTCTCAGCCCCTCCATTTTGCGTTTCCTACTAGCAAGCCTGATGAGAATGTTTGGCCTTTTGCTATTTTTTTGGGTCAAAGTATTGCAAGCAGCAATGTCTTTACTGTCTATTGTGATGTCTCTGTTGTTAAAGTACTTGATTACATGATCTTTCAATGAAGAAGTATCCAGATTTAGACCAGAAGGTAGCTCACTGTCATCTCCCCTGCTCCAAGTCATCAATTCTTCTTTCCATTTGTTCAATTTTTTTGTCCTTTTCTTGCATTAAAGCCTTGAGTTGTTTGATTTCATCCAATGCTTCATGTAAGTCTCTCTGTTGTTTTTCCACAGTAGTTATTTCATATGACATAAAATCCAAAGATTTCTTTATCTCCTCCTAATCTTAAACAAATTTCTCTGTGGTCACTATTGCAGCAAATGTAGTCCTTAGATGATAAAAAAATTTGGTGAAGGTATCTGCTTACCAGCAGGTTGTAACTTCTGCTGAAAAGTTAAAATATTTCACCAAATTAAAGAAATGGTTATAATCCAGATGTATTTGTTTCTTAAACCAATCAAAAACTTGTTAAAATAGGGTGGATGTTGATTAATTTTTTTATATAGTTGGATTGTTGGAGCTCAGTAGTACCACCACATCTACATCTACATGGCAGCCATCTTGTTTGTCTTCTACCTGTTCTTTACATTACCGGCAGTCCACATTGACGTACATGCTGGAAATCCGGATTTGGTGATCGTGAAAAACGTGATTCTGGATCAGGGTGATTCAATTCTGGATTAAAACTGGGGTAAAAGTAAGTTGGATTACGTAATCCGCCATCCCGAAAATTTCCAATTGGATTTCCAAATCTGGATAGCTTTTATCCAGATTAAATTTTTTGAACAACTGGCCAGGGGTTCTCTGAAACCTATGAGTTGGCCATTCACAAAAACAAGATCACTTTCTCACTTCCAGCAAAAATTTCCTTGAAATTCCAAAGACAACTGGAATACATAAAGAGTAGGGTGTGCCACAATGCAACAAATCCACCCCTCAAAGGACCAACCACAGCAACCACTACAATAATATTCACTTTGTATTGTTTATATGGGTCAACATAACTCATATTGTCACAGATTGTGACATATTACATGTTATGTTAAGATTACTACCGTGCTGACAGATTTTAAATGATTTCAAAAACCATGCTGTGTGTCATGAACTCATATCCCTGTTCCACTTGCAAACCTTGCTGTAATTGTGCAGTCAACAGGTGTATATAAAATGGAATTATTGCAGTGGCAGTTTACTCCTTTAATGGCTGTGTGAGGCATTAAGTGTTTAGGGCACACAGCTTGGAAATTTCTCACAATCAATGTAAATACCTGTCACTGGCACTGCCAGAAGTACTCCACACACAAAAAGCCACTCTTTACTATACTGGAAAACAATACAGCCATTGAAAAGAAGCAAATATATTCTCTTCAATTCTGTGGTTTTCCTTATAAGGAGGTGAAAGGAAAAATTATCCTCAGTTACTATTATCAGTTACTCATCTTCATAAACAATAGCACATGTCTTCTATTGACTAGTTATTACTATAATTTATAGGAACTTCGTTAACTGGTCATCAGTGGGTGAGAGCCCCTTTATAAAAACAAACCTTTTGCTGGTTTGGAGCATTTTGGTTCCAAGCAGGAAAGACTTTAACAGTGGTCTTAGAGAAGCCCATCCTTCTGGGAAGCGTAATAGGACCAGTTCCAAACTTTTGGGTGTAAATCATCTTAAATGTTCCATGTTTTGGAGAAATGAACATGTCTAAATAAGTAAGTTGTATGTGATATGCTACAGTCAGAGTAAAGCCTATCCGGTCCTTTGAAGGGAGAAGGATTTGTGTTAGACAGTAATTGCTTAAGGTCGGTTAAAAAGACAAGAATTGTGTTTTATGGAATTATGGATTAGGGCTATGACAACGTTTCATAGATTTTCAGTTCAGGATATTTTTGGAGCTGATATGAATGATGAGTTTGTAATTTAGGGGAATTGTGTATAAAAGAAAAGCAAGAGTGGGATCATTCCTATATTTTTTAAGTAAAGTCAGTTAGATTTTCCAGTGTCTTGTCGTTTATTCTTTTTTTATTTTATTTTTTCCATTACTAGTACTTCAGTTTTCAAATATGAAATCAAAAGCTGATATTTAAAGTTAAAAGAGAAGACTTAGCCTCATACTGCCAACTTAGGCTGGGTATTGTCAGTATTTTCCTGAATCGATTCAATTTGATTCACAGCAATCTATTTCAATTAGATTTTGATCCAATCTAATTCGATTGAATATCGATTCATTTACAGCGTATTGTGTAACAGCACTTATTTTTCTGACATTCTCAGATAAATATTTTTTTAACAAATACTACAAGATTTCCTTGACAATCAAAATCAGTTTTCTGGCACTAACAGATTACCGTATTATTTGGATCTGACTCATGACTGACTACATAAATTTTGAAATACCATACAAATACAGTGTTTCCCTCGATTCACAGCCGGAAAGGCTGCGATGAAGAAAAAAAACAAAACAAACAAAAAAAAACAAAAAACAGTCCAGACAGAAAAAAAAAACCAAAATTACAATTTTTTAATGTCCTGATGAAACTGTTTCATTCACTGGAGTTGTTCTAAATACTCTTAAAGTTCAGATAACATGTTGATATTAATAAAACCTACAAAGAAGATTGGATCCATTTTAAGCCATTCCTGGAATGACGTAGATTCAGGTTGTTCAGCTGTGCGCATTCCCATGATAACTCTGATGCTGTCGGCATAATGTATCAGGTGGCACCGCAGGATGTCGCTCTGTTCTCGGCTGCCTCGTTATAAAAGAGAAAGTGGCATTTTAATGGAAGTGCCAGTTTCCTGTTGAGTGGCCAGGGTGTTGATGGGCCACGTCAGCCTTGTGTGCGTTGACCTTGACGCTTGGTAAATATGGGTTTTATATGTTAAATTTTATGTGTTGGGATGAATTTTTAAGTATATTTTGTAATACAGTATTGGGGTCTGGTAGATGTCAATTGATGGAATGAGTGACTGGGCGTGGTGATTCAACGCTGCAGGTATGGTGTCTATTAACGTGTGGTTTTAGAGAGCAAATTAAAATGTTTTTGTAATAATGTTGTGTTTTTGTTTGCAGTTTTTGGGGTACCGCTACCTGCTGTCCTTTTAAGATTTAAAGACTGGGAGTTGTTTTTTAGTTAGTCCGCTCCTGATCCGAGCTGTATGTATTGACAGTTGTATGAGCGGATTAACTATTTAATCATTTCTGGGTTTTTTTTTTACTGGGTCACGTTCCTTCGAATGATCTCCATTATCCTGTCCGTAGCTACTCAGACGTGTTTACACCTGGTCCTTTTTGCATGAAGTTATGGAGTGTTTATTTGCAGTGGTTTAGTGCAAACGTGTGAGGTTTAAGTTGGCACCGTCACCGAGTGCCAGTTATTTACATATCCTCCGCCTGTGTGGTGTGCGGGTGTATTTTAGGTCAGGGTAAACTGGTTCTGAGTAGGACGACAGGTGGAGAAAACGGGGATGGCCCCTTATTGTTTGTGAAAATAAATCTGAGTTCAAACTCGATTTTTTGGGGGGGCTTTTGTGTATTTATTACACGTTACCCCAGGTAACAATAACACTGAAGCTGGAGAAATACTCCATCTGCTTTTCACTGGAGCAAGATGCTTCCATCTTCACCTGTCTGAGAGAATCAGGAAAACTCTCATATTTTTGTCAGATTTTCAGTTGGTTGGCGTATTTTCCGATATGTCCACTCTGTCCGCTGACGGAATCAGGATTGCCTGTGTGTGTTTGTGCACGTGTCTGTTTGTGTGTGTGCTCACTGGCGTGGACACAGAGACCAGCTATGACATTCCGTCATGTAAGTCAGATAAATATCATCAGACTGTTTGATAAAAGGATGAAGTATAAGCGTATTCTAGAGGAAAAATACTTAAAATGTCCTAATGAATTTATTTAGAAGTACATACGTGCGGGGTGACATCACTTCCCGTTGTTGTCAATGGCAGGGCCTGCGGCCTTAGCATTAGCTACAAACGTGATAATACATTACAAAATATTTTACAGGTGAATGTAATCCACACTGGTGAATGAAAACATCTGAATGTGACATCATCTCGGCAAGAGAAGCTGATTCTGGAGGGAGGCGACACAAGAATCCAATTGTGTAATATACTGTATACTAAGCAGCAACCTCCAGCACTAAAATGTGAAGCCTATGCGAAAGTGCAAAAAATGGCAGTTTACTCCTCATCCACTAGGGGTTGGCTCCAAAACAGAATCAGCCCCATAGACTCCCATGTTAAAAAGACCAACTTCACAGCAGAAATAAACATGGTTAAAGCCTGGTACAAAAATACATTTTAGGATAAATGGGTCAAGTTTACTTTCATGACAATTGTGAAGGCGGTGAATTTTTTTCTAACTAATTAATTTGAATGAAATTTAATCTTGCAATTCGGCATAATTAGGGGCGTGTCCTTTTGATTGACAGGTATCTAATATCCGCAGCAAAAAGGGAGCGCGCAGCAAAACTGCTGTTTTTAGCCAGCTAACAGCGCGCCTTAGCTTTAGCCAGCCTACCTCTGTTAGCTGGTTAGCTACCGTTAGCTCCGGGTTAGCTCTTAGCTACAGGCAGGTCGGAGTTTGATAGGTGTCAATCATCCACCCACATCTTCACAGTCCCCCTCTCAGCTTCACTTCTTTGGCCATTTTTGGATTTTCCAGGTATGACGACACGCGTGGTGCTGACGAGATGGTGATGGTGGGAATCGTCCAATGAGCTTCAATTCAGCTCTTCAGAAACCTACGAGTGACGTCATGGAGGCACTGTCCATCTTTTATATACAGTCTATGCTATATATGCTCTCAAGATCTCACCAAGTCTTGGTAAGTCACGCGAGAGTAGGGTCACGTAACCAGAAAAGATAAAGTAAATAAATAAATTTGAATCGGTTCAAATCGATAGATCAATCCCAGCCTTACTGCCAACACACTTTACTGAAGTTTTTGTTTTATACTCCAAGTACAATAAAATACTTCACTGTATGCAAACAGTATTTCCTACAGCAATATCTTCTCAAAGTCGCATTGAGGTTTAATAAGATTCAAACTAAGCCAAGAGAACAATTCAGTGTGTAAAGGGAAGCGTTTTGGTCCAAATTTAAGTCTGTCAATCTCAACTAAAGCAATCTGGCTGAAATCAAGCATAGGTCAAGGGGAGGACATTTCTCTGACAAAACGTTTTCCCACTCAAACATGCAAGCAAAATTTCAATTTCCAAAAGCTAACACGGCCCTCCCAAAACGCCAATAACTAGTGTCTGCCTGTTTTACATAACTAATCAAGCAGTGTTGAAGGGAGTCATTGGATGCTAAAACCTCATTATCCTGCCTGACGACCTTGGCACATGAGCTGAATAAGAAAGAATTGTCTCTTGAAGACTCCCAGCACTGCAAGACAGACCTTTGTTGATGAGAGTGCCTGTCAAAAATCCATGCCTTATCCCAGCAGTAGAATTTGTATTTCACCTGACAGGGACAGGTTTTTATTTACAGTCAGATTGTACAGAGGGCCCTCGGAGGATTCTATGTAAAGCTTTGCACCCTCACACAGAGCCTTAATGCAAACCTGTTTCTTAAACATACTGAATTCCCAGTTTGTACTGGTTTAGCATAAGGGTAAAAACAAATATCCCTACATAAATGCAAAAAGGATTGCCCATTAAACAGATGTGTTTCATCATCACTTTGACACTTAAAGTCCTCACCTGCTGCTATCACGTTTTGAAAATCAAAACAGCCTAAAACAGCAGGATATCCTATAAATAATGTAAACTCTCCTTTTTTCCCATTGTTTTAAGTGCAAAGAAGTTATCAAGATGTTTACATTTAACGACCTATTCTTTAGAGAACAATTAAAACCAACCTGAAATATTATAGGAAAAAAATAATTACAATTTCAACAATATTCTGAAAACAGAAATGAGATCTATTATGAAAGAACTATGCAGTAGATGTAGTTATCCCCCATGCCTTGTAAATGTTTTATATTTAACCCATTAATGCCCTATGTATCGTATTTGATAGTGTTGTGCAAGTTCATGCTTCTCATGAATTTGTTCAAAGTTCAGTTCATTAAGTTTTAAAATTAAAAGTTCAATTTCATAGTTCACCATTTCAGTTTGAACTGGAATCTTAAACTGGAACTGAAACTGGAGTCATTTCAGATGTTTTACGTTAGAAGTGAGAATGAAAGACTGAACTTGAGAAACCTGTAACTAACCAACTAACCTGTCGCTGGGAAGTCATTCCCCTGACGGCTGAAAGGCAGTGTGATTTACGTCGTTTAGGGCTGTTGATAGGGAGTCAATCCCTTTTCCAACATTTTTTTTTGTGTTTTGTCGTTAAATGGTTAGGACTTGCAGATATCCTCTCAAACTGGACGGAAGCTTTAACTCCATTTCTGGTTAGGACTTGCAGATATCCTCTCAAACTGGACGGAAGCTTTAACTCCATTTCTCATCAAATTAGAAGTCGATGAGGCTGATTTTCCAAGTTGCTTTTTGAGTGCAGGCAGATTTAACGTTCATAGAAATGTCAGATTTCTACAGTTGGAATCTTCTGCAGGCAGTAGCTACGTAGTACATGAAGCCGCTGATGCGCATGCTTCTCTCCTTTCACCTCCACTTGCCATTTTAGAGTGGGACTCTGCAATTGCAGAGGAGCATTGTCGGTTTCTTTTTTTTTTCTTTTTCATTTTATTTAAAAGCCTAATTAAGACTTCAGATTAAAAAAAATGTATTTTCTCCCTACCTACTTTTTCTTGGGTCAAGGGTTAAACACAAGAAAAATACACAAATAACAACTTCATATGGACAAATTAGGGATTCCAGTTACTTTTATTTTTGGAAAATTGCAATCAGTCATTGTGTATCTATCATTTCCACATTAACCAAATTTCATCCTACAGGCCAGTTTGGACCAATTGAAGGACCAGTTTTGCCCCTGGGCTGTACGTTTGACTCCCCTGGTTTAGGAAGTAAGGAGGGGTACCACTGTAGTAGATGTTGGATATGTGATTCACTTGGCTATGATCCCATCTGTATCAAATATCACACACATTGGCATCACCAGTGTCAAAGATCTACATCTGCTATAGACCTTTAAATGTCAGAACATTGAATATCCCAGTTGAATAGTTCTGTTTTTTCTTTTGTGTTTAACTTATCGACAGACGGTGCCATTCATTAGAGCCACTCTGCTAGTGTGGCTAAAAATAATCAGAACGAGGCTAAATGTGAGAAAGCAACAACAATCTTTTTTTACCCCACATAGAGCAAACGTTGGCTGATCTGCACAAGCTGCTGTGCAGCGTTTCCAGCTCTTTGATTTATGCTAGCCATGTTGTTGATAGCTCAGTGACATGATGGCACATAAGTCAGCTGTGAGAGAATCTGCTGCTGCCTACTGTGAAGTGTAGATATGCTAATATAGCATGATGCATTGCAGGAAAATAGAGCGAAGACATGGAAGTTGATAATATAAAGATAAGTTATTTCTTTGGCACCCACTCATACTTTTATTTATTTATTTTTCTTAAACTAATGCACTGTATCAAAGCTAGCATTTTCAACTTCATTCATTCAAATGGCCATTTTTTGGGAGTGACAATCCTATTTGACTAGTAGCAAAGCCGTTATTAGACTGTATCTGCTTTGAAAGAAAGCTGTAGGGACCTGACATGACTGGAGCAGAATAAGAAATGATCTGCGAGCAGACACAAAACCTGGACTAATAAGGTACAGCCATAAAGACATACTTTCTAGGCCCGGGGTGAGGAATTTGGCAGCTGTACACTTAATCAGTCCCAGTTTGCACTACAAAGGAAATGGATTTGGCCAGCTTTGTGGAGTTAAGGTAGAAACGGGGAAGAATCTTTTTTCTTTTTTGCTAGTTTGATATATCCCCAAATTTTCTGACTGGACATCCTTGAGTGTACAAACAATTCTTTTGCCTGACTGTTGGTGATTATATATGAATCAGGTGTAAATACAACTCATACAGAGCAAATGGTAATATGCTGTTCTTCTCAGTTCCCCACAGGAAAATGTAGACAAATTCTGATTCAACTTCATCTTTCATGAATCGCCAAATATATAATTCATAACTGAGTGTGACATAGTTGGATGTGTTTATAGCCCCATTATATGTTGGACAGATACAAATTTGTCCACATTCAAGGCCACTGCAGTACGATGAAGAGCCAAATTTGCACTAATCGTTTGACATTTTTACTCAATGTATATCGTCTACATTGCACAACTTTTATTTATTTATTTACGTTTCGCCGATGATAAAAAAGTAGATGCGTGTCTTTCTGTTCAGTGTTTGGCCTTTTATAAAGCAATGGTATATTAAATATATATAAACAAACACAAACACACAAAAAAAAACCAAGAGAAACTTTTTTCTTTTTCTTTGGGCTGAACTGATGAAAGCTTCCAGCTCCCTGCTTTGCACGTCAGGCGCTGAGCTTCATGCATCACCACCAAGATGAAAATGCGTTTTCTAGCTTCACTAGATACTGGACACTCAGATCTACAACTGCAAAACAGTTTCAGTTGTCAAATCTGTCAGTCAAAAACACAAACCTCGTCTTCAGACCATCTTTTCAAGCTGTGCGTCATCCGAGGCTATATGAGAAGGGAGATTTAGGACGCACAGCTAAATAAGTAGAGGTGAAAACAGGGTTATGAAAACATAAAGTTATGGTGCGTTCCAGTTTCCTCGTAATTCCGAGTAGCCAAGAGTAGGTGACATCATTGCTAGATAACTCTGGTTACTGTGGTTCTTCTGCACTGCAGCTCTCTCCTCCTCCTCCCTCTCCTGTTGCTCATTGTCTGAGAGTGGATGAAATAAGCAAGCGTGGAGAGTGAAACGCAAATCCGATGTCAACATATTTAAGGCTGAGATAGAACATAATCCTGGATGTTTTTGAAAATTCGGCCAGATGCATTTTCTTTTAGCTCTTGTAAAGAGAACGTGTTCGGGTAGAAGAGCACGTTTGGTCACCCTACTATAAATTGACTTGTGGGATAAAGCAGATAGGATAGTTACATTATTAAGAGGTTGATCCTTTAATGCCTGAGACCTATCACTGCCACAAGTGTGCCTCTCTCTGGATGTTGCTACCCCCTGTCCAGTGCTGCACTTGGTAACTACATGCTGTGACTCTTGAACTGTGGAGACCCCACTCTCACCCATGTTCTTCACTTCCTTTGCATCAAATTTACATTTGTCTAGTACCTTGGCAAGGTTTTCAAAAAACAGACGTGTCGATTGAAACTTGTGTTCTGGGAGAGGCTTGTAGCTTGAGGATAGAAAGGTTTGGGTGTCGTTTCATAGAACCTGAGAACCAATTACGGCCCACCAGGGAGGATTAACTCAACTCACAGGGAGTGAGAACTCGTAGTACGTAGCCAATTGGAAAGCCAAGTGATGGACCTGAGAAATGGAGGGTAAATGAAATTTTATGGAAACTGATTTCTCCAATCCAAAGCTTGAATCTATCTATTTCTCTCGTGTTAAACATTTAAATTTCTGTTGTCATTCTCTTTTCTCCCAACTCTCGCTTACACCATTTACACACTATATACATGTAGTGCTACACTTTGTTTTATACCTTCTTCTTGCTCACCCTTGTTTCCTGCTAAGACCATAGAATAGGTCTGCTGCCCTTTGCAGTCTTCAATTACACTCTCCTGATGGTCAGAGAAAACCCTCCTTGGAGTCCAGTACCCTGACTTCATCTCCTGTCCTGGGCCTAGCCTCTCTCTCTTTTTAATGAAGCCATAAAGGGGGGGGTGGCAAATATTACACATCTCACTGTGCTCCTCTCTGTCTTCACTACATCTGAAGCTAAGGGCAGAACAGGCAGAGGGACACCCCTGTCTGTCCCCACTCTTCCCTATTAGTTGACTACAGTCTGGGTCCAGACCAAGAAGCTGTCCCATATGAATCCAGACCTCCAGCCAAAACAGAAAGCAACGATTTACAGCCTGATGAAGCACTTCAGGCAAGGCTTTTGTAGTCCAGTGGACAAAGAAACACACAGATCAGTTGCATGCTATTAGCACCATCCCACATGATACCACCGATCAGGTCTGTCTATTGGCTGGAGTCAGAAAACGCTGCGACTCTACAGTGCAGACAGAGGCCAGGATTGGAAAGCAAGAGAAGTGAAAAGATGGTAAAAAAAAAAAAGAAAGATAAATGCAGGAAAAAAACAAGGAGAAAAATAAGAATGCACTCAAATGTTAAGAAACGTTACGTTAAGAAAGCGTTTAACCAGGAATGAACTGATTTTCGTTCCTACTTCTCCCTGGAAGCACTAAGCCAGATGTTACACATGTTCAGAAACTGGCTCATTGAAAGGGACAATGTAAAAAGCTTAAAGAGGTAAAACATACAAGACCTGAACAAAACCCACAGAAATCTGAAGTGAGATTGCTGAACATACATAGTCTCAGAGCCCAGTATGACCAGTCCACCAGGATCCTGATCCACACATTCACTAGACAACATGATCATCAGTGTTCCCTCACAGATATAATCCTTTGCTGGTAGGGGGCTTGTCTAAGAATGCGTGAGGGAAAACAAAAAGACATCTAAACATTGTTCCAGGTCCATCGATGAGCACGTGTCTGAGAGCGATCCAGCCTCCATTCAGGTCCTGATTTATAATCCTGGCTGGACAAACTTAAGCTCTTTTTGTCACTGAGAAAAGAGGAGAATAATGAGCAGAACTGTTCAATAGCTTAGACTGATCTGTGAAACTGACCAAGGCTTTTGGGTGAAGATGTAAAACAGAGATGGGAAAAGTCAAGTTTTTTTCTCCCCTAATTTTATTTTTCTCTGTATCTTAACAAGAAAATGGTATTTATTTTCTCTGATTCTTACACGCAGCCCTATTTTTATACATGGCACACCAGACTTTTGACCAAAGGAGAAGTAGGAACTGTGGGGTTATGAATGATTTGTATGTGAAACAATAGAAGAGACATATTTTTTCTTTCTTTCTTTCTTTCTTTCTCTTTCTTTCTTTCTTTCTTTCTTTCTTTCTTTCTTTCTTTCTTTCTTTCTTT
>JBAMHW010000014.1:26740012-26750881 GCA_037177495.1 Rhadinocentrus ornatus
TTGATGAGGCCAATCACTGTGGTGTCATCTGCAAACTTGACAATGATGTTGGAATTATGTCCAGGTCTGCAGTCATGAGTGAATAGGGAGTAGAGGAACGGACTCATTACACAGCCTTGTGGTACACCAGTGTTTCGGGTGAGAGTGGAGGAGCAGTGATGGTCTAACTTAACATGTTGAGCCTGTTGGTCAGAAAGTCCAATAATCAGTTCCCGATGGAAGTTCCAATGCCCAGGTTTTCAAAACGGATAAACCCTTTTTTTCTCTACTTTTGGCATTTTTAACCAGGCAAATGACTGAACTGGATTTAAAGAATTGCTCCAAAGACATCCAGCAACTTTTACTTTGTATTAGAAAAAGTACAACCACTAATAAAGCAAACCACACATTTTCGGATGGCGATCAGTGCAAGGGAGCGACTGTCTGTGACACTGAGATTTTTGGCCACAGTTTTGTATTAGGAATGCTGTTGTACAAAGGCCAACACCTTCATGTTTATACCCCAGCTTCTCAAATTTTTTTGGATCCCAGAGAAATCACTGATGTTTGCGCTCCAGCCAACCTCAGATAGGCGTTACAGTGAAATGATAGAAATGTACATTTTTCTGGTATATGGCAAAATGAGCAATATCAGGAAACAATGCATAGTTACATGTTATTTGTTGAATGTTGAATTATATGTTATTTAATGAATTGAACAGAAACACCAACATAACAACATAATTCATTTCACCTCAGGATGCATTAACTTTGTCAAATGCCCAAATGATTTTTTTTTCAATTCTGTGAAATAAAATGTAAGTATGCATAATATTGTCTTTTTTTTACCCAATAAACTTTTTCATCTTTTCAATAACAAAATGACCATATGCTATTTTTAAAGTGGTGCACATACTTTCGCACACAACTCTGCATGTCTCCACCTGCTCTGTTACAGTTAAATGATGAGTCTTGTATGTCTATACTGTTTCCATTCAAGGTGAAACCTTTAAATCCCTTGGGTTCCAATACCGCATGGGAAGCACAACAGTCTCAAAGATCGTCCTCTCGACGTGTGAGGCCCTCTATGAGGTCATGAAGGAGGATTACCTCAAGGTAAAACACGAACTTCATAGAACATCTGTAATCTTACCCTGGGCTGTGCCAATATGTCAATGAAGCATTATCTCTAATTGCAACATACTGGTTATGTGTATTTGCCGTTGCTTGATGCACCAACATCAGAGGCTGCCTGGAGAGCTATTGCTGCGGACTTCTTTAAGAAGTGGCAGTACCCAATTTGCTTGGGTGCACTGGATGGCAAACACATCTATATACAGTCCTCATTCAGGCAGCACATTCCGCTATACAAAGGGCGATTTTCAGTGGTATTAATGGCAGTTGTGGATGCACATTATAAATTTGTGTATGTGAGTGTAGGGGCCCAGGGCAGACTGTCAGATGGTGGTTTGTTTGCCCACTCAGATCTCAGATCAGAGCAATGGAAGCAGGCCTTCTCAATGTACCCCCACCAGAACCCCTGCCTAGCACTGACACCATCATGCCGTACATCAGGGTTCTCCAATTCGGTCCGATGGCCGCAATCGAGCAAGTTTTTCATGTATCCCTTCTTCAACACACCTGACTCAAATTAATGAGTAATTGTGCAGAACTTGATTGGCTGTTAGAGCCATTTAATTTGATGCAGGTGTGTTGAAGCAGGGATACATGGAAAACCTGCTGGATTGCGGCCCTCGTAGGACCGAATTGGAGAACCTTGCCGTACATGCTTGTTGCAGATGATGCATTCCCCTTATGCACTGACCTGCAAAAGCCATTTTCACACCGAGAGCTAGACCATGACCAGAGAATCTGTAACTACAGGTTGACAAGAGCAAGGCGGGTTGTGGAAAATGCATTCGGCATTCTTGCCAACAGGCTCCGGATCTTCAGAACAACCATTTGTCTAGATCCTGACAAGGTGGTCAAAATTACACTTGCCTCGTGTGTGATTCACAATTTCTTGAGAGCACGCAGTTTAGAGCCCTATCTGCCACCTACCTTAACTGACCGAGAGACAGGTGACCATGAATTCATCCCTGGAACCTCGAGGCAAGTAGGCCAGGGGGTGTTCCATGAACTGACAAGCAACAGAGTACGTAATCCAATACAAAGGGCTAAAGACCTGAGGAACATGATGGAGTACCAGAAGGCCAAGTTCCATGGCGCAAGGACCACATTTAATATGTGCCTGAGTATGATCTATACAAAATTCCTGACTGCCTGTTACCCCACATGAAAGATCTGTTTTGTCACTGTGTTCTCATAATGACACAAGTTTGCCTTTTTCATTTACAATAAGAGAAAACCTCTGTTGTACTGGTTAAATCAGTGTTGTGCCTTTTTTGTGGAACAAATAAGTTTAATAAAAAGCAAACACTGATGAAAATCTTTTTTTTTGTTTTGTTTATCCTTAGTATAAAAAAGGCACTTCCACATTGGATCAGAACTATGCAAACAAAATTTACAATCTTTCAAAATATAACTTACCAAAAAATAAAAGCAACATTCAAAGCATAATGTCATTTCCAGCAATAACAAAAAACTTAATCAGCTGAGGTAAAGTGCAGAAAAAGATTTTCCAGTTAAACATTGTGTTTCAATTATGCAAGTGTCTGAACATCAGCACTATTTAAACATGTGCATAGTGTAATTTACATCACAGAACAAATGAAATACAAAAACAGTATCTCAACTGTGACATGTAAACAATCAGCAAAGTTAATATGAAATATTCAAAAAAAAAATATATAATTTTTTTATTATCTTAACTGTCTTCAAGGAGTTGGATGGCACTTGGTTGCCCCTGAGGTAGACTGTATGTGTGTTGGGGGTGGTGGTTGTAGTGTCTGAGGCCAAATTTGAGGCTGGACTTGACTATGTGGCACACCTTGAGTCATGTATTGTGCTGGTGTTTGCTGTGGCCAAATGTTAATGATCATAAGGTTGTGGCCTGCATTGAGCCCTGCCTGTCAGTTGCTGATCTGCTTCCTGAAAATCATACAGTATAGTCATGACGTGTTTTTTTATTTTTTTTATTTTTGCTGTTGTTTTTAAAGTTACGTCTTTGATGTGACTGACCTCAACTGCAACCTGTCGTCCAAAGCCTGACTCATTTCTCTATTTTGCCATCTTTTTCTGTGTTGAAACCACATCTGACAGTTTTGGACATTTTATTTTTAGAAATTTAAGCTTCTGTAATTTAATGTCATTGTCACTGACACGTCTTGCCTTTTTGTTAAATGACTAGCGGATGCTGAACTCTGATGGTGGTGGGTTTGAGGACCTTGATAAACCTGGTGTACAAGGCCTGAGCACAGTCCCTATGGTGTCCTTGTCCAGGGTAGAAGCCTCAACAAGAGAGGACACTTCCTCATCAGCCACTGTCTCCTGTGTGTCTGTCTCACTGTCTTGATTCTGTTGGATAAGATTGTAAAGAAGTATTTGTTATTTAAATGGTTATTTTATAAGCAGTTGGTGACACAAACATTTTAAAAGTTTAATGATAATATACAAAGACCATCTACATAAATACATTAATTTAATAATTGATGTATAGACTTATCCAGGGAGTTATGAAACTATATCAATATATGACTTTTTGGATTGAAACAAGAGGTATAATTCCACCAATAGAAAACTTTTCATACACTACATTTACTTCAATGTTTGACAGGGAACGTTCAAAGGAACATAATATACAAAATACCAAAAAGATACATGCTATAGAACATAGTCAATACTCACAACAAGGCTGGTCTCAAAGTTGCTGGAAGTGACAAATGGTTTGAGAAAGTCCATTGTCCTCAAGATAAGAAGTGAGGGGCTTATCCCCACTTCCACTTTGTTGAGGTCGTAGGAGACGACTAAACTGTGTCCTCAGAGACAGACTTCTTTTTACCTCAGCAATTGAAACATATGTTAGATTGCATTAGCACATTTTTCCGTGTAGCTCACTCCCTTCTCTTAATAACGTCACTAGAACACATGAGGTAACTAGCACGTGAAGCCATTCAACATAAAGGTAATGCTATTAGCTTGTTAGCATAACTAGCAATCTTAAGTAACAGTAGGGCTAAAAGATGGTTAAAGCTTAAAAATAGTTTTAAATTCTCAATGTAAGAAAAAGAAATAATTGTCATACCTTTTGATGCAAATTGCATATACATTGCATATCTTTAATCAAGAGCATAATTATTGGATTTCAGAGAAAGATTTCTTGTTTTTTGCTCACCATCAAAACTCTGCTCTCACACTCAAAAATTCTCTTCTTGGTTTCAAATATATAGCTCTTTCTTTTAAAACTGTGCTCCTCTTCTCAAGTTTTGTTGCTGCAGATTCAAATCTTCGCTGGTTTGCTAAATGAGCTGTCTGTCAAATGTCTTCCAGCCAATAGAATACTAGGGACAGACAGATAGAGACAGAAAACCTTTAAACTTGCCCAAGGCTGTCTTTTGGGTATGACTGAGATGCTAGCAGGTTTGACAAAGTCTCATAATATGGGACCTGGGAACAGAAGGTGTTGCTCAGAAATTTTATGCTGATGAAAGAGGTTGGACGCTTCAGTAACCCAAGGAACAGTACCTCCAGGAACACACAGATGTGGACTCATTTTAAGGCAAAAAAATAAATAAAAATAAAGCCAAAAAAAAGGTCATTGAAGCTCGCCCTTGGAGCAGAGTTTGAGGTTAGCAATTATTGGCGAGCACCTGATCCCATATAACGCTTTTAGATTTGGCAAGTGAATTTAAGTAAAAATATAGCTGTCAGGTGTGAGGTCTGTCAGGTGGAAGTTTTAGGAATAACAAACACTGGGAGCAGAAAAAAAGATTATTTGTAATTTATTTTTATTACATTACAATTATATTTCCTTTTTTTAAAGATTTACTTTACCAATATTGTAATTGCAGGTCAAACCAACCTAAGTTACAAGTTGAAATGAACAAAGCAAAGCAAGGCAAATTCATTTGTATAGAACATTTCTTACATAAGACGACCCTTTGTGCTATATATGATCATAGTAATGTCCTCAAAATGGTCCAAACTAAAAAAAAAATGCATCAAACTGTTACTTTTTAATTCATTGTATTGGTTTTCATAAACAGAGGCAACAATTATAAATTCCAACATTTGCAGCCAGGTTTTTTAACATCTTGAATGTTTAAAATTTGTTTCAATCCACTAAGTCAAACTTTCAGAGAACAGAGATTTAGACTGTTTTTTTAAATAAATTCAGTATAAGTTTGGTAAAACTCTTTCATTTTTGAAGGTTATAGGTCTGTTGGTCAGAAAAAGGCCAAAAATGGCTTCATAACACAAAATGTGCCAATGATCAAGATCACAAGTAGTTGATTAGACTGTGTCAAAGACACCATAATCCAGCACAGACATAAAAGTGGCAATAATAATTTTTCTTTCCGGCCTCAAAGGAAAGACAAGACTAGATGCCAAAGACAATGCAGTCTCAACTTGATTTTTTTTAAGGTATTGTTGGATATAAGGTAACAAAGCAAGGGTCATTAATGAAGATTTCTGTGTATTTGTATTTAGATGCAAACAAACACAGTGATGCAAGCAGTTGTTAGTGGCTGGTAAATGTACATAAACCTTAAATTATCTTTGTCATAATGTCAGTCTCTTCATAGACAAAAAAATATAGAAAAAAAGGAAATTATGTCACATTAATACTACGATTTTCAGAAGATTTTTAGTTTGATTAAAATCATTATCCAACAATTGATCAAGTAAAACAGAATTTAATTTCAGGTTTTTTATTTATGTAAAAGCCAAATAAAGGAATCTATTTCAAGTTTCATCTCAAATTTCACAGTAAAGTGGCGATAAAGTACTATTAGCCCCATTTTAGTTAGTACCTAACACTTCATTTTATTTAAGTTAATCAAGAAATGGTTGTTATCCATCTTCTAACGCGTAATAATTAAATTTTCTCCTTTAATATTTCTTTTTTTCACTTAAATAAGCAAATAATTTTTTCATTAAACATTTATTCATTTTAGATTACAATACAAAATACTTTACATAAATCCACAATGTAATCCAAGAAATCCCAGTATAATCTGTAAATTAAAAATGTAATAAGCAAATTATTACAAATAAAAGATTGAAACTTATTGATTTCTTCACACCACTTACTTTAGTTAAAACTCTGAAATCATGTGCTAAAGTTTTTCCTGCATTGCTTGAAGCCAGTGAGGGGATACGAAATTTGCTCAGCAGCTTAGTTTGACATCTCAAACCTAAATGAGGAAAAACAACCAGTTTTACCACACTAGCTAATGAGACAGTGGGGATTATCTTCAATCTGGCAACTCCCTACACTAAGGATGTCAGTGGGTGAGAGTGGGTGGATCTGCTTGTTAAAAAATATGTTTCATGAAGATAAATTACAGTAACCTACTGTTAGTTGTGACATTACCTGTCAATTTACATGTAGGAGATGTAAAGACATTATCCTAAATCCACCATGAATTGACACTGATCCCTTTTAGTGTCATCCGTGAATTGTTCATTCCACAATGTCTGGTGTTATTCCACGTGTAGAGTTGTTTTAGGAAAGGGGTTGTAGTGTCTGTAGCCTCAGAACGAGCCTAAGCAATAGGCAGCTGCATCAGGCTAGAGCTCTCAGAACTTGTAAGGACATGTCCATAGTAATATTAGTAAGTATGTCCAGAGTAGTTCCTATTATTTTTAAATGCACAGAACAGTTGAGAGATCAGTGCTCTCTTTCTGTAACATTGCAGCTATAAATCCTGCCTATGTCACAGGTGTGTTGTGTGCGTCCGCAGGTGTGCGCTTTGCCCTTCCCGCTGTGTTGTGATGGCAGATGAGCATCACCTGCGTGGGAAGACACAAGGAGAGAGACGGGCTTGTGGGTCTGGGCCTTTATCTTTTGGTGGTGGACTCAGGTACAGGAGGGAGCTCCAGGGGGAGAGCTGCAGAAGGAGAGCCGCAGAGGGGTGGCAGACAACAGACCAAAGCATGGTGGACATCTGGCAGTGGGACTGAAGAGAGCGTAGTGATGGGACGCAACCAGTAAATTCGGTACAATACAGTGACCAGGAGTGAACCACGGCAGGAAAGACATGAGAGAGGACACCTGATTTTAAACATGGAGGGGTGAATACGCTTCGCCTCTCCATACAGCTAAGTGACCTCTCCCTTACCTAGATTATGTGGCCATCATCCATCGGACTACTTTTATGAGCTGCCAGAATTTATTTGTTTTAGCTTGGCTTGTTGATAGCGTCTTCTTTTATTGTTTGTGGATTTTAGCCAGGTCAGCAGGAACCATTGGTCAGGACGGATAAAGACTGTGTCGCGAACAGGATACTCCTCTTCCAACTGGTCCTGAGGACGCATTGGAGACGACTGCATTCCCTCTGGTTGGCGCTGAGGGTTTAAGATTTTTATTGGTTGTAGTTGGACATATTTTTCTTCAACCCGGCTTCTTGACTGACTAATCTTTAACCACTCACGGGGGCAGACGGTTGTCCTTCCAGTCAGCCAGCTTCTCCCCCTGAAACGCTTATAACCAATTTCAGCTGTTCTGATTGGCTCTGCTCTTTTCTTTCTTGGCGACATGATTTGCTATCCTTGCTGTCAATTACCCTGTTGAAAGAGCCAACACTTCTGACTGGCGTTAACAGTGAACTTCCGGGAACAAAAATAAATAAATGAAGTAGGACATCAGGAGTTTTTTTTAGAGTGAGTCAATCTAAAAGTTTAAAACATGAAGGAACAATCTTGTAACTGCTAACAAGGCATTGTGGTGATAACTATCTTTAAGTAAGAAAACTTGTGTACTTAGCATGAATCAATGTGTTATTTTGTCAGGCGAGATAATCAAAGCTGGCAGCTAGTTCAGAGAGAGCAGACACTGAGGCAGGTGAACTTTAGTATTCATTTGGGACTTAGTCTACATAATTAATTGGAATTGAATCAAAGTCTAGATATAGTGTATTTAAGTTTTAACCTGGCATTGTCTTTTTTTATTTTATTTTTTATGTCCTGTCCAGCATGCCGGCAGCAGAATGAAAAAAATGCTTTGCCAAGGGGCGCTTTATGGGTATAAGGCTCCTCTTGATTTATTTAGTTAGTTAGTTAGAATTATGAAATTTATGTAATCCAAAAAGGGGAGTAGAAAAAAGAAGACGAGACAAAGACAGACTAGATAGCGGACACGACCCTTCAATAAGTAGAATTTCTGTACTGTGTGATTGAAGTACATTTCTGGGATGTCGATGTTTGAACCACACTTTCATGTTTCAGTTTAGTAAAAAAAAAAACTAAAAAAAAACCCAACTAAAACTTTAGAGTAAATATTTTAATTTAATAAAATAATAAATAATAATAATAATAAAAATAATAAATTAAAAAGGTATTATAAACTTCTGCTTGTTGTGAAGTTCTATCTGCAACATAACACTGATCTTCCAGGAGATTCTGGACCATTTTATGTCCTTACCAGAAGTGGTAAAATAGTCACATTCTCTACTTTAGTAGAAGTTCAGTTATGTGTGTGAAGAAATACTCTCATAAAAACAAAAGTACTCATTTAACTTCTTTTCTTAGGTAAAAGTAAAAAAATACAACTTTTCAATTGTACTTACATACAAAAGTAAAACGTTTCTAATGCATTTTTACCATCAATGAAACAATTCTTCCTATGTTATGTAGCAAAGGGAATATTTAATTAATCTCATTGCTTAAATTTAGGTAACAACACCCCTTTTATTGCATGAGATGCCAGCCAATCATGCCAGCTTTTATAAGCAGACTGCTGCTGCAAGCCCAGTCGCTCTCCGCTTACTTCCAGGTTACCGGACCCCTGACAGCCCAGCAGGTACTTTGCTGCCTCTTGCAGCTTTGTTTTTTTTTTTTTGTTTGTTTTTTTATTGTGGCTGTCTTTCTTTTTGTAACCTGTGCCTATTTATTATTTATGTGGCTGCTATAATGCACCTGCGCTTTACGCTTATTCCAGTATCGCAGGTTATGAACTAATTGTTTAATCTTGTGTCTAGCCTTTTATGTGACTTTGTTTTTTATGTGATTGCACTTTAAGGCCAAGCATTTAATCTTGTTGAACTTATGTGTAATGACAAGAAACCTTGATTGATTGATGCCCGGGAGACCTGTGGGTCACTGCTGGTATGTACATCTATCTTGATGGGTTTTTGCCACGAGCTACCGGTAGTGAGAAGTAGTGGTTGACTGGACAGGCTCGAGCTGTTCATATCTCCCTGGAGCTTACAAATATTGTCTGATTGGTATGTATGGCCTGCTTCTCATGGCACATCTTCCCTTTTTTGTCTTTCATTTAAGTTAATCAACCTCTGTCTACCTCATAGTTTCTCCAAACCTGGCTTTGCACCTTCAACCACCCAAAGAAGCTAACTGCTGCTAACTGCTGCTAGCTACTAGCTCCTAGTTTTTATTTTTTATCTATCAACCAAATTTTGATTGAACTAGCAGAGCGATGAAACAATCCCAGTTTTGTCAGGATCATCTAAATCTCATCTGATTGGGCTCAATTTATTGTCCACAACTAATTTCTTAAAGTAATTTATATGAAATAATTCCTACTTGAATAATAGCTGAATAACAAAATCTTTTTTTTTTTTTTTTAAGAATAATTACTTCATGCCTAATGGTGTTACAGGCTGAGGATGTCTTATAGTGTTTATTTAAAAAAAATTAGAAATGATAAACAGATCCATGAGTTAAAAAAGCATGTTATAGTTGATATATGGCCAGTATGTTAAATATAATTAAGTTAGAGCTTCTTATTTGATGGTTTAAATTACAGCAAATCTGTCTGAGCAATTTTCATTCAGTCTAATGGACACAGTATATAGCCATAATCTAAATAATGATTTGATTGAATGAACTTTTCTCTGTAAATGCCCCAGCTGTCCAATGAACTTGAATAAAATATTTTCTATTCTCTTAATGTGATCAGAAAAACAGGGTTTTTCATTTGCAAGCACTGATCAGAACCATTAGCACCCTTGAACTGAAGACACAAACACTTCAAAAACACATGCACATGAACCTATTTTGAAAACATTTTGCTGAAAGGAAAGTTAATGACAGAATAGCCAACGGAGAGCATTTTTCTTTTCTTTTCTTGTTGTTATTATTTTATAATAATTCAGTTCTGGAGGCTGCAAGGCCAATGCTTAAGATCTTGAAATACAAGTTTGAATACGTTTAAACAGTTACTTATAACCAAGTTTTACTATGATTAAACCAAAACTGTTGTAAAAGATTGAAGGATGAAGCTCGGTGAGAGAATTTTGTGTGGGCTGTAAAAAAAATAAAACACCCTGTGATGTAAGCTGTAAGGAATTTTGTTTGAAAAGGGAAAAAAAACTTCTACTTCTACTGTACATAACATTTTGAGCCTAAAACATGGTAGAGGTTGTATATAAGGCCTCTTTAAATGTATCAAAGATGAAGTTATTTTAGGACAAAATGTATTAGAGTCAGAAAACTAGATGTGAGATAAAGAACTTTTAGCAGGGAAACAATGCCAACAGCACAAAAAGCAAAAAAAAAAAAAAAAGTTTGGCTAAATTTTGCTGACTCCTGACCCAAAGAGTGTCTCAAACCGTGCACTTATATGAGTGCACTGGAAGGTAGTGCATAGTGCACACTAAGCACTACCCTCTGTAGTGCACACTTTTGTGGGTAAGTGCTGACCCAAATAGAGCACTAACGTTTTGCATTTACGGGTAGTGACGTACCAGCATTTGACAGCGATTCTTCTGCCGCTTTAATTTACAGAATTAATTTCCAACTCTAGATTTT
>JBAMHW010000014.1:26776240-26796800 GCA_037177495.1 Rhadinocentrus ornatus
TATGTATGTATGTATGTATGTATGTATGTATGTATGTATGTATGTATGTATGTATGTATGTATGTATGTATGTATATGAAGTCTCACTTACTACAAAATACTCTTATTAAAAACCATGCCTTTGCACCTTTCTTCGCTAACACAATATTTAAGGATTGGTTTGAAAGAGGAATTCGTGCTTTCCTAGATGTTTTCATAGTATTTCCAACATTTAAAAAAATACAAGAGACTACAAAAAATACAAGACAATCTGGCAACTATGGAGTGAAACAGGACAAGTTATATAGGAACACTTATTGTAATTGGCAGGTGGCACTAGCAGGTGGAATGGTTGAGCTAATGAAGGAATGGCAGAGACAGACAGCTGAAAGTCACGGCTGAGTGTGACAGAGAAACCCCCTCACCCCCACCAAGGGATGGCCCCCGACATCCCCCAGAACAGTGTTTCCCAACTTTTTTTGACTTGTGTACCCCCATTTTGTCATACCACAAATACCCCTTTTGTCAATGTGTTGATGATTCTCCAAAAGTAGAACATACAACTGATTAACTGAAAAACATTTTATTATATCTCTGCAGATGTAAAAGTGAATCCGTACAACATATACTTTCACTGTACTGCCTAGGTTTAGGTTAAGTTACCTCTTCTTTGTTATTCTTGGACTCTGCTGAACCCGCTCCTGAATCCAGAGCAACGGGACGTTTCAGCCATTTATCCATATTTTGCAGCTGCTTTGGCACATTCTTGCCTTGTGCCTGTAGTCTGTGACCATGTCTTGTCTCTCACGCCCTCTCTTGGTAGCAAAGCGTCATGTGGGTGCACAGCTCTGCAAGGTCAGCGCACACCACGGGCCGGAACCCAGGATCTCTCTTCGAGACACTGGAGACCCCTTCCCTTCCAGGAGCGAAGAAGTCGGTGCACGGAATAGACAGGACCACCATCAACCATGCGATGAGAGGGAGGAGGCGCTACAGGAACCAGGGGACTCAGGCGGGCTCAATCTTGGAGACGTGGAAAATGGGGTTTACCCGCATGGACCACGGGAGGGACAACCGGACGGATACAGGATTGATAACCTTCTGGATGGAGAAAGGCCCAATGAACCCTGGGGCCAACTCTCAGGACTCCCCACGGAGAGGCAGCTCCTGAGTGGACAACCACACCCGCGGACCCACGTGGCTGGCTCTGATCTGAAAGTCGAAAGAGTAATCAGCTACTGTTTGGTTGCCTTGTCTCAGTCCCAATAAATCCCTAGCTGTTTATGACCCACAGTTCTTGAATCCAAAGACTTTGCGTAGCTTGGCTGCAAAAAGGTCAAAGGATCCTTCCTGGTAGATGACAGGGTAGGAACTGACATGGCAGCTGGAGGGTTAGCAGGAGGTGTTGATCCAGAACAGAGCTGTGAATTCTAATGTCTTCAGGCGGGTAAGTGGTGAGGGATTTTGTGCTGGGTCCATGTTGTGGCCAGATTGTATCATAACGGGGAGGCTGTTCACCCAAATGCAACACAATGAGTCGGGAATAAAGATAGAACAAGCTTTATTATTTTCTCCGGGTAAGATTGGGTGGCTCGGTCTGAAACTGCTGTGGGTACGGGTTGCAGCAGGACTGAAAGAGATGACAGGGCTGGTGAGTGAACAGAAGCTCAGGCGGTGACAACAGGATGATGTGAAATTGTTCAAAGTGGGTGAGACTCACTGAATGATTGTCCTTCCAGACGTGATTCAGTTTGATCCAAAGATTGAACAGGGCTGAGATGAAAAGCAAGGTCAGAAACAGGCAGGGTTGGTACCGGGGAATCAGAGGGGACTTCAGACAAATTCAGGTCAGGGCTGAGCTATAAGGAGGTGGTCAGGAGCAGGCAGCGTCGGCAAGAGGGAATCAGTCTGGAGATGACCGCTGGAGAGTCAGGCATGGAAGCAAAGACAATGTAACTATGGTGTGAAAAAGGACAGGTTATAGAGGAACGCTGATTGGTAATTGGCAGGTGGCACCAGAAGGTGGAAGTGGTTGAGAGCTGGAAGCCATGGTTGAGTGTGACCGTGTGGGACAATTTCTTTCTCTTAATCAGGCACTTTGAAAACCTTGGAAACCTATTAAAATTATTTATTTATTTATCTCTGTATGTATGTGCATTTGTGGGTATATATACATGTAGACGTTTGTGTAGATGTGTATTTATTTTAATTGTCTATGTTGCCATTCCTGTTGACATGTAAAGGGGGACGGGAAGGGGTTAATATCTCTACATTTATAAATAAATGTGGGTGAGGGATATTAAGAGCGACTCCACTGAATAAAATGGTCTTCATCAGGACCTTTAAAAAGGTTTTTTTGTGCTGAGTATTTTTTGTTTCTTATTTTAATCACTGACTTTTGGTTATTTGTGGAAAATTGGTCCACAATTAAGTTTTGAAATGTAACGTGACTTCACAGCTGAGTTTCGCTGTCACATAATGTTTAAATAGGGCTATTTTGTCATTATCGCATCATATTCACACTGTAATGCTGTAATGGGTAGGTTAGCTGTTATAGCTGCAGAGTTCATGAATACATGATTCAGCAGAGCTGATTGTAGGGTTGTTCTGGTTATTAAGCCTGTACCTATATTACATGTATGAAACTAAAGCGTCAAAACAGACTGTTTTTTATTGATGGATAAATGTGAGTCAGTGTACCCTGCCCCCTCAAGGCTGTGAACCTTGAAACACTGAAAATGAAAAAGATGGCATTTACAGAAGTCATTTTTCACCTTAAATCTTCTTACCATTCAGAAGTTGACAAAGCTTTAATGAATACATAATTGATTAGCATGTAGGATTACTTTCTAGTTAACAACATTCAATTATCAGCTAACAAATAACAAAATGAAATTAGTTATATCTTAGTTATAAATAAATGTATTTATGTCTTAGTTATAAATTAATGTATTTATATTTGTTATCAATTATTTTAAGGAACAATCAGAAAAAAACATCATATTGCTAAAGTAACTAAGCAGAACGCTGATGTCATCTGAAATTGATTTATTGTATCAAATGTCAACAGTTCAATAATGAACGCACGCTGAGTCATTCTGGCATCGATGCAGCTCTGGTAGGGGAACCCTGCATGCAGTACAGCCATGTCCAATACGCTATAAAACACCACAACATGCATCTTTTAGTTGCAGCTTGAGATGAATACCGCCGTGCGTCTTGTCATGGATCATTGGCAAAAAAAAAAAAATAAAACAATAATAAGATGACATCATGGTAGATGTCATGATCTGACATCATTTGACCCAGATCATGTTGATTTTCCACATTGATACGTCGCTCAGTCCACATACATTATCCAGCAACTGCAAATGATTGAAGAGGTGTGAATCTGAATTTAAAGCAAACTACATACGTTTCTGACCTTAAAACTCAGTGCACAATCCTGGAGGTGCATTTGCCCTGCCTAAGGCTGAGAAACCAAATTTAAATTTTATTCCTTCCTGGAGCATCACTTGACTGCAGCAACATGCGACTTTCTACCAACAGCACAATGGTCGTTTCAATGTCCGTTCACCATGTTTGAATCAGCAAAGAAACGCATGAGGACACTATTGGAGGACACAGGGAAAGGAATAAGAGAAAGTGTCAGAGCCAGAAATAGGACAAAAAAAAATCAACATCAGGCTGACTTTTCCTTGCTGGCTGGAGCGAACTTGGAGTGTCAAGGACTGCGGCAGCAGCAGCCAAGGAAGTTGGACCCAAATGCAGGACTTTCAAAAGACAGGTGGATGTAAAAATAAATATGTTTTAATCAAACAAAAGATGCTGCAAAAGCAGGGGAACTGGAACTAAACAAAGACTGAAAATGACTGGCACAACTCAAGTACAGCACAACAAAAAAAGCAGCTAGCACAGCTCACATTGAACTGGCAATAAATAAAGCAAAACTGGGAGCCTAAATACTGAGGGACTATGTCCACATGCCACTGAAACTGGTTCAGGTGTAAAAACGGTGTGAAAACAGTGGTGAAAACTAGGAGAAAGACTTCAACATCCCCATGACACCATTGTAGTACATACTACAAGGCCGATGGGGGTGCTAAAGTGTAACACTCCAAAACTAAAGCAAAACAACGCATGCGCAGATAAAGGCTCTGCGTGTTGCAGGAAGTTCACAGAAGCAGAAAAGAGAAGATGGCTGAGGATTCACTGCGAGGCAAAAAAGAAACATTAGTTAGGACTAATGAAGAAGTCGAACTTCTTGTTCAAGCCAACTACTGTGTTAGAGAAGGTCCTGCCATAAACAATACTTTGGGGTAAATATGTGGTGATGTGAACCACGAACCACAAGTCATAACAGAGAAATGACGATGTACGGGGCTTGTCATGTCGCACATGCGTTAAAAATATTAACGCAATTAATTACATAAATTAATGTGTTCTGTCCTACTTATGCACACCTCTGTACATTTATGTGTTTTTACACTTTTCAGTTTCAAGCATATTAAATATTTCCCCTCACTAATTTTAAACATGAAGAATGCAAAATAATGTATTTTTCTTTTTCTTTCTTTTCAATGTTTCATTTTTTACTTTTCAAGTTATCTTCGGTGCAATTTTATTTTTAGGCTAATGTAAACAACGTGATCTTAATTACTCCACACTTGCACCCTAAGCACAAAAATGTTTGCATGGAAACCCATTTTAATTACTATTTTTGATCCCGGTCAAATAAAAAGTATAAAACATGCATTTTCTAATTTAGCCACTTCATTTGAAGCTTGGGGCTTTCTGTCTGTGCTTAAAGGGATTCCCTCCCCAATGACTCATTTTCAAAAGTTAAGCCAAGCATGGAAAGTACCCACTTTATCTGCTAAGGAGAGCTTTTGCTGTATCCTCTGTCTTCTCACCCCACATATTCTCCTTAACTTAGATTTGTGTGTGTGTAAGTTTGTTAATAAGGAAGTATATGCATTCAAATTTGTGTGTCTGTGCATGTGTCAACAGCGTGCACAATGCATTACAGTGTGACCCTATGCATAATAGCGCAAATGGCTTTGAAGTAGCACCTTTCCTATGTTTGTTTTATGTGTAATTTTTCTAAACATTCAAAGCACTGCCAATGTTTTTTTTTATAAAATATGTAAAACACGCATCTGCCTGCAGTCCCCTGTACTGCTTTGACAAAATCAAAATCTTCCACAAGCTCCAGCAGTTCCACAGAAGGTGAAGATGGTGAAGAAGGGTAAAGAAGCCACAGAAAACCACTCTTGGAGGTCTAAAAGGGGTGAAATCCAGTGGTAACCCACAAATTCCGTGGGGCTCCAGTGGATTCCTCCGGGCACGGGAATATCCCCCGGACCCACCCGCTACGCCCTGGCCCGGACTGATGAGCTGGCGGACTCCTTCAATTTATTTTTCCCTGAGGAGCTGACCAACTTGACTGTGAAATATACTAACCTGCATGGAAGGAGGACAGTCGCTGACTGGAGGGACATTGATAGTACAACCATCTGTGCCTATTTTGGTCTCCTGCTGTTGACTGGCAATTAAAGCTCCCACAGTGAGGCAGTCCGCAGCTTGTGGGATGACCAGATGGGCCAACAGATCTACCGGGCTACCATGTCGGTCAAAAAGTTTACCATTCTCTCCAGTGTCTTTCGTTTTGACGACCTGCTTTCCAGACAGCGGCGCCGGAGAGATGACAAGCTGGCTGCCATCCAGGAGATATGGGATCACTGGACTGACTGGCTCCAGATGATCGTCAACCCTGATGAGGACAGCAGATGGTTCCATATAAAGGGCGGTGAAGTTTTAGACAGTACATGCCAATAAAGCCGGCCAGGTTTGGCCTGAAGATTTGGGTAGCCTGCGACGAGAAAACGTCTTATGTCTAGAGGTTGAGTCTGTACACCGGCAGATCAGCTGGTGCGCTGCCAGAAAAAAAAACAAGGGCTTAGGGTTGTGCTGGAGATGATGGATGGTCTGAAAGTAGTGACCATTGTGAAGTTAATTACTAGATATCGTTCATGTTGTTTTCTGTTAGCCTCTATGGTGTTATAAATAATAATAAATGGCTTGGCTTGGTACATGTTTAGTAGGTGAAGGCCTTTGTTACAGCACAGACAGAAATTAGATGTTTGATATGAATGAATAGGACTGATGGGGGTTTAAAACATTAAATAACAAAAAGAAAATAATTATTTTCGAATTAGATTAGTGTAATGTATAACATGATTTTTATGTGCACTTTTTGTGTCAGGGTGCTAAACTAAGGTATTTGACACTGAGCAAAAACTTATAATGCATATAAATTAATTTCTTTGCTAATCTTTAACATATACCAGGATGCAATAATCAAACAATAAATAATCCAGTTAGCATAAAATAGATTGAAAATGTATTCATTTATGTGTTATATACTATAACATTATATATTATATACTATAGGTGCACCATGGCCACAGCTCAGCAACGTAGAGGTTGAAAAGGTAAAAAAATCATTAATCATTGATATGGATGATTAATACAGATGATTAATACAGATTTATTAAGAAAATTAATAAATAGAATATTTTTATATGGCTTTTTTTATTTTTACATGTACATTTTTGTGTGTTAGGGTGTAAAGGGGGATTTTTTTTAAAGGGGTGCATGAGGGTTAAACTACTTCACCTATTTGGACATTAACAGTATTAATCCAATTTCACAAAGACGATCTACATCTTCAGTGAAATTATCTTCACGGTTCTGGTCTCTTTGTTGAACAAATGCAAGCCGCAAACCTTGATTTGATTTATCTTTCAGCAGAAGATTTTGGGGAAAGAACTACAGCCAGAGTAAATTTCTCAAAGATTTTTCTATTCTGTAAAAAGTACATCTGTTACTTTTTGTCAGCTGTACGTTTGGTGACAGGATAGATTGAATTTTGTGTGTTTACAACTGAGACCCAGTGTGAATTCTGCTTTTAAACTGCCTTTGCACAACAAAAGCAAAAATTGAACAGTGTTTTTTATTTCTTTAAGAAACATCTGATTTATTTTCCCTTAAGTTGTCATCAAAACAATATGGGAAAAAAGAAACAGACTAAATGGCAGAAAGAAGTTACCAATCCTGTCTCTACTGTGATGTACTTTTTATTTGAAACGACTTGTGCTCATGTCTGGATGAAACCTGAGTAATGAGAACAAGGTGAGGGGGCTCTGGAGTGTAATTATCTTCATTTGGGAGACAGTGGGGTGGGGGGGGGCTCTGCTCTACATTTGTCTCAGCCATACGTTGACAGTTCAATACCTCCCAGTAACGGTAATGAGCACCTGGCCCTCATTATGCGTTGGGAATGGCACCTCTGAAAGAAACGCTAAAAATAAAAGTCAACTTTCAGTGTCCACACATGGTGAGAAAACTGGAGGGAAAAAACTGGACCTGGTGTCGTGATCGGATCTGAGAGAGAAGCTGGTGGAAATGTTGTCTTTTTGTGAAAGTAAAGAAATGCGAATGGAAAGGACAGGTCGACACAAGGTGAAGCTGTGGCTGCTGTCAGAAGGAACTTAATGATACAAACAATCAGCACACCAACACGAAACAAGAAGCTCAAGCTTTCATCAGCAGTAAATAGGACAAGCACACACATGACACATAAAATAACTCCTAGCTGGGACAGAAACACACAGCAGCTTTTAACAAGGTAAAGCCTTTAGGCAATTTTGTCCTCTGTCACTTTACATATTTCTAGATGGCCAAGCTTCATTGCATTGACCTAAACTCCTCTCTGCTACATCACTCACAAAGGATGAACATTTCTGGAGTGTCTTCGCTGAGAAAAAGGATTTTTTTCATCCCTCACCATTCAGTGTTACCTTTTTGGTATGTTTGCTAGCAAACAGAACACAACACCTAAGTGTGTGCCATACCAGCTTGAGATGAGATTTTTGGTGGCTTAGTGGATGTTAGCTCCATGCATATGTGATTATATGTAGGCGTACACAAGTAAAAGCGAGGACCCTCATTTATCAACCGTCTATATGCACAGATTTGTGTGTATTTGTGTTGAATTAATCTTCTTCTTTTACTTAGACATGTTCTTGAAAATATTAAAACAATTCTGACTGAATGTACAGACAGAGTCTAATGGTAGGACAGGGAAACTCTCAAATGGCCATGAATGGGCAAAAACAGCTGATGTAAATCATGTGGGTATTAATTTAGGTAGTATAGTGATAGTTAACTAATAACTAATGTGTAACGGTCTTACACATGTTTGATAAATCCATATTGTTTTTGTATTCATAAATACAACACAAGAAACAATAAAATTGTGGTTATTTTTTTCCATAATCAATATTATCCGATAGCTTTAACATGAACTGCTTAGAGTTTGGAGATCAGTTACCATTGTGATCTTGAACAGTTTTCTCTTACCTTTAGTCCAACCTAGTTCACAAAGTCACTAATCTTGCTTTTTAGTGTTCTCGTCAATCTAAGTATGCAAACAAGCCCTGCTCACTTCACATTTCAAATTAATTTTATTTTATTTCTTTTCATTTTGTTACTAGAGTCCTGAGTCAGGCAGGGTTATCTAAACTTTTGCCCTTCAGACATTCCTTCGTTTAGAAATCAGCAGAAATGAAGATGACGTGTTCTTTTCCAGTTAATAATGGAGATGCCCAGAACATTTATATCTGCAGCTAAAATGTGTATTCATTTGTCAAACTTTAATTTTACTGCACCAGCAATGTTTGGATAGATCTGTTCTGGGCTCACATGATGGTGTTTGAAGAAAAGTCTTTCTTTGCAGGGTGTATCACTGCAAGGACTTTTATCACACAGCAAGTTAAAATGTTTTATTTTCTTAAATATCTTTCGCTGTGAATCTGGTTCTTTTATTTTCATTTATTTCCCCACAAATTGATTAACTCACAGCATGAAAAATTGATGACCTCTCTTGAGTACCGCTCTCTTTGCTGTCCTTTGGTTTTAATTGATACGCAAGCTCTGGCTCAATCCCCAGTTAGCCACTAATGGCCCTGGAAACTTACCTTCCACATGGGCCTTATGGCAGCTGAGATGCAGTGTTAAAAAACCCATTATGCTAATGGTAATTCAGCTGGAGAAGGGTGGGAAAGATCGCTCTGACACGTCTCATGTTTATCATTAGCAGCAGCATGTGGTGAAGGGAAGACAAAGCTTTTACTGACACCTGAGTCTATTTGGAATATTTCAGATGTGATCTGATGAGATCTGAGAGATTATCTCTATTGTTGAATGCAATAATATAATGAAATTCAAAGCTGATTAAAAAAAATCTTGATTATTGATGACAGTCCTTTTTTACAGCATTATTTCTAACGATAACACAGAAAAAGTCAATAGAAAATATCCAAAACATGATAGTCACATATATATATCATATCATATATCATATATATGAAAGTCACTACTTTAGGCTTAAATCATGTTGTTATGTATTGCACAAAAGGGGGAGTTAGTTTGCACATAATGGTTGGATTCAAAAGAAAAGGTCATTCGCAGCCACCAAAAGGACTTTGATATAAGCCACAAAAATGGGTCAGTGATTCTCCAAATAGCTAGACGTGTTGGACCCAGCAATGTTTATAGTCTAACAATGGTGGATAAACAATCAGAAAGATCAACTGTAAAGTTGAGACGGTCTTTAAAAAAAAGCTCTATTTCATGGACAAACATGACAGAGGCACAAACTCTGATGTCTATATTGAAAGACCAATAATAGTGACAGATGCTAGGGCAGACCTATATCCTTGCGCGGAGGAGTATGCAGCTTTATTACTACTCTGCTCTGTGTTTCTTACGTGAGTGGATTAGAGTATTTGAGGTCTGCCTGATGTGCAGATTTTTTCATTCAAGTCAGTTGTCACAATAATAGAATAACTTGTTGAAAAAGAAAAAAAATATATGTGCATAGCGCATCGAGCCATTTGCAATACAGAGGAGGATTATTTTTGTTTTATTATGAAGTCTGTGAAGTGGGCTAAAGCACAAAGCTGGAAAAAAAACTCTGACAGCACGTAAGGCAAAGCCGTACAGCAGATCTGATCTGCGTTGGTTGGGACTTCTAAATAGTTGTTTTAGCCTCATAGTAAATGGTGTAGACGATAGAAATATTATTGCCTTCTTTCCAAGCATGATGCTTTGCGTACTACGGCAGCGTGCATATGGTTGACAGGTGCAGAGAGAAGACAAGAGATCCGTAACCCAAACCGTAAATCCAGCCGACTTTGCTCTTGCAAACAATCCACGGCGACCAGCTTGTGGCGACACACGACGTAACACCCAAAAGATAGAGAGAGAAATGTCTGGCGATCGCAGCTGTTTATACTCTCCCTAATGAGCCCACACAGGAACGCGGTAGCACAGGTCGTGATGACTTCACGGTCACGCGCTGGGTCGGAAATTATACCTATATTTACCTCCAGGGACAAAACCACCCGCTTACACCAGGTAAGTAGTGCGGTTTCTCAGACTCAGGACACTGCTGGGCAGCGATGGCTCCAGAAATGCTAACAATATATGTCACTTTGCTATCAAACGAGTCTTTTAAGGTTAGAAAGTTACGAAGTGCATCTTTAACATTCAGCTATGATGTTTTCCAAAACCTAACCAAATAATTTTATTGATTAAACCTTAGCAATAGCAATTGCTTTGTAGCCTTAACCAAGTGTGAACTAATGAAATACAGCGCAGATAATTCATTGAGATCTGTTCTGTCCATCGGCAATGTCACTCCCATTTTATCACCTATTTCAACTGTTGTGTTTTTTTGTTGCACTTTTGTTTCTGGCTCATGTAATTGGCTGTCCCAGCTGACAGGCTAGCACTTCCGGCTAGCGCCGGCTAGTGGCTGAGAGCAGTACCAACTGTGCTTGAGTCTTGAGATCTCAGGAGCAACAAAAAGTTAGAAAATTTAGAGTTATATTAGGAGTCAGCTTAAAAATTTAAGACACAAAGAAATCATTTTCCAACTGCTCTTTAATTAAATAATAAGGATGCTACTAAAAGTTTCCATAGCATGAATGTTATTTTGTGAGGCTGCTGAATCAAATCTGCCAGTCAGTTCAGAGAGAAGGAGAGACTGAGGCAGATGAGGTTTAGTACTCTGAGTTGTGACTTCTGTTGCATAATTAATTGAAATTTAATCAAAGTCAAAATATGGCACACTGAAGTGTTTACCTGAACCTCTCGTGATATTGTACAGACTGAAAAAAGGCCTGTTTGCTTGGTAAAAATGTTTTTAAATAAAAATTATCACACTGATTATGTTAAAATTAACATTTCCTCTAACATTATAAATTTTGTGCAGTTGCAATGAGCGAAACGATCCCACATCGATTTTCATATTTATAATTATTACAGGATGATGGTGTAATACCTAATATTTTTTTATTACTGTGCTTGTAATTATATATTTTAATGGTCAAATGGTCAAAGTTGACGAATTTAATAGAGTACATGATTTCTCAGACTGTGATTAAAGTAAATTCCTGTGATTTTGATTACACCTCAGTCCTTTCTGGACAATCTTAATCTCACACAAATATGCCACAGATGTCTTTAACTAATGAAATGAAAAAAATAATTAAGAAATTATCCTGCATTTAGTTTAGTCAAATTCTTTAAAAAAAAGGGATCCTGGGAGCTTGAGGTGTGTGTGCATACATATATATATATATATATATATATCGATTAATGTTTTGAGGCATTGTTTCTTTTATGGCTGGCACGAGTAAATGCTCCTACCAAGCATCACTCACCACTCTGGTAAATAAAACTGAAATGGAGGCCATCAGCTCATAAACAGCCAAGCTCCAACTTGGGTGAGTTCTGCGGCCTTACTCGGTTGGGCCCTAAGCCCTAAGACGGCTAGTGATTTTACGCTTGGCTTACTCTGTAGGCTATCGCTAAATTCCGGTTCTTTTGATCCACATGTAAGTGAGTTGTAAACTTTCTTTTTCATTTGATAGTGGTTGCGGATTACAATTAGTAATTGTGGATGAGGTTTAAATAAACACAAAGTCCTCAAACATGAGAGGATGAGTTCTCTGAGTCCAGGTTCGGCTGTGTGGTGTACATGTTTTGTACTTTGCTGCCAGATTGAGAATGTTGTAAAACACAGCGATGGGCCCCCTCCGTGTTCCTGCACGCATTGTGTAGGCACGTGCTTTCTGGTCCATAATGTCAACACCAACTTCAGGTGGTTGTAGTCGGTAACAGTGTTTTTTTTTTCACTGTCAGCTAAGCACTGTCAGATGTGAACACCTCCCACCAGTTGTCTTCACCATGAGAAGCGGTGGTCCACCGGTGTGATGATTCTCATCCGGAAATGAGCCTTGTTTGTTAGGCAGAGGTCGGCATTTGGTCTGCTTGGCCTTCACTAATATCCCAAATAAGAAACAAGATGCGGCTTGTGTGCGGCTCCCGTTTGCTCCGTCCCTGTAGCGGGTCTGGTTGCTTCTTTGGCGGAAATATGCCCAAATTCAGATTTTTCATATTCTTCTCGGTTGTGACGCGCTTGTCTCCGTTGCACTCTTGTCCGTCAAAGCCCGAAGCCCGAGACTTTGTAGGATAGAAGTAGAGTTTAGTATGGAACTAAATGGAGCTTTTACCCCCCCGCTGATTGCTGGCAGTAACGTCATATGCTGGTCTAGAGATCGGACAACATGGGATAGTGTTCAAGATTATATTTTATCACACATAAAATAAATATGTAGATGTACATTTAGATGGGTGTATGTGTGGTTAGTAGAGATTTATCTATAGACTGTATAGATTTATTTTATGCATGTAGACATAGGTTTAGGATTGTTTTCTTATTGTGGTAGTAGGTATTATGTTTGTTACAATGATCACATGTCTGGAATAAATCAAATCAAATCAATTATTGTGTCTTAAAATAAAGAATAAAAGCTTCTTAGTCAATATACAGTTATTGGCCACAATAATCATGCAACAGAAATCTAATATTGTGATTTCTAATTAGTTAATGATGACAGTAAAGTTAAATAACACACTTTTTGCATCCTTATACAGCCAAAGTCCTGTATAGACTGACATTGATAGACAAAAATATGCTGCAAGTGGCTTCATTGAACCATAATTTTATGACTCCTGTTAAGTTGCACGTTTTCCTTAAGTTTTCAGTAGAAATTATAGCACTCGGAAAGAATAGCAACAAATATTTCTATTCTTCTCCACAGGCCTGATTTAGCAAACTAATTACAGTACTTGGAAAGATTTTGGAGGTGGAACTGTGAATCCTTATACTTTTTAATGTAAAAGAATATGCAGGACACAAACTAGGTAGGTTGGCATAAAGTGAGCCACATGCTACTTCATTCATAGAGAAGAATATCAAGCTGAGGCGATGGCTGTTTTAGAGTAGTGAAGAGATTCACATTCTCCAGGAATGCACTTTAAAATACAATCATGAAAAAATATTTACCCACTTATGAGACTCTCACAGACTGAGAAAACAGAAATGAAACTTTTGCCAAGAGAGTCTGAAATATTGAAGACCCTTGTGCTTGCTTTTCAAATGTTATGCATCCCTGGATAGCAGAGTTGAGATCTGTAACTGGATGGTCTCCAACTCTGCATGGCATAAATGATACACCAATTCAAAATGTCATTGGTAATATGTACCGGATGGCTGCTGAATCAAGACAATTATTCCAAGCACTGAGCACACCACCATCGCTTATAAAATTCATGCATAAATCAAGAGGCATCTAGACTAAATGCATCCTCTGCAAGTTCTTTCACAGCTTATGAACAGGTGTGGAAGTGCACTGGTTGCATCGCTAATGTACATCGCCTGGCAGCATTATCTCTCTGTATATGACACAACGTTCACACTTGGCGCTGGTCCATCTGTATGATTTGTGAAGTGCAGCTGGCAGAGGTCCCACCGTGGTCCCTAGGTGGTATAACACGATGTTGTACAGCCTCCTACCTGGCTGCACTGTGCATAGGTGGCAATCAGATCTGCAAGCAGATTCTGTACAAGCTTAAGAGACGGATGTTAGCCCCAGAACTGCAGAATTCATGTTCTTTCTCCACGCCTGATTGCACTTGTGTAAGGGTGAATGAATGGTAAAAATTCACAACTGGATGAATTTTTACTGAGGAACCAATTTTTTTTTGTAAATGAAGCATTTGCCTCATGGGCACTGAGAGGGGTGGTAAATATCATCTCTATCTTTGTTCTGATTTCTGTACCTCATACAAAACATTTCTTCTAAACTTTAGCTCAGATAAGAATAATTGTATCACACCGAAGCAACAAAGCTAAAGTGTCCAGTCTATTGCACTGAAGGTGTTAGGAAGACCAGCAGCAGGCTTGCATCATATCTTTACTTCAACCTGGGACACAACAGCTATATTTAAGAACATGACAGTAATTTTATTGTTGCATTTTAATAGACTGAACAGCAGCAAACATGCCAGCACTCAAATGCTTGTAAGATTATTCCTGAGTGTTCACAGGATTTGCTTTTACCTAAAAACAAATCAAAGATACAAAGATTTTGCCACAATCTTCATAAAAAAATTTGTGAGACATAAAAAAAAATTTGTCTTTTTAAAATGAGTAAAACATTTTCTTTTTCAGAGGAAACTTTCTCCTACAGCTTTTGCAAACAAGACACACTTGTTCAGTCTTATCCTAATTATACTAAAACTTTAACAATGATCATAAAGTACTAAGTTAGGTACGTACACGTACAGTTGTGATCATTGCTGATAATTTTCCTCCTTGGCTGTCATGATCTGTGGATTTTGATTTAAGTTTTTTGTAGTCTTGAGTTTAATTATGTTTCCTTTTCCTTATTTTATATATCTCTGCCTTGTGTGTGTCTTTGCTTTTGGCTTCTGCTTGTTAGTACACCAGTTTAGATTTGCTAATTTACTTCACCTGTTGCTCTTTAGTAGTTGTTTTTAGTTCCTTCTTGCTGGTTCATTGTTGTCTTTTTGCCATTTATTGTTCATGTCATGTTACAGTCATGTCTCTGCCGAGTTTCCCCGTTTTTCTTTTTTTTTTAAGATTAGTTCTTGCTATTAAAACAATGTTTTTGCACCAGTCTGCCTTGTAAGCCTGCACTTGGGTTCTCTCATCCACACCTCAACCTTGACAGAATGAACTGGCCACCTGTGGGCCCAGCAGGCTTTTCAAGCATCACCTCCAGAGACCTGGTGAGCTTGCCACCGGGACGTGAACCAGAAATGGACCATAGGATCCTGAAGAAACACCATTCTGGGGTCTCGTTTGACGATGTGGACAACGCATTTGGGAACTCCAGGTCTTATGGTGCTGTATGAATGGCTGTGATGGCCAGCAGGAGACAAGGCTTCAACAAACTTTGGCTCCCATCACTGCCACCAGATTCATGGCCCATATCTCCTGTGTCCCTTCCAGGTCCAAGGTCAATATCTCCTGTGTTGCTTCAAGTCCAGCGCTTCAGAGTCCTACACTAGCGCCAAGGAGCCACTCTGTGCTTCAACTTCCCTCATCTTGTCAGCGCTTAAAACCGCCCATGTCAAGTCTTGCTCCTGTTTCTGAAGGGGTCCCGGGACGAGATGCTTCTTTTGTCACGGCCGCCAAGCCGTCCTCTGGAGCCCAGTGCCCCATCGTCGCAGCCTCCGGGCTGCCCTCTGGAGGCCAGTCTCCCGTTGTCGTGGCCTCCGGGCCGCCCTCTGGAGACTCGGTCTCCTGTCGTCGCGGCCTCCGGGCCGCCCTCTGGAGACTCGGTCTCCTGTTGTCGCGGCCTCAGGGAAACCTCCTGATCTCAACTCGTGGGTCCTCTCAACCATGCCAGCCTTGACATTGGATCTTTCAGATACAATGACAAAGCAGCAAATAACCAAATCTTCTGCTTTTATAGAAAATTATACACCAGCTGATATTTAGTTAATCAAGTGCATTTTATTAGCAGCATTTTGGTTACAAATCACACTCACAGCTCCCATGAAAGTAGTAGACGTTTTCACAAATTGCTTCTTCATTTTTGTTTTATTTTCAGATCAATAAATATGAATTGTTCTACAACTAAGATTGTATTGAAAAACTTTAAAATATGGTAAGGACTAGGTTATTTTTATTGTTTTAATTATAATATCCTGCCAGGAAATATTTTAGAACAGTTTTATTTTGTTTAGTTTTTTTGTTTTTTTTTGGGGGGGTGGGGGTGGGGGTGTGGGTTTCACATGTGGGTAACTCAGAGGAGGACTGCATTCACGTTTCACTGGCACTGGAAGCATGACAGCTGAAGGCACACTAATCAATGGAGGCCCATCTATCAGCTGCAGCAAATGAAAATTTCCAATCTGATTAACATCAAAAGCACAATTAAGAGATAAGCAGCAAAGAAACCAGACATAATGAAAATGCAAAACCACCAAAGCAGTTAAGTACGTCCTCTTCTGGGATAATAGAGTCAGGGCCTGGTAACAAATTAAAGGGCCAAATTACTGTTGTTTAGATCATGTAATTACAGGTTTATTCTCTGGATGTGTACTCTACCAGGGGGTTAAAGGTGAATGGCTCCATAGGATGGTGAGTCAAGTGTGACCTCTTAAGTTGATACACGGCAGACAAAAACCCTGTTTTTTTCTCACCAACTGGTCAATTTAATGATTTTTTCCTTCTTCTTCTTCATTTTCAGACTGGTGTGAAGAAAATGTAAAAATTAGCACTTAAGTTGTTTATTTCTTGAAACTTTGTCTGTATGCTCGTCCAAATCCAGGAGAGGTCCTGCAATTAAGTTAAAACAGAGAGGGACGGCTTTGGTGACAGATTTTGGCAGGATGCAAGCTACGTTGAACAACAGGTGGCTGCTCTGTATGTTGGGACGCTGGACAGGACAGGGTAAAAAAAAAAAAAAAAAAAAGAACAACAGGTGGCTGCCTTCCTGCAATCCAAAGGGATTGAAATGGGCTGTAATAACATAGAGGCATGCCCCCTTCTGTCCCGGAGAAATGACAGCGATCAACGAGCTGTCGTGATGATATTTGTCAACAGGAAACACAAAACCGCGCTGTTAAAACAAAGAAGAAAATTGATAGGATCAAAAGATTTCATCATTGAGCATTTGTCCAAACAAAACGCCGACATCACCAGAAAAGCACGCCTTGTGAAAAAACAGGGTAAAATTCAACATACGTGGACATCAAACTGTAAAATATTCATCAAACTAAATGGAACACTGGAACAAGCCAAAGTCATGGTAATCGGAAGCACTGAGGAACTGGACAAATACGAACGAGCACTACAATCTGGATTGTAAGGTATGACGGATCACATACACCACGATGAAAAAACTCACTCATCGACACTTGGATACAATAAGGAAGATATAACTCAGAGGATTGCTCATCATGATAAACTGGAATTGAGATTATTTCAATTCACTGAGCATAATTCACTGGACTTGGAGTATGATATAGATCTGGACAACAATTTCTTCTCTACCATTAACAATAACGGCTGCTATTACATAGATGAACAGTTTAATCAGACCATTAAAACATAAAATAAATGATAAATCATCCATTTTAACAGCAGGAGCCTGTGTGCAAATTTAAATAATATAAGGGAATATTTAAGTCAATTTACCAACACATTCCAAATCATTGCTATAATGAATTTAACTGTGTTAATAAAAGCAACAAGAGTAGATGAGCAGTGGCTGTGTATGTACTTAAAAACCTAAAATTATAAAGTAGTATTAAATATGAAAACTGTGATTGATTGTTAGAACTTGTTAGAATGTATAACAATTGAAATATGTGAAGAAAGAAGCAAAAATATAACAATCAGCTGTATATACAGAGCACCAGGCTCTTGTATTGAAAGATTTAAGGACTGGACAGGGGAAATGTTTTCAAAGACTAATGAAATAGTTCATTTTGTCTGTGGTGATCTAAATATTGATCTGCTAAACCCATACAAGCACAAAAGGACTTGAAGACTTTATCAATACAATGTTCATCCAAGGCTTGTACCCCAAAATCACTAGACTCAGTAGAATTACATCTCACTGTGCTACTTTAATTGATAACATATTCACTAATGATATTATTAATAATATAGTGAGTGGACTATTAATCAACAACATCAGTGACCACCTACCAGTTTTTAAAGTTTATAACAGAAACTACCAGAGAAACCAGTTAAAGCCAAAACTACAATACAGATGTGTAAGGACAGCCAAAACTATAAATTATAAAAATAATGAAAATTATATTAATATTGCATATGAAATTTTTTAAGAACATTCACAGCATTATATGATAGAAATTGTGCTATTAAACAATATTATAGAAAACATAGAGACAGAGATCTACCATGGCTCACAAAGGGATTACAAAATGCTTGTAAAAAGAAAAGTACATTATATCGAGAATTCATAAAACAAAGGACTAAAGAGACTAAAAATAAATGTAAAAAATATAAGAATAAGTTGACCACTATTATAAGGGTATGTAGGAAGGATTACTATAGTAAAATATCATATAATAACAAAAACAATATTAAAGGAATATGGGATGTATTAAATAGTCTCATTAAAATTATGCTAAACAACAAAGCTACCCTCAGTATTTTATGTGCAATAATATTAAAAAGGAAAATATGAGTGATGTGGTCAATAGCTTTAAAGTATATTTGGTTAAATTTTGTTCTAATTGTTGTAAATACCTTTATGTAAACGTGTGTTTCGGGAGACTGGGGTAGGTGTAAATAAGCTTGCATCACCCTACTCCGTTTAGGACATGTTGGGTTTATATATTATTGTTGGTTGTATTGTTTTCTAGAGCTGGGTATCGATTCAAATTTCAAGAAGCAATTCGATTCCGATTCTTAAGATTTAGAATTGATTATCACTAGGGCTGGTATCGATTCAAATTTCAAGACTCAAATCGATTAGATCCGATCTGTTCTGATCCGATATTGATTTGGGTCAGTATTATTACAAAAGATTTTTTTAGCTTTTACCTGAATTACATTACTTTGTAGTTCTTCAACATATTAATAATAGTATTATATTGACATTCAATCGCAATTTAATGATTACTTGTAGTTAAAGATGGCTGTAAGGACCAATCCCCTTCTAGACTGATAGTGCTGCTGTGGATAAGAATTACTGATTAGATCCAGGGCAGCCAACAGAGGACACCAGAGGTGTAAATACCTGCAGCAATAGCTGCTACAGGGACACTAACCTGGTGCACTATTAAAAATTTGATATTTAGAATACAAATGCAATTTTATTTCAACATAGGGCTGGGTATTGCCACTAATTTTCTGAATTGATTCAAAATAGATTAATTTACAACTTATTATGTAAGACCACATTTTTTTCTTAAATATTACAAACATTTTCAGAAAACTTTTTTTTTAAATATATAAAACACTGAGTCCATTTACTTGACAATTAAAATATATAATAATCTGATCGGATACATTCTTAATTTCTGAAGTATGACAATACCATGACAATACAGTGTTTCCAAGATTCAGAGCCAGAAATGCTGTTATGGGGAAAGAAAAAACAAAACAAAAAAAACAGGACATAAAAAAGGTTAAAAGTCCCGGTGAAACCGTTTTGAGTCGCTCTAAATATTCTTTAGGTTTTGATCTCAGATAACTTGTTCATGTTAATACAACAGAGAATATTGGATCCATTTAAACTCGTAAAACAACTTAGAAATTCCTTCAATGACTGTAGATTCAGCTTGATCAGCTGTGTGCGTACCTGTGACGAGCGTGTCGCTATCGGCGTAACACCAGAGCAGGAGAAATACTCTCCATCTGCTCCACACTGGAGCAAGATGTTTCCATCTCCACCAGCCTGAGAGAATCTAGAAAACTCGTACATTTCTTTCTGATTTCCAGCTGGTTGATGTGTTTACCGATGTGTACACTCCGTCTTCTGATGGAAACCCGTGTGTGCGGATGTGTCTGTGTGTGTGTGTGTGCTGACTGCTGCGGACACAGAGAGCGGGCGCAGCTATGACATGCCGTCATGTAAACCAGATAAATAGCATCAGACCGTTTACTGTTTGATAAAAGGACGAAGTGTGTAGGATGTTATTCAAGGAATTACTCATGTGTGCTACGTATTTTCATTTACATTTTTACTCTATTATTCATATTAAATATTTAGGAACAAGGGGTCTGAGGATCTCATCTTGGTACCTAATGGCAGTCAGGCTACCCCTGGCGAGCACATGGAAGGCTGTGCGGCCCCCCAAAGAAATGCCACCCCACACTATTACTGACCCACTGCCAAACCGGTCATGCCGGATGATGTTTCAGGCAGCAGAAAGTTCTCCACGGCGTCTCCAGACTCACATCTGTCTGAGCACAGGGCGCCAGTGGCGAATTTACCAATCTTGTTTTTTTGTCTGATAAGTGCCAAACGTCCTGTACAGTGTTGGGCTGTAAGCACAACCCCCACCTGTGGACGTCAGGCCCTCACACCACCCTCATGGAGTCTGTTTCTGACCGTTTGAGCAGACACATGCACATTTGTGGCCTGCTGGAGGT
>JBAMHW010000014.1:26808228-26840062 GCA_037177495.1 Rhadinocentrus ornatus
TATATGTATATATATATATGTATATATAAACCTTCATTAGCAGTGCTAAAGTCTAAATTAAACGATCAAACGCTCTAAAAAATCTCACAAATGTTTCATTAAAAGTAACTCCAAGTGTTATCCAATCGCTTAGCATTACTCGTTTAAGTTCAGAAACCATTTATCACCTCTAAATGTTTACCACCTCAGAGTTATGGAACAATAACCTGTTTATACAAACCAACTGCTCCTAAATAACAATCCTGAATCCTACTGAATTCATCATTGATACCTGTAACCTTTAAAACACACGTCAGAAAAGAGAGGTGTAATGTGTATAGCTCAAATGCTTTAAGCCTTCTTTCACTTCAGCTAAGACTGTTCGGGGCTGAAGGAGGAACCGTCTTCTCATACATAATTTACATTTGGATCTGGATGAATGGATATTGCGATCACTTGTCTAACATTCAATGAGGACAAGTGAGAAAAGACATGCTATGTTCAAACCTCGTGGAAACCTGGTGGGGAAGGTGATAAGACTGTTTACCGATGTTCAGCCCAAAGAGAGTATTTACATAAGCCCGAAGGCACATGAAAGCTGGCCAGCTGTGTCTGCTCTGAGGCTCTTACCATGTCTTTTTGGCTTCAGAAAGACAGTAATATGAACAGCCTCCAATATAATCTCACCTGCTGAATGGTACACAGTATAAACAACCCCCTGTGACCAATGACTGTCTTTCATGTGGTTTCCAAAGAGGTGAATGGAAAAAAAGACACCTCCTGCAGTAAGAAACAAGCCTGGATTGTTGTGTATGTTCAGTTTCTTGTACTACCAAAATGCATTCACAAGAAAAGTATGTTGATCTGAAAAAATATTTATTTTTTATATGAAACCTATGAAACAGTGATGATCAAACTTAGAGCCTGAAGAGCATGCTGCACGAGTTCAGAGATCCTTTGATGAAACACCATCATTTGCATATTTTATCAAATTGGTGCAACACTTCCGTCAGCATCACATTGCTTGTTGAGCCGTGTTTCTCTACTCAGTATTTCCTGAAATAAAAACACAATTTTCTTTGGAGGATGTTTTTTAAACAGCTCTCCTTGCCAGTATTTCATTTTAAGGATTTTCTATGTAGCTATGTATTTAGAAGCAATATTCCCAAAACATTCTAGTAGAATCCAGTTGTTGCAGTGATCCTGGACAAAAGTACATTGCAGGAACACAATGTGACTTTTGCAGTTTTATTGGCACATATTTTATTTATTTATTACTGTCTAAGCACAAGGAAACAACTGATTCAAAATTTTAAAAAATTAAGTTTCACTCTGTTTCAAGGATCATATAGGACTTGAAGGACTGGTTCAGCAACATTTTCTCAGACAATGACCATCCATCCTCATCTAATGGGAAAGCATTCAGCAGTCAAATACCAAAATCATTTAAATATTCTTTCTTGACACCAAATGTAACTAAGAAACCAATTTTCCTCCCTGCATAGCAGTGCTTGTTTTTTTTAGCATAGAAACAGAACTTCAAGCATCAAGTAAAAAACTGGGATTTTATCCTATAACCGTGTAGATTTAAAATCTAAAGCCGTAATTTAACCAAACTCAAGTTAAAACGTTGGTATCCAGGTTTACACTCCATCTCCAAACTGCTCCAGCTTTCATCATTTCAGCTCCTTCATTAGATGACTGGTGTAATGATCCCTCCCATATCAGCCACAGAGAATTGTGCAGGTGTGTGTTACCAACCTACTTTCCAATAACGAGGCAATTATCCTATTAGCAATTAGACAAAGCTTTGATTAAATAATTTCCATCAGTACATTGATTAACACTATTTTCTTATCCATGACTACAAAGGATGTCAGTTCCCTGTATACTAGAAGGTTGCGTAATTTGTCTATATGACACTATAAACTTAGTAAAACACTCAAAATATCGTTGCCATAATTAGTCAGACATCCAACATCATATTACTTCTTACCAGACTTCTTACAGGAGAAACGTGTCAGTTGTGTTTAGAGCAAATGTGCTTTGTTTGTCAAAATCATGGCCTTGAGGCGCAAACTGTGCTGTATTCATAATCGTGCTTCATGCTGCTACAGTTTATGGTAAATATTGTTTTATGTTTAGATGTGAGGGAGTTGTACCAGGTTAAAATATTGAAAGTGAGAATGGATTTGATGACAGCAGTAAAGCAGAGTTAAAATGTATTTTAAGAGCCTTCAGCTTCCTCAGCAGGTGAATACGTTGTTGTGCTTCCTTTAAAAACAGCGATCTGTATGATGTGAAAGGGAGAGACATGTATTTAACTATATTTCCAAATATCTACCAACTGACCCTGGTTGCTGAGAGATTTAAACAGAGATGTTAACCCTGTCTTTTTGTGACACTGAGCTTGAATTAAGCCTAATTTGTGCTCTATTTTAAAGACATGCATACAGAAGGAGGTTTCTGTCCATCATCTGCATCCTTTGCGAGCATTTTATAGTTCTCACTAGATATCCTTACTGAATGCAGTTCGATAAAATTATGCAATCAAGACTTTTTTGTAAAGAGTTTTGTCTACTCCACGCTTCGTCTCAAAGGCAAACTGAAGGGGATCAAGTTCATGCAACAACATTTTGGACAAATGGTAACACATGTCTCTCTCCATACATTTACACAAGACAGATTAGTTAGTGTCACTAGTCTGTAGGCCTTCAGGTCCTTAGTGTGTATCTTTTTAAGGATTTTGAAATTATATTATATAGATTAATAAACTGGTGTTCACTAACTAGGCAAACATCTCAGTGATTAACTAATAGAGAAAGCAGTAGTATCAGATATAGCAAACCTAAGTGACACCAAAATCAAGAAGAAGGAACACAAGAATCTCAAAAATACCAAGAGATGACAGGAAGTTGTAAAGATACAGGGAGTGAAGGCAACATTAGTAATCAGAGCACTCGGGACTAAACCTAAACAAAAAGAACATAATGATAGGTGGTCCGAAAATCACTGTTGTGACTGTCACAAGCCCCCCTGAGGGTGCTCTGTGCCATGTTCATTGTGTGGGTCAGTAGATAGTCAACAATGGCTGTAGTTTTCTCTCCTTAGATGCAAACTTTACCCACTGACACACCACTACTTATTACCCTCAATGAATAAATAAAAAAAGAGGAATTGTTATACATAAATATTTGCTGTTATACATAAAATTATTTAGTGCCATTAATCTCTCTCAACTGCATATCTCTCTAAATGAGCAATGGGTAACGAGACTGAAATGTGGCGAATGCTTCAGCCTCAGGACCAAACAGCCAGTTGTGTTACACATGAGAGCTACTTTACCATACAGGGATAGAAGGAGCCACTTGAGGAATATGGGTTTATATTCTCTACATTGTGAGGAAGAAGGTGGGGGTCGACCCCGCAGGACGATTGTGGAGAGAAAACCTGCACTTACAGGCTTGCCCCACATGGCCATCCCATCTTTTACTGTCATTTTGCTTTCAACTTGGAATGTCATTGTTCTTGTTTTTGTTGCTTTATCGCTTTTTTTCTGTTGGTGTTTTGTGTTTTCATATGAAACAGATACACGACTTCAGGAAAACCAAGAATGCAGCTTTTAAATACACACAATTTTATGAAATATGATTTCATTATATTTTGCACAGGAAGTATCCAGAGGAATTTTAAACGAATACATGAATGTGCTAAATAGAAGTCATTACTTCATGACTCTATGTTGGCTGGTATTCATGAAACACTGTATAAGAAATTAAAGTAAAGCAGAAGGAAATCTGCATTCTGAGTTTGTCACATTACTGGTAAATGTGTTATTAACCAGCCAGCCAGCATGAATAACTGCAACAAATCAAGTAAATAAAACTAGATTTCAAAATCATGAGAAAATGAGGACTTCTTTGAGATGCTAAAAAAAACAAACTGATCGGTCTCTGACCAGCTTAAACTTGACTACTGGCTGAACAAACCTGAACCAAACTACAGAGATATTTCAATCACCTTCTAGCTAAGGTCAAGCTGGAACATCAGTATTCTGACGACCTCAGATGACCTAGCCTCCATTATCCACAAGCAAATGTCATTTCAGAAACTCTGACCAAACCTCTTCCAGGGTGAATATTTTCACTCTGACTTCAGCATTTAAGGTGCGCTGATATGTGATTGATTGGTTTTATATCTCCTTTGTTAACATGTCAATAGCAGACCTAGTTGTGCTAGCTCTAGTGCTAACCTTGCTAACAGGGCCTTCTATGCGACTGCCACTTGTTGAGTATTCTGAGGAAAAAAGATGTCTGAATACATTGCTATATAAACAAAACTCCAAAGACACTGACCTTAATGCCAACATCCCAATCTATCTATTTGACTGCAACATTGATGGTCCTTGGTTTAGAATATCTTCTAATCTCCACTTTGTTTTTCATCTCTCAACAGTACACCTGAGTTAGCGCTAGTGCTAATCTTGCTAACAGTGTCTTCAATGTCTTTGGACATAAATGTACAGCTACTTGTTGAGTATATTGAGGATCAGGATCAGAGGTCCTTTATAAAGTCCATTGCCATGTCAAACAACATTCCAAAGACGGTGACCTTGATGTCGAATTGCTGGTTTTGGAGAAAGCTTGGTCAGACTTTAGATTGGTGGGATAAAACTGACACAATTGTGGCAGAAGAGAAGCTGTAAGTTACAGTAGCATTTAAATGCATGAAGCATTTCCTCGTGGAGGGAGATTTGTTTTTCCTTGTGTGACTGTGTTCATATGTGGGTTCTCTTTGGGTACTCTGGAGGAAGATTTTTTAAAAATGTGCTTTTAAAAATAGCTGTGTTTCTGTGTGCCCAAGTAATCAACAGTATTAAAACTTTATTTTCCTGGTGGTTATATCCTGCGGGTATCTGCATGACCTGAGCACACCAGCAGGGGAGGGAGAGACTATCTAGTGTTCTGTCACAGTTTCTGTTGATCCCAGTTAATTGCCATAGGCCCTATTTAACCCCAAAAATAAATAAATAAGACTTTGCAATTCCGTCCACCATGTTTTTCTTTTACTCTGACTTTAAAGCAAACAAAGCAGTTAGACTGAGAGGAGGCAAATGTCACACCTTGCACTCCCCGCCACAGCTCTCTCCAGAAATAGACTTGGATCTCAGTCCCTCTCTCTTGATCTCATCACACAAATCAAAGGCCAGTTTAGGGCTGATTGATCAGCCCTATTGCAAACAAACAATCTCATAGAGATTAAACATAAAACAAAATGCAGTTTGGTAAGTTACCAAGTTTAATTTCATTATAATTAATGCTAATTATAAACACAGAAAATGGTTATACACAACAGAACTGGGATTTCTGAACTAAGCATTTTCAGTCTTATCCTTCACCCTTATCCTACCAATGCACAGAAGAAGACTAATGTTACATCTAAAAATGACACATTTTAACCCAATGCTGTGTTTTAATAAAGGGTATCTAATCATAATGACAAATTGGCCGCTATGCTTTCTACTTTAAAGTGACCCAGCGTTCTGATATTTCTGTTTGTATCACTGAATGTGAAACACCAGAACAGACACCAGCAAAGTCATCAGGCAATGGGAAGTAGCCAGCTGAATTATTCTGTCTTTCGCAGAGGAAGCCAGTACACCTGGTACCCAAAGTGAAGCCAAAGGGTTTTTCTGAGTGTTTTGACAAGAGGGAAAAAAGGAGATTTAATATCCTAGCCAGAGACAGAAACTGGTGGGCTCTAGTGATGTGATGTCTAGACTTTACACTTTTTTAGTCTAATCTTTTTCAGACTAAGTTCACCATGATTGGTGAAAGAGTTGCTTGGCATTTTCATTGTACTGAGACAATAAGAACAACAGAAGCTCTGAGGGCTGCTCCCGTTAGCATATGCTGTTATAACAATATGTATGTATCGATTCTGTCAGTCACAGCTTAACAGCTTGTAACCAACCAACAATGGCATCCAGAAATGAAAATGTTGTTTTTGGGCACTTTACCAAGCTTATTAAGATGAAAGTCGTGTGATTGATGTGGGATGAATTGCTTCCTATCTCCGGGGTGAAGGCAGTCCTACTCCTCTATTTTTGCACTCCATTTAGCCATGTTGCTCAGAGGCTGCCTCTTTCTTTATGTCGACAGACACAGAATACCTAACCTGGAAGTTAAAGCAGGTTCTTTTTCAAACGTATATTTGATGTGACACATTTGGAAAAGCTTTTCTTCGTGAGCTTTTTGTGAGCCCACATTCAGGGTCTTAGAACTGTCATTTTAGAAGAGGCTGATCTCATTGTTCGCTGTGCTTTATCGTCAGCAAATCTGTGTTTCTCTTTCACTTTTCCATCTATTCTTTTCCCAATCATTCCACCTTCTATCTCATTTTCTGTCTCATTTTCTCCTTCTACATTTCACTCTCCTGCCATTCTTTCTTTTCTTTGTGACATGTACTTGGTGGCAGCCTCTCATCCTCTGTTCCATTGGGAAACGCAACATTGCACAACATAGAGGATGCTGTGTTTCTTTGTGTGGGCTCATTCACTCACATTTCATCTTCTACAATGTCAGTGGCCATCATTCCTAATTTCCTCTGTCACTGAGTCGACAATGCAGTGATAATAAAGCTGTAACTTCATGCATGCTGAAAACAAAAATCAGAAGACAAAATTGTATCTCAGTTCTTTACAAATGAAGCTCCACGGTAGTTGGATTGCATTGTATGTGGGATGTAGTTTCAGGTAAAACAAATTTAACAAAGCAGCAGTAAGGACAGGAAACACCCTGTTTCTGTTCCTGTTTCATCAACAAATCTGCAGGATTTGCTGATGGGAAATAACATTATTTTACTGTATTTTTCTGAAAGCCATGTGTGAGGTGCAAGCCCCTTTGCTAATCCTTGATTCTGCTGAGGCCAGGCTGTGTCTATAAGAAATCAGTGAAGCATAGTTTTGCAGCTGCACAACCAAATTAGGAGAAGCGACTACTTCTTTTAACTGGCAGGTAAATAAGCAACTCTCATTATTCTAATCTTTAACTTGGTGATGAGCAAATTAGAGTAATATACAGGCATGTCCACATTCAAGGCTGCCTTTGAGGTAGTGGTCCTCTTTGCACTGATCTTTGACATTTTACTGAATTTATATTGTCTACATAAAAAGCTTATATATATTTATTTATTTGGTGGAGGAGGAGGGGGGGTGTATAAAGAAAGTGTAGGACTAAATGTGTAAACGAAATACTCTGTCATTCAGTCCACTTTCAGTGTAATGGAGAAGATAAATTGTGACTGTTTTTTGTTTGATGTTTGTCCCTTTATAAAGCAAAAACATTATAAATATGTATAAACAAAAACACACACACACACACACACAAAAAAACTGTCTTTTTGCAGATCTGATGTGAGCATTCAGCACTCTGCTTTGCAGTTCCCCATGCATCAACACCAACTACAGTAGGGCAAGAAGATATTTAGTCAGCCACCAATTGTGCAAGTTCACCCACTTAAAAAGATGAGAGATTCCTGTAATTTTCATCATAGGTATACCTCAGCTATAAGAGACAAAATGAGGGGGGAAAAAAAGAAAAATCACATTGTGTGATTTTTAAAGAATTAATTGGTAAATTTCTCTGTAAAATAAGTATTTGGTCAATAACAAAAGTTTGTCTCAATACCTTGTTATATACCCTTTGTTGGCAATGACAGAAGTCAAATGTTTTCTGTAAGTCTTCACAAGGTTTTCACACACTGTTGCTGGTATTTTGGACCATTCCTCCATGCAGATCTCCTCTAGAGCAGTGATGTTTTGGGGCTGTCGTTGGGCAACACTGACTTTCAACTCCCTCCAAAGATTTTCTATGGGGTTGAGATCTGGAGACTGGCTAGGCCTCTCCAGGACCTTGAAATGCTTCTTACGAAGCCACTCCTTCGTTGCCCGGGAGGTGTGTTTGGGATCTTTGCCATGCTGAAAGACCCAGCCACCTTTTATCTTTAATCCCCTTGCTGATGGAAGGAGGTTTTTACTCAAAATCTCACGATACACAGCCCCATTCATTCTTTCCTTTACACAGATCAGTCGTCCTGGTCCCTTTGCAAAAAAACAGCCCCAAAGCATGATGTCTCCACCCCCATGCTTCACAGTAGGTATGGTGTTCTTTGGATGCAACTCAGCATTCTTTCTCCTCCAAACACAACAGGTTGAGTTTTTATCTAAAAGTTCTATTTTGGTTTCATCTGACCATATGACATTCTCCCAATCCTCTTATGGATCATCCAAATGCTCTCTAGCAAACTTCAGACAGGCCTGGGCATGTACTGGCTTAAGCAGGGGGACACGTCTGGCACTGCAGGATCTGAGTCCCTGGCGGCATAGTGTGTTACTGACGGTAGCCTTTGCTACTTTGGTCCCAGCTCTCTGCAGGTCATTCACTAGGTCCCCGCCATGTGGTTCTAGGATTATTGCTTACCATTTTTGCTAAGACACTTCAAAGGGCATTATCCCGATTACACCATGGTCTTATGAAAGAAAGAAATATTAAATCAATTATTAATACGTTAATATTGTTTTTTAAAATTAAAATTGTACGTTTTTCACAAGAAGCAGCTGAGTGGACTATTAAATATCTCTCGTTGCACGTAGCCAAGGTAACCGGCTCTGACACAGAACCTGCAGGTCAGTCGGCCGCAGTTATGTTACATGACGCAAAGTATTATTACAGAGGGCAGGTGCAGCTCTTACAGCTTTTGTGTGTCCAGAGGATGATGCAAAATTTTGTTTCAAACAGTCCAAGTCCACAGATAGTTTCTTAAATTGCTTTCATTGCAAGAAATATTATCCACCATTCACTCTGATAATTAAATGTGGATCAAGCAAGTAAGTCTATCCTAAATCGTTTTTATCCTATTGTTCGACATTCACTCTGTATGTTCTGAGTTTCTGTTGCCACGGTTACCTACCAGCATTTAGTCAGCGCAATCATTTACAAGAATATGGCTATTTGACTGGAACTTCTTTTATAGGTGTCCATTATAACTTTTTAATGGACACCCTACAGCCAATCAGAATCGAGTATTCACAGAGACCATGGTATAAATTCTAATAATTGCTCCCGCAGTTGATTTCTTCACACAGAGCTGCTTATCTATTGCAGATTCTTCTTCCCAGTCTTCCCAGCCTGGTAGAGATCTAGATTTTGTTTCTGGTGTCCTTTGACAGCTCTTTGGTCTTGGCCATAGTGGATTTCGGAGTCTGACTGTTTGAGGTTGTGGACAGGAGTCTTTTATACTGATAACGAGTTCGAACAGGTGCCATTAATACAGGTAATAAGTGGAGGACAGAGGAGCCCTTAAAGAATACGTTACAGGTCTGTGAGAGCCAGGAGTCGTGCTTGTTTACCAAGGAATTTACCAATTAATTCTTTAAAAATCAGACAATGTAATTTTCTGTATATATATATATATATATATATATAAACATTTATCTATATATGTATATATATATATATGTGTGTGTGTGTGTGTGTGTGTGTGCTTGTGTATAAACAGCCATTGTTTTGTAGATGTTTTTCTTTATACTTTATTACTCCTGTAAATATTATTTATGCTCTGACGGTTTTTGTTTCTGTTCTTGCACCACCAATCCAAGACAGATTGCATGTATGTGCAGAACTACTTGGCTCAGGGTCTGCTACAGAGCTGAGAAGATGTCATGTGATCCGGTCAGGCTAGCCTGATCACTTATACAAGAGAAAGTTTTGTGCTTCACAATCTGCTTGAAAAGATTCTCTTCAATTCTGTCCTAAAAACAAAACAGCTAGCATCTGTTGATCCATGTTCAGGACTGTTCAGGACTGTATTCACAGAAGTAGCCTCATTGGTAACAGTTTCTCCACTTGCTAACAAGCTGGTCAATGTTTTCACGATTTTTAAGTAACCCGATGTTTAGCAAATAAAGTCTACATGCACCAATTCTTTGCAAGTATAAGAGGGAGAGACAGCATGATTGGATCACATGATCTTTTGTACAGCAGTCACCTGGAGCACTGCTGTCAGCCTCACACTCCCAGTTTTAGCTTGAAGCTGGAGACCATTTAAAACCGAAGATATGATTGTTTGAATTGAGTAAGACAAAACATCCATCTGACCACAGTGGGAAGGACATGCATTGCATTTCTTTCAATATATCCCTCATTTTTGGTCATCTTCCGGTTAAAATGTGGTGATTGTGGGTTTATTGTAATATATAAAATTTTTATTCCATTTGGATTTGATTGCTTGTTTATTTTTGTGCCCATTATGATAATAAAATAAAGTGTTAAAATAATGATCAGATCACGTAACTGAGGTTGTGTTAGGAAAAAGGAAAATAATATGACAGATATGACTGGTAAACATTTTCTTTTTACAAGAGCAAAATCCACAGTATTAAAGAAAAAACTCAGGATTACATGGACTGCTGAGTTGATAGACAAAGTTTAAATGCCAGTAATAGTAATAAACCCTGTTAACAATGACAGCCACCACTACTCAACACTAAACCTTGGTGTGAGGTGTGCCAGATGGAAAAGGGTCACTTTTTTCTACTGTAGTTTAATGTCAGTCATAAAAGTGGTACCCTGAGAGGCTGATGTACTCTGAGGTGGTACTTGATGTAAAGAATTAAAGAACCACTGCACTAAAGGAATGAACTAGAAATCAATATGATAGTTAATTCCAAGATTTTTTTCTTAAAGTACTAGTTCTTAAAAAAAAATTTCAAATGGGGCAAGTTTCACTAATAATTATAATAAATAAAAATAAGAAAAAAAGGAGGAAGGTGAAGAAAAAACAACAGATGGAAATCTCGGGTAAAACTAAACTTTGTGTTTCTCATCATTCAAAATCAAGAAAAGACTAAATTCTTGCTACACGGTCAGCAACATCCAGTAAAAATAGTAAGAGGAGATGGAAATGCATTCAGTCGTCCTATCTGAATTAGTCGTCATTATCATCAAGTAGAGAGCATCCGGCCCTGCAGTAATCACACAGCCATCCTTGCTGGTTGGAATTGCTAATGGAGTTTCAGGTGTCTGATTTACAGCCCTCTCTCCTGAAGATAAAGCCTTTCCCTAATGTTATGCTGTTCTGGTCTCCAGGGATTGTATTAAGTGTTGAGAATGTCAAATAGGAGTGCGAATGCCCACAACTGCAGCTAATTGGCTAAGTCATTTATTGCTACTTGATGTGTGTGTTTGTGTGTTTCGTTGTGCTGAATATGGCCTTAGAATATGTGCCCTAGTGAAGCGTTTTGAGTGTGGTGTACTCTTTAAGCTGTTATTACAAAATGTAAATACAGAAAGTTTGTGGCTGAAATGCGATGATTACACATTCTGCTTTCTCCTCTGCTGCTCCTACAGAAAAACAATTGGAAATAGAGGGATAGCACACGTGCAAGTAAAATGCTCGTGTCAATGATACTTACTGCACACTTTTTCTCTGAAACGCATGAGAGGAAAACAACTTGATATTGACACGGTGTGGCATAATGTTCCTTCTGACCGCTCCCCCTTGACCATCAATCACAGAGATGGCCCATTTATCAAGTGGCCCTGCTGGTCCGGCCCCCTTGTGACACACAAACGTTTTTCCAATTTAAAATCTGATATTGATGGAGAACTGTGTCCTGCTGCAGCCTCTATGAGCTTTACTGAGGCCAATTTACGTATCCATACCCTTGCTCACTAGCCTGTATCATAATTCAAACAAGTCCATTTCCATGTATAAGGTTTCAGAAAAGCAGTTCTCTACAAACTTACTTCACTGAGCTAAAAAAAAAAAAAAGTCTTGATGCTTACATCATACAAGGTCATTCCCTCAAACTGATGGTGAGTATGCAAGGCCTGACCTGACATGACAGATCATCTGATCTCTGTTGAATCTACTGTTAAGACATTTTGGAAAATAACTTTTAACATATACTTATAAGCTTGTGTTTTTGTGTTGCTCCCAACATGTAACTCTTTGCCATTTATAAGAGCAACCCAAGGTTGAATCCAACCTGGGTCTTGGTGCTGGATGGTCCCCTCTTTATGCCTTACAAATTTTCCTTATTTAACAAAAACCTTAAAAATAATCAATAGAATATGTTTTAAGAGTAAAAGAAACAAACAAAAGAACATATATTTATTTTTTTTATACCTATTTATTTTAATGCATTGTTGCGGGAGACTAGAGCCTATCCCAGAAGCTATCAGGTGAGAGGCAGGATACACCTTGGACTAGCCACCTGTCCCGTGCAGGGCCAGCATTGAGAGACAAAAATGTCTGCAGAAAAATCCAGCTTCATATGAAAATACTTACATATTTGTGTCTAGTTTGTGATTTCCCGAACTGTATATAGATGAGTGCGTACAGACTTTTAATCAACTACAAAATCTACCCTCTTTATGCCCTGTGTGTGTCCAGGTATTATCACACTAAAATGAACATACATAGGTATATTTACGTACACATATTTATACATAAAAAAACAGGTCAGGTTAGTCACCAGTAACCTTAGGATTACCACGTAAAGTAATAGTAATAGGGCTACCCATCACAATTAACCATCTGTTGTTGGCCTAAATTGGTTTATGTTGTAGTGCTACATAATTACTTATGTTTTCCTTTATGTATTATTAAATGCTGAGACAAACACAGACACAGAGGAACCAATTAGGAAACTTTAGTGAATTCGGAGTGTAAGTCAAGAATTTCCTATCTTTTAAAATCACATAATATTGTTTTGCTTGCTGATGAAATTAGTTTTAAATCTAAAAATAAATTTGATAGAAACTATATGTGGGCCGCTTACCGTTGTAACTACCGCTTACCGTTGTAACTACTTGTTTGCTACAAAACTAAATAAAAATCTAAAACAATTTCTTTAACAACTGTTGGTGTCCAAGACTGCACAGTACTGTGTGTGTGTGTGTGTATATATATAATTCATTATCTTTATATTACATATTATCTTTTTATATATTATTTCTTCTTCTTGATACCATATGGCTCTGATGAAGTGCCAGAGGTGGAAGAGTCATCTCAAGCTCAACCCTGAATTCCATCTCCAGAAGCATGGAGACAGCCAAAGAAGCGTGGGGCTTCAACTTCATCTGAGCACATGAGCATAAGGGAACAAGCAAAACAAGATCAAGTCAGCCTAACTGCAATTTCTGATGTGCTGAATCGAGTAGTTCACTAGTTTGAAAGAGCTACAGCAGTAGCAGAGCACCATGCTCGTTTTCTAGAAGTGTTGGGTGAAGCTCGTTCCCTTTCCCCCATCAACCACCTCCAGTATACAATCCCTACCTCCAAGATCGACAGCCTCTTGAGTAGTACCATCAACTACCTTCATCATACCATCAGCGGCAGCAGCCTCCTCCTACCATCACCATCAGCAGTAGTCTCCCTCTTCTCCTGACCATTCCTACTCTCACATCCCATAGTTTATATGTAATATACAAGCAAACATATGTTGTCATGTTCAGCACTTTAATGTTGTTTTTATTATCTGCAGGTTGACCGTTAATTGCCGTGGTTTAAGTATGTTTACTTAGATTTCTTTAAAATGTCACGTTATGCTGAAAAGTGTTACTTTTTTGTGTAATGGCAGTTTAAACATGGAGCCACATTTATTTACAGTGAGGAAAATAAGTATTAGAACACCCTGCTATTTTGCAAGTTCTCCCACTTAGAAATTTTTGAGGGGTCTGAAATTTTCATCGTAGGTGCATGTCCACTGTAAGAGACATAATCAAAAGAAAATAAAAATCCTGAAATCACAATGTATGAATTTTTAATAATTTATTTGTATGAAACAGCTGCAAATAAGTATTTGAACACGCCATCTCGCCTTCAGATGTCCAAAGGTGTGCTCAACTTCCACCCAGGTAGCACTTAAGTGTTCATTAAAAGTTTCCTGTGTAGCTGTTAAATTGGGACCAGAGAAGCCCTTCATGACCCAGGGTAGTAGTGGGTATGCAGGATCACCAGCGAGGAACAGTGGCACTTGGACTCTTTCTATGTCCTTTTTGCTTGGTGGTGTTTAGCTGGATTTCTAAGAACAGCAAAAATATGTTTGTGGTTTGGTGTGGTACACTTTTAAATCTCAATCACAATGTACAAAATCACTAAAAGAGTAACATTTCACATTACAAGCAAAAACACCCCAAGGTAATATTTCTTGAAAAAGATAGTTATGGATATTTTAATTTCTTTCTTTTTTTATGTTACAAGATGATTTTTGCTTATTAAGTATACCTAAAAAGATGTGAGGTAGCAAACACAGCAGCATCATGAGCACTTCCAGGGGATCCCATACAGATGTCCCTGATCATTAATCTATCATCCACCAGAGCCTGCAGGACTATTGATGTCCAAGCTTTCCTGTTAACGTAGTTGCGATTGCCATGGCTTGGTGCACGAACAGGCATGAGACTCGTTGATTGAACCATAGACCTGGGATATTTTGTGTGCCATCTTAATTGTGCAGAGTTACACAAGCATTGGCACTCTTTCTTAGCACGGGTCTGCCCGATGCCGTGGGAACCATTAACCCACTCCTTCTCGAAGACATGGCAGTGTGCTGCTCGCTTGTTGGGCTGCTCTCCGCTCCGATTATTCCCAAACATGTCACACTTTTGCTTCATATTAAAGAGCCCACTCAAGCAAACTGTTTGGAGGTGTTTGGGTGTTTTAGTTCCTTCTCTGGCTCTAGTGGTCCTTCACTGTCTGTTGCCTCATTAGATCCCAGAACAGCATGCTGAGAACTGTGTGTGGGGCCAGTTGCAGAAAGACAGGACTCATATATATACTATAGGGCCTCGTCCACGTCTGGCAAACAGCTTTTTTGCTTGATCAGCTTGCTGAATATGCAAACCCTCTAGACACATCTGTGCATGGTGGTTTTGCTGACAACAGAAGTTTCGCCTACTACTCTGTACTCGGAGCCAGGGGCGCTGCCAGGGATTTTGGGCCACACGAAAAGAAACTGAAGTTTTCACCAAAATCCCAACGTGGAGCTTTCTCCCTGAAAAAATAACTTAGCAAATCACTTATTAAAGTCCAGCTTTTTTCCCACAATTTTCTTTTAATTAAAGGTGCTTTCACTGATTTCACCAAAAATGTCCAGGGAAATTGATTTGACTACTGATACTCCACATCATTCTCTCCCTCATGTAGCAACACATGCAAGTCTAATTTATCTCCAAATCTGTAGACTCACAGATGAAGGCATTAGATTAGTAGGGGAAAAACATATATGATGCTATATGGTTGCTAGTTAATCTTCTAAAATCAAGAAAATTTTAATATTTCTCTGATTGTATTGAAAGCAGTCACCCAGTCTGTGCTCTAGAAATGTGCTCTGTTCCTACTGCAAACTACTGACCTAACCTAACATTACAGTGATAGATTTTTTTAACCATTCAAATCTTACTAAAACAAATAAAAACATTGTTTTATTTATAACTATTAATTCTACGGCTCCTGTCAATCATGGGCCCCTAGAATCAATATTTTACATCCTCAACCCTTAAATGCCATGTAAATCAGATCTGACCCATATATTTTCTGAGACCTATCGCGTCACTTTAAGGTAAAAACTTTGCTTAAAAACCTTTTTGGATACAATCTGAGAATCTTGTATGCATCTTTTGCCCGCTGGTGGATACTTTTTGCTTTACAATAATTCTGACACGCTTATAATAATAATAAACAGTACATATGTATGTATGTAAAGTGTTTTTCTTAGATAACTTTTTTCACACTTTGTTGAAGGTCCCAATAAATAATGCAGGTTGAAAAAAAAGTCTTTTGTGTCCATTTTTTTCTTGGGCTGCACAGTGGTATGGTGGGTAGCACCGTTGCCTCACTGTAACAAGGTTCCTGGTTCTCCAAAATTAGGTAATGGTGATACTGAAATCATGCATTTTAAGCTTAAATAATGTGGACAGCAAACAGCTGTTTTACACAGTTTCTTTTAAGAGAACATCATTTAAAGTCATTTGGAAAATTTTCTCTGACCACATGATGAAAGTGAGTCCAATAATTACTGTTTTTTTCTTTTTGTTTTTACACATAAAAAGGTAAAGTCACTCTCTGCCATGACTAAACACAAAGCTATGGAGCAAATAAGTAGCAAAGTTGTAGACTACACAGCTAATCAGTAAGATGAAACTATTAAAAACTTCCAAAAAGCTGAGGGAGGTGTATGACTGGGTGAAATTTAACTATTACTGACCCTTTTCCCAATGTGTTCCTTTTATCATATGATCAATGGCTGCAATCAACTGTAAACGATACATTGTCTACCAGTTATTAATTGAAGATGCTCTACAATTATAACTGGAGGGCTTGTGTTACACAGCAGTTGAATGCTAATCACATAAAAAAAGAAAAAGAAAAGAGAAAATGTAAGTAAAAGCTGGTTCAAAGCCTGATTACATCATATGCCTGGAGCTGGGCAGGTGTGGACATTAACTCAACAAGAAGTTTAAAACAAAATAAATAAATAAATAACATGAATTGTTTTGAACTAATTTTGCTTAATCAGAATTTTAAAATTTTGTCCAAGGTTGTTCAACAGCAACAAATAAGGCTTCAGCAAAGAAAAATAGATAGATTATTAAAACAAATTAAGCACTAAATGTACTTTTGGCAGACTTTATGAGTACTAACTTGCAGAACATTGGACAAGAATAACTTCTAAACTTTTCTTGCACCTGATCTTGAAGTTTTTTGTTCCTTTTTTCTCTGGTAACTGATTGCAAAAGCCATTTTTAAAACAGCAGATTTCAGCTCCCTCCAAATGGGCTCAGTGGGATTTAGGGTCAGGAGCCAGTGATAGCCCGTTCCTTTTCAATAATTCTTATCTGCTGTAAGATTTTTGCTTCAGGCTGTATTTCATGCAATTTCTTTACAACACAGTCTGATACCAGGTTGCGTTGCGACAATGGCCCACAGCACAAAAAATATAGGTTTGGCAATAAAGGCTCAAATTCCCCAGCATTGGATTATAGCAAACACTGAGACTTCCCTCTTATTTTTTCCTGTCTATGTTTTGCATTAAATATAATTGTTATGCATGCTCAAAAAAAAGTAAAAAATTCTACATTTTCAAGGCTTGAAAATGGTGGCATCTATTTTGTTCTTTGCTAATCATAACTTAAGGGTTAGGCATGAAGAGTACATGATAACGTTTATGTGTCAATATAAATATGGTTTGGTAATAGAAATAAAGAATATATAATTAGGTTTAAATATGAATAAGTACACTCCTCCTGACACTCTCTGAACATTTCCTTGTAGTAGCCAATGGCATATTGTATGCTACCATCTCAAATTTTCAGCATCTTTATTGCCACACTGCTATATTCTTTAGAAAAAGAAACCTATTGCATGTTTTATTGAGAGACTGGGTTGATTTGTGTCTTTAACATTCTGAAAAAAAGCACCTGGAAACAAATCTAGAATACATTAATCAGTAACTGATTGGTTAAGGTATTGTCAATCTAAAAAATTAGCACAAGTCTTATTTAAATTTCTTATTAATTCATTTTTGTTTGAAGTAGCCATTTAAACTAATCACTACAGCTAATAATGTAACATTTTTCTGAATCCTGAGGTCTTTGAATTTATTGCTACATAAGCATAAAAGATTTTCTGAAAATATTCAGTTCAAGGAAGTTGGTTTTGCATTTGCATTTACACTCACTGTTCTATTTTTTTGCCAGGTACACCTGCTTGTTAACACAAATAGATAATCAGGCAATCACATAATTTATATAACCAAGGTATTGAAAATACCATCTCTGATCACACAAGACATCGAACCTTGAAGCAGATGGGCTACAGCAGCAGAAAACCACTCCAGGTGCCACTCCTGTCAGGTAAGAACAGGAAACTGAGGCTGCAATTCACACAGACTCACCAAAACTGGCTGGAAAAGAAAATTCACCTCCAGGCCACATTTTGGAGGCACTGCTTTTAGTAGTGGAGTACTTTTTTGGAGATGTTTCAACACAGGTTGTTTTTATTTGTGTTATTTTTTTAATGCAGCGTTCATGACTGTAGGAGTGTGAAGAAAACTCAAATGCCTGGTTCTTCTCAGCGTGCAAGGTGTCACAATATTGAGAATGTATGCAAAATACAGGCCTGAGCACTCTGCTCTTCATATTTAAATGTGCATACACCACAAAACCTTGTATTTATAGACCCTTTCATGGCCTACGTAATCAGTGACGTCACTACTGTCTCCGAAGTGTTATTACCACTTAAAAATGTCGTCTTGTTGTGTGTTTGGGTGCCAGAATAGGAGGAACCACATTCCTGGCAGTAAATTAAAGTTTTTTAGGAAACCAGCTCAGAAAAAAATGAAGACAATTATAACTGAGTGCAATAAGACGAAAGGACTGGACAGAGGCGATAATCAACACTTCTCGTGTTTGCAGTGCAAACTTTATATCAGGTAAGATAAATGTAATGTTACGTGATTGTTATCGAGTCCAAATTAACAAAAATGTACATTTTAAAGACAAATGTCGGATATATAACGTTACCTTTATCAGCCTTTTAGCATGTTTGAAAACTTTAAAAGGGTCTATTGCAACTCAGTTAAAACAAAATTAAATGAAATAAAACAACTTTCAGGTGAATTTGTTGGCCTTTGTTTTATTTCACAAAGATGATGTTTCAAATTAGTGAAGGCAATGAAAAGCAGATGACAAGGTCAAAGCCAATATTTTATACAGCATTATATATTATAATCTAGAGCTGCAAATACTGAACATTGTAGCCTGAACTTTTTTGTAAGGATCAATTAAATCTTACCTTGACTCAAATTTGTATGGCTTAAATATTTAAATTACCTCCCACTCTGTATCTTCTTCTACCAGTGAATTACGGCTGTTTGCATCAACACTAATAACTTTTTTTAATAGAATATGTGCTTGGTGTTGATTGTATTTGACAACCCCATCCTTGAAATATCAATAGCAAAAAGTAAAATTATTATGAATCTCAGGCCTCTGAGCTTTCACAGCTATTCATTCTTGGGTGCATGACGACATCAAAGTAAAGAGCACTGTGTCAAGATCAAACGCGCGAGGAAATCAGCGCAGAATGAAGTGTTCTGATGCATTTATTCACATGAGCTTACAGGGGTTATCAGCATCCCCGAATAACTGATAGCTTTAATGGTTTTGCTACAGTAGACATGTCAAGTAACAGCTTCTGATGAACAAATTTGTGTTTTAAGTTATTTTTTTTAGTTTTAGATTCACGATGGAAAATTTGAAAAGAGAACCAGCTTTAGTCTGTCTTTTCTCAGATTCTTCCTCATTAAAATCAGCCCTTTTCTCAGTTGCACTGCAATTTTACACCTGACAGTGAAAACTAAAGGTGTGTTATTAAAGCAGAGACGAGGAGAAGCATACAGATGTCCACTAAGCTCATTTCTTTCGAATGACTGAAACACTCAAAGGCTTCTGGTCCAGAGTAGCACCAATTAAATTAGTCAAATTTCATACACCTTCTCCACACTTTGCATATTGTGTAATGGAGCTACTTTCATAATGTGCACCCTCAGGTCAACATTTGGGTCAGCTAGCTTGCATTGCATTAGCTAGCTCTGCAATGATGTACTATATTTTAAGGTCAGGGCTTATCCGAACACAAAACAATGATAGTGGCATGATTTTTTTAATCATGATAACAGTTTTTAAAAAATTAAGAAAGGCTTCAGTTTCAGACTGTAAATTTCAAGCTACAATTGCAATAACAGTGGAAAATAAAGCATTATTTATTAGCATGTTAGCTGGTGCTACATTAGCGATACTGCAGTCTGTGCTTACATCTCTCACAATTGCCCTAAAGGAAGATATCTGCTACATATCAGTGAGTAAATGACAACAGATTGTAAGACAGAGCTAGCACCACTAATCTCAAAAGAAAATCAATTCATTAACACTGGAATGGCCAAGGCATCTTTGGCTGTTTTTAAATTTGCATATTCAATTGTAAAATAAAACCATGAAGCCTTGCTGGTCCCCGACTTTTCCTAATAGTTTCAATTTAAACAAAATGTTGTGTAAAAAGTGTGTAAAGAACAAAGGAAATATAATAATTTCTACCTACTAATGGCACATTTTGACCACACAGGATTTTGCGTTTTGTTTTTTTCTTTAGTTTCCCAACTTACTGGATCAGATAATGTTGAAATATTCTGTAAAGGGTGGTATGCAGAGATGGATGAATGGTGTATTTTACAACATACGGGACCTTGTGGGAATAAATGTCCTCATCATCTTCAAGAAGTGCACTGAAACCCAGCTCAAAGAGGTTTCAGCTAGCAGAGAAACTTAGAGCAGAGCTTATGACAGAAAACAGCCAACAAGGCAGGTGGAACAACATGGACTGCAGTTCAATCCAAAGGTGCAGCAGACTTCTGAAGAGTGGCGGTGTGGAGAAGCTGAAAAAAATAAAACAAATAAAACACTGGCCGTAGTGCAGGTGCTGCAGCAAGAGCAGAGATGTTGTCTGCAATGGCTGTAACTTCTAAAAATATTTTTTTTTTTAGCCTCAGTAAATACTGTCTGCCATCATCAAATAAATATTCTTGCTTTCATATAGTATTGCTATATGAAGACAAGCATCGCTAGCATGTAGAAAGTAACTCAGTGGATATGTCTTTAAATCCATTCAACAAGAGATGTTAGGCCTACTTGAACGAAACTAAGAAAACATAATGGTAGAAACTGTATCTTGACTCTGCTTTTATTTAAAACAGTGACAGAAGATCAAAATGTGTCATGTGTCTTCAGGTGCTAGCAAATACAGCCATAAGCCAGCTAAGCCAAGGCGGTTTCACCCAAACTCTCTCAAGAGTATCCCAAACTCACTGCTGAAGTCATGCAAATATTATTCTAGTCCTAACAATTACCTCTGTGAATCGTCATTTTCAACTTTGATTACAATGAAAAATGAATACGGGGCTCATTTACAAGTGGTAGATGATCTTAGTTTGTCATCCATCACTCCAAGAATAGAGGAGCTGTGTAGTGAGACATGCTCACCCTTCTCACTAATTCAGTGAGTTACTGGTGGGAGTGATGTGTGACTTAATTTGGGAGTGATAAATCTTTAATAAAGCCAAGTGCAAATACCTTGACAGGACCTAATAAGTGTTCTTTTCATTTAATTAAATTTATGCTAATAAAGTGCAAAAAGGACAATTATGCCATGATCTTGAAGTAAAAAATTTCTTTTACGGGTTTATTTGGGCATTGACAGTCTTTTCAAGCTTTAAGATCCATCCATTTTCTTCCGCTTATCTGGGGTTTGGTCGCGGGGGCAACTGACGAAGCAGGAAAGCCCAGTCTTCCCTCCACCTGACCACATTTTCCAACTTATCCGGGGGGAAGCTGAGGCGTTTCCATGCCTGCTGAAAGACGTAGTCCCTCCAGCATGTCCTGGGTCTAACCCGCACTCTCCTCCCGGTGGGACGTGCCTGGAACACCTCACCAGGGAGGCGTCCAGGAGGCATCCCGACCAGATGCCCGAGCCACCTCATCTGGCTCCTCTCGATGCGGAAGAGCAGCAACTCTACTCTAAGCCTCTGCCAGATCACCTAGCTTCGCACCCTATCTCTAAGGGAGATACATGCAGAGAAAAATAATTTTAGCTGCTTGTATTTGGGATCTTGTTCTTCACCACGACAGACCAATGCAGAGTCCGCATCACTGCAGACACTGCACCGATCCGCTTGATGTACTTCTTCTCCATCCTTCCCTCATTCCCTGAAATATTTTAACTTCTCCACTTGGGGCAGGACCTCATTTCTAACCTGGAGAAATTACTTCATCCTTTTCCAGCTGAGGACCATGGTCTTGGAATCGCTCCAGTAAGAGCTTAAGATCACAGCCAAAAAGAAAAAAACAGAGACCCAATCCTGAAGCCATCAAACTGGATCCCCTCAAACCTTGGCTGCACCTAGAAATTCTGTCCATAAAAGTTATGAACAGAATTGGTGACAAAGGGCAGCTTTTACTGCTGTTACGTCCCTGTATTGCTTGGGCTAGCAGGGATGGAACACAAAGTGAGTCAGATACCGGATCTCAAATAAAAGATACAATTTATTAAAACACACAAATGGGTCCAAGTTCAAAACACGACCATCCGGTGTCGACTGAAGCCACAAAATAAAAATACAGGTAACTGAAAAACAACAAACTTTAAGTGTCCCAAAAATGGGTAATAAGTACTATAACCAAATAAACAATAGGTGTCCCAATGAAAAGGGGAAACAACTTCTAATATAATTAACAATTACTTTTACAATCAAACAGAAAATGTCCCAAAAGCAGGCAACACGCTCTAAGGTGTAAACAGAATTACCAAACAAAAGAAACTTGGCCCTCAAGCAGGGTAAAGAAATGTCAAACTGAATCACAAAACTCTTTACAAATTAACCAAAGTTTAGCAACAAACCCACACAGGGTGACTTCCACAACCAACAAGGTTAGTAACATTCCCAGACTTGCAAGCTGCGTCCTGCTGTCCACAGCTGCCCCGAACGAAGTGGGTGATGAGGCTTAATAGGCGTCGTCATTGGTCCGCCGAATGGAATCCAGGAAGTTAATAGCCCAATCCTGGTGGAGGGAGGGTGGCACCAGGTGAGGCACTCGCTGTCAGTCAGCAGGGCAAACTGTAGTCTTGTCCTGTCTGTAGGCCGGCAGGCAGGCGGCCGTAACAACAGGAAACTAATCTAATTTAGTGCCGGCAATGCGGACCAAGCTCAGGGACTCCATACACCCGAGCACCCCCACAGGAGTCCTCGAGGGACACGGTTGAACGCTTTCACCAAGTCTACAAAGCAGGTTTTGAAGAGGGGGACCACCACCCCAGCATGCCAGTGTAAGGGAACTTTTTTCACAGTCCACAGATGTCCACACAGTGCTGCAGGGGTGTTTCAACCAAGACAGCCCTACAGCATCCAGAGCCTTAAGGAGCTCTAGGTGGACCTCAGCTTTTTACCTACCTCAGCAACCTCAGCCCCAGAGATAGTTGAGCCCACGTCAGCCTTTCGAGCCACACTTTGTCTGGTCCCTCGCCTTACACACCTGTTTTCCATGGGTAACCCTACCCCTGACAACATATCTCATAGGATCTTTGGGATCTTTGGGTAAGGTGGCAGCTTAGGGAGGAGACTAAGATCCATTTAATGAAAAGGAAAATTTTTATTTAAATTTAATTTTGTGATTATATAAAATGACCCTGTTAATTAGTTTTCAGATGTAATTTATAAAAGCTTAGTTTTAAGCTGTATTTTACTTAAATTAAGTTGAAAAGTTTAAAAATAATAGTTTCCCAGTACCAACTAGTTATTCAAATGGCAGTAAACATGTTTTGATATGTATCAGTGTGGGTCTTTGACAAATTGTCTCCCATTCCTTGAAGCCAAAACCCTAACCCGACCCTCAAATAGCAGGTTTAATACACACTAGCTCACATGACAGGTTCTTTTTTTTATTATCTTCTTTTGATTTTATCATACTGACACCATGAATCGTGAGCAGCTAAAGTTTTTTTTTAAATTTATTTGGCTTAGTGCCAAACAGGTAACATGCTAAACAATTAAGCTAATTTAATAGCAGTAAAGATGTTTACTGTTTCAGTGTTGAAGTGAAATGTATAAAAAACAGTTATTGAATTCACTGAAGGCTAAAAAAGAACATCTTAAATTTTAAACCTCTTTTTCATGCTGATTAACTTGAGGAGCACAATCACAAAAGCCATGAGCTGACCTAGCTAGCTAAAATGTTACTGGAGGTCTTTCACCATCGCTGTTTGCATATTGTTGTATTTTCCAAGAATCTTACCTGTATTTGTCTGTGAGTAGAACATCAGCAAAAAACATCCATCTTCATTTCAGCCGAATTGATTGGATTGAAGTGTGTGAGTCTTTGTAAATACAACTGCTTTGCATTCACTTATTAACAGACGTGTTTGTCAAAGTAATCAGTTCACTGTCTGCTTTCTGTATTCATGAGTGGGACGACTGTTCCTTCAGGTCTGATCTGATCTTGACATTAATTTGAAGATAACTATGAGAGATATTTTGGAAATGTGTAAATGTATGATTTAAAAGTGATTATATGGAATAACACTGCAGAGTGGAGTCACTGTTGATGGTGACAGCCATAAATTAAGATATGACAGCTGTCTGGAATGAATGGATCTAATTTCAGGGGTTCACTTTGTCAGCCAGTCTGCTTCATGAAGTAATACTTTGAAACTTGATATTATGACTTAAGATAAAGGCTACAAAACATATTTGTGTTGTACATCATCATCTGCAGTGAAATTTTATTTTACTTGCAGTTTTACGCTGGTTGAAAAAAGACAAAACATTATATTTTCAAAAAAAGGGGAGACTGGACAAAGGCCAAGTCATAAGATCTTCTCCCTGAAGCTTCCCATTGGGCGGCCGCCTTAATGGACAGACAACATTCCACCTCTAAGTGCTTTGACATCTTGCAGCCATAAATAAACGCTAACAGGGATGCTCTATTAGGCTAAACAAGGCTCTGTGTGTCCATCCAAAGCCAGGAAGCACCCTCTTAATGGTTCACTAATGCCTTCATTGGATTACTCCAACATCTCCGATTGCAGCGTGTCACAACTACAGCATTCTGGTGGATTTCATGGAATGGAGATTGCCTGACTGGGATTGGGATATTACACAGCCCCATGATGCTTGCAATTAGGAATATTTCCAGCTCAAGATTATATTCATGTCTAATAACAAAATATATTTTAAACAACACACTCCGTTACTCTTTCCTACTTTTCCTAGACTTGTCAGCGTTTTTTAACAAGATTTATATGACACTATTTCTACTGTTGCCTGGAATGTTTAATAAAGAGAAGTGGGCCTTGTTAATCACTTTTGTCCACCATTTCTCTGATTTTGTCAAATTAGAAAAATGGTGGACAAAGACAAGGAAAGAGAAACAGATTGAAAATCAGACCACTGAACTTTACATCAGCAAACCATTAATGACTAATATAGCATTGATTTTCATTAAATCCACACATGTGCTTTTGCTGAGATAGAAGACTATTATGATTTCCTGATTATTTAAACTGCCCTAGAGGTTGCAAATTCTAACCTGCAGACTATGGAAGCAATTACTCTACAAATAACGCAGATGGTGCAACAAACAAAGCACTTAAGAAAATGGTTTTTCCATTAGACACTTTGGTCTCTATAAGGACTTTGGCCTCTGTGTCATCATCTCTGAAATCGTGTGTGTGTGTGCATGTGCATAGTTTGTGTGTTTGATTTGTGACCTTTCAAGTAATTTTTGTAATTAAATCTGAATGTTTCAAACGTAGTGTGAACTTTTAGAAGCAGTAGTTTTGCTCATTTCAGAGGTGGTACAGACTGAGACATAAAATACTGTCCTAATGCTTTATGTCCAGCCAGTTTAGATGCACACTTTCACACACACACATACACCCATCACACTCCATTTTACTGTTCTTGCATTCCTAATATCCTGCTAATGGGTCTTTTGAACGACCAGTTGGGTAGACCTCTCACACCCAGAGGAGTTTGTTACTGGTGCTAATGACAATGCTGATGCAGACAGTTGCTTCCACAATCTGCTCATCTCGAGGAATAAATCTCGTAATGCTACAGCGTTAAAGCAACCGTCATTCACTCGCTTCCACATTTCGCCATTAATCTGTTATTTGGGAGGTTGAATATTGCTCTTGACAGCACAACTTTTCTCCAAAATTGCTCCCTAACTCTCCACAGGGGCTTTACAGCCTCTTGAGCAGATGTTCATGTAATTGCTGACCTTATTTTTCCTAATCTGTGCAAAAAAAAATGCCTTGGCTATCCTCCTTTTAAAGTCACAACTGGTTCTGAAACAAACCAAAACAACAATCCTTTCCATTTATTATATTATTAAAAGTATTTTTTTTAATGTTTTCCTTTAGTTGTTTTTACTTGTATTGTCTTCTATTAGGTCTTGCATTTTTTTTACCACAGTTGCATGCAGAGGACTAATTTCTATGTGCCTCTGTATGTAGGATGATTTAGAGTTACTTATGCTGCCTTTGGCAGGCTGTGTAAATGACATGATTTGTTCGGATCTGGCATCCACACTTTGGAAAATGGTTTATGCTTTTTGTGACCCAAGGCCACAACAGTGGATGAATTTGACTTTACCCAGAGGTCTGAGAAAGTAAGAAACCAAGATGTGATGAAATAATGGTTTTATTAAGTATAAGTGCTGGAAAAGCCTTTGGACTTGCAGGTAAACCTTTACAGTTTAGTAGAGAGCACAACCGATGCTCATGGTTACAATGAATAATCTTTGTATTTTGTGCTTTTATATAAAGGAATTTTCCACTTTATAGTAGTGTCCACTCGGGCTGCAACGATTAGTCCATGTTGTGGACAAAAGTTGACAATGAAAACAGTCGATAACTAATTTACACGTCGGCAAAAAAATCATCTTCTTCCCTATCTCTGTTGAGAGTTGCACATGCGCAATAAAGTCGACAAGGGGAAAAATAAAGCGGCCAATCAGGGAACAAAACGGCAGCAGACGGCATCAAAAGTCTGAAATAACTTTATGTTAAACTTACAAAATAAATTATAAACATGTGAGATTTGTTAAGCAGACCTTGCGAACCACAGAGGTACGCCTGCAATGCTCGAACATTTAAAGAGGAGGCACATTGGACTTACATAACAACCTCATGCAAGACTTTTAACAGTTTAACAGTTTTTTAGGCAACACAGAACTATACAAAACAAATCAAAAGCACATCTTAGGGCACTGCCATGCTTGAAAAGGAGCTTATAACTTATATATTTAAAAGTGAAAAGTGAAATAAGAGCCATTTAATAATTATGAGAAACATAATCTGATTAGTCAACTAGTCGTTTTAATAGTTGATGACTAATCGACTATCAGAATAATCATTAGTTGTAGCCCTAGTGTCTACTACTTTGCTTAATGCTAGAGTGCAAGTAAGTATGTCTGCTACATGCTCAGATCAACAACCTCCCATCTGCAGCTGCGATTACTCACAGTGACAGGAGTTCTGCAGGTATTTGATCACAAAACTAAGAAGCTGTTAACACTTGTTACAGAATTAGTCAGCTTCTACAACGGGGATCAAATGGGACATGAAGCAATTCTTGCATAAAGATATTTTCACATAAAAAAAGCTAAACTAGTTAACTTAATTGCAGTACCAACAGAGAAGTGAGGGGAATCATCAAGATAATCAGATGTTATCTTATGAACAGGTTGCATATTGTTATATGTTCTGTTCAGAATTCTACTTGCCAAAACTAGCGGTGGGTGGGATGAAGGTGACAAAAAGATGGAAAATGTCTTAAGGACTGTGAGAGAAAAGTAAAGCAATGGGAGATAATCAACACATACCAGGGAAAGAACATGTAGTTCCATGTAGCAAAGCCACTGCTGAGGAGCAGGTTTAAACCTTAATGTGGCGAGGCAACAGTCTGAACCAATGCAGCACTATTTGTATGATACAAATTCCAAGATGAAATCTCATCTTTTAACCATTATGGTCCCTCAAAGCTCAACCAAAAACAAGGCACAAATAAGAGTCTTGATTTAATCAGAGTTCACTAGGACAAGTACTTATATAATGTAGGGCATTACACAAGGATCTACATAGCCTGGGGAATCCATACTGTGTGTACATAGAAAAAGATGTCTAATTTATGGTCTTGTTCCAGAGTTCGATACGTCTAAAAAAAGCAGCCCCTTTTCAATGGTGGGTGCTAACTGTATAATGAATGGATATTCAACTTGACAGTGATTTCCCATGTCAGCATTGTTGAACCCCTCACTGTCTCTTCAACAATGCTGATCATCACTCAAAACGTCATGCGTCATTGTTTGTTACTTGATGAGCAGTTGTTCTCTGAAGCTCTCTGTCCATGGAGAGCACCAAGCAAGTGATCACAAAGAGCAATATTGTGTAAACACAATGTTTCTGAGATGTTGATCATAGATCCAGCCCTTTTACATAGAGGTCAATGATTTTACTGCCCCCTTTTCTGTTCAATAAAGAAAGAAATTTCCAGGGGAATTCAAGACAGCTGTTGTGAAAGTAAACATCAATATTAGCAAAATAGTAATTGTAAAAAACTTACAACCAAATAAAAATCTCCTAAGATTGTGTTATTGTCCATTGTGCAGAATAATACAACTCTGATCTATAGAGGAATGAACATGTGACTGTGATGTATGTGGTTTTAGGCATCAGCAGACCTTTTGTTGTTAGATGGTATTGGGTCTTATCAATTGGTTTGAGCTATATCTGAAGAACTTATTTATATTCTGACAGAAGTTGTTGTAACAACATGAATAAGACAATGCCGACTGTCTTACAGGAGGTGGTCCCTGATGTTGAGGTAGGGTGATCAGGTTTTAGGTAGGTGGTGCAAGTCACGGTTCTGTCTAAGACCCAAAGTTTGCCAGAGGAACATTGTAGTTCAGTAACCTGATCAATATTATTCATTTTGACTAACAGTGTGAAATATTTATATGATATCAAAAATTGAATTATTTTGCTGCCTGAACAAAGCAGTCTTTTAAAATATATGTGAACATGTCAATCTGGCTAAAACGGGATAAGGTAACTTTACTGTCTGCTTCATTTCTGTTCCAGAAATTTGTCTTTGCGTGGCTCCATCATAGTAAAAACATGAATAAAACTGTTCACAGCAACAGATAAAAGCACAAAAAAAAATAAATAAATAAATTTAAAAACCAGTCACAGCCAGAAATAAACATGAAACAGTGCAGTCTATCGTGTCCTGTTTAGAACAGTTATTATAGAGGGGATGAATAATTTCTTGGTGTTGTTTATCTGGGCCAGTGGGGTTCTGTACCGTCTGCCTGAGAGCAGTAAGAGGAGCAGGGGGTGGGAAGGGGGGTTTGTTCTCCACTGAGCGCCTGTACAGATCAGCCAGAAGGAGTTGGACTGTTCTGGTTATTTTACTGGCCTGATATTTTAAGCAGAGCTTAAATTTGGTTGTAGCAGTAAGGAAATGGTATCGATAAGAGATGAGTGATCTACAAAGTGGGTTAACATGCCTTTTCTCAGCGGATAGATGTTGTGAACAGAGTCATCATGCTGTGAAAAGAACAGGCAGGTGTCTATTTTTATCCTACAATGCTTAAAACTCTCTACATGTACCAGCAGCTGACCATGATGCTGGGTGGTTGGAACGGATGCTCTGTTTTTCTTTCCAGACACAAAGCACAGCTCTGTGGTCTTTTAGATGTTAACCTCCAGTGAGGTTTTAGCAAAGGTTTGGGCCAGTGTGTGGACTTCCTGCTGGTATCATCTCAATCCCTGCTAATCAGTCAGATGTTCTACCAGTGCTCAATATTTAACTAATTCAATTTCTTGGTTTTAATAACTTTAGTTAGTTTCCACCTACTTTAGTTAATAAACCCATTCCCGTGTTGCCTTTTTATTCACTAGTAGTCTAACTAAATAGCCTAGTCCAGCTGTTACTGTGGCTTGACTCAGTTGTGCATGTAAACGTGCTGGGACCATCTGACTTCTTCTTTTTTTCTTTTAGTCATGCAGATCTTTAAAGTCTCTAATCTTTACCAGATATGCCTATTTAGAAAACATATTTGTCCCTATAGTAGCTAATTAGGTTCAAAGTGGATCTTGCATAAAGAAAAGAAAGCAAAAAGGGCCAGTGTCAAAGTAACTGGTTCCCCAAAGTCCTTTGCAGGCTTTTGCTTAAATTTGTCCTAAATATCTGACAGAAGACTGATGGATGTAGAAAAAGAGCTGGCTCTATAATTGGACACAAGGTGACTTCTGCAGGCAGCTGTCTCTGGCCTCTTCAAAAGCATATGATCATGTGTGCTTCTTATGGTGTAGTGGGGAGATGAAACCTCTGGGAGATCTATTCAGAAACGCCTGAAATGAAAGATTAGCCCCAATGTGAGAGAAAAGCAAAGAATTTGTGCTTCTAGAAAATGGCTCCCCAGCATCTTTACTACTGAGTTAACAGCTGTTATTATGTTGGTACAGAGTTGGTATTTCTGCAGGACTTGCATGTTCAACGGAGAAGCTCTCTGGTTGAGCTGTGCCTATGTGCACTATAAATATTACTTTTGGATCTTAATTAATCCATAAAAAGCCATGACAGCCTTTTTTTTCTTTTAAAGGTAGCAGCCAGAAACCAACTGGATTCAATAACTCATTAAAGGTTTATTTATTTCAGAGTGTAGCATAAACATGGTTTTTAGCCGGCTAACAGTGCGCCTTAGCTTTAGCCCGCCTATCTCTATTAGCCGGTTAGCTCACGTTAGATCGGATTTGGCTCAGTTAGCTTGTAGCTACACGCAGCCCAGAGTTTGATAGACGTCAATAATCCACCCCCATGTTTACAGCCCCCCTCTCAGCTGCACCACTTTGCCCATTTTTGTGTTTTTAGGAGCGATGACAGGCGTGACGCTGCCAAGATGGTGATGGTAGGAACCGCCCAACGAGCTTCACTTTTGCTCTTCAGAAACCTACGGGTGACGTCACGGAAGCTCCGTCCATCTTTTATTTACAGTCTATGGTATAAACATTACTTTTGGGTCTTAATTAATCGATAAAAAGCCATGATAGTCTTTTTTCTTTTAAAGGCAGCAGCCAGAAACCAGCTGGATTCAATAACTCATTAAAGATTTATTTATTTCATTTTACTTGTGTCAGTTAAAAAAAAAAAAAACACCTAGATTTCATTGATGATGTGTATGTTTTTACAGCAGGTTAAGCTACAGTTCAGTATGTACAACACAATAACCCCCCCCGAAACCATTAACATGCTTCATTATTTTGACCAACTCATGTAGATTTTCTGCTTGTTTGGATGATTAATCTCTACTCATTAACCCACACACTGTTCTCCTGTATGTGTAGTTATTATCCATCATCATTTCACAGTGTCTAAATTTTCCCATTTTATTTTCTCTAATCCTTTGCAGCAGGTCAAGAGAAGAGAGAAGAGCAGAGCGAGAGTTGAGGGAGAATAATGCCATTTCAGGATAGGCCTTATTTAATTTACTGCAGGTCGATAGAGGTTCTCCAATTGCCTCTCCCAGATTAATAAGTAACCCACACGCGCTGTCCATCACTGTCCATCTCCCATTAGACTTCTGAAATGGGGGCCCAAATTGCCTTGCAAGGTTGACGCTGATGGAAAACACACTCTCTCACTCCTTTTCTCTCTCCATCGTCATCCATTTCTCTCCGTCACTTTTCTATCTTTGCTATCAGGTTTCATTTTTAAGATGCACTTACTGCAGAGCAGCACAGATGTATTAGAAACACGTGGTCATTAATAAATGGCTTGTGACAATGAGGTTTGTGACTTTCAGTTTTAATGACCACTCAGTCCATTTCTCACTCTCTGAAATAGCTTTGTCTTTCTTTTGGTGTAGTGCTCAGCAATGACGACTGACTGTTGATAAAATTTAGCTTGAAATCTTCAAAATATGGGTTGTCCAGAAAGTCTGCTATGTGAAGCTAAGAATACGACTTCCTGGATGGAGTCCAGTCTCTGTGATGCACTAATGCTTCTGGGAAGCAACATCATTTTCAAGGTGCAGGTTCTCTCCTTTACAAAGATGCAGTATTTCAACAGAGAGGCTCACACATTTCTTGAGAGGTGCAATAATAATAATAATAATAATAATAATAATAATAATAATAATAATAATAATAATAATAATAATAATAATAATAA
>JBAMHW010000014.1:26882734-26896997 GCA_037177495.1 Rhadinocentrus ornatus
GAGCCTATCCCAGCAGTGTTTCAGGTGAAGGCAGGGTACACCCTGGACAGGTCACCAGTCCATCGCAGGGCCTGCATCGACCAGTTGGGCATGAATGTCATGGGTCTCCCTGCTGTGGTGTTTCTACTCCCTTTCCTTGTGTGGACAAGAGGTGGCTCTGGTGATTAAGGCAGTGCAGCTGGAAGGAATCAAGCTCGTCACTCGCCTGCATAGAAGCTACAGGCTGACTTGCTGTTGTCGCTGGATCGTTGCTACATCTTGTGGTACACCGGCAGCAAACACTTTTAGATTCTTGCCCTTTTAGCTCGCATCTAACGTGTCTTTCTTCTTTTCCGCAAGAATCCTGCCTGGAACCCAGCAGCCGCCTGAGAACCCTGTCTGCCCGCTCTCCGCCTCATCTGTCGCAGATCACCTGCCACCTTCAGCCTCCGCAATAAAGTCTGTTGTAGCTAACCTGTTGGTTTGCTCTCCTCCTTGGGTCCCCACTCCAACCGTGATAATGAAGAGAAATGTATAAAGGTGTTACAACCATAACTTTAAGCCAGAGATACCTGCTGATAAAAAAACGAGAAACACAAATTAGCTCAAATTAATTTAAAGTAATGCCGTGGAAGTAACAAATTTTCTAATGTCACCTTGCAAATAAATAGAAAACCATATTCTTCTTCCAAAGAGACACATCAGTGCATCTTCAGGATCAATTACATGCTGTTTTTAATAGGCTTCTTAGTGAACATGAAGCTGTGAAAGCATCACTCACTAAACGGGACACTAAGTAACTGTTAATAAATGTGATCCATGATTGATCTAAAAGCCTACATCTAAACAATATGTCATCCTTTATTTTAAATTTAAAGACAAATTTAACTTTTGTTCCTAGTGGACAGTTTCTATATTGGTATCAAAAAAAAAAAAAAAAAAAAGAAAAGAAAGAAAAAGGAAAAAGAACCAGATAGAGACAAGGTAGGGAGAGTAAGCCATCCCCTTTTCTGCCCACTAAGTGCCTCCAGACAGAAATGACCTGGCAAGCTGTAGGTTGGACACAGAGAGATACTTTTTCAGCTTGGGAGCCTGAAGGCACTTTCAGGACCAAAGTGTCACTAAAACAGAGAGGCTCAGTATCGCAACACTTTCAAAATGGCTCAGGGTGACAGAGCATTGACATCACTCATGATAAAAACAAAACCTCTCTGACCTTTAGGTGTTAGGCTCTGGGAGTTGGCAAGCATGTGTAGTTTTACTTTGACAGCACATGAAATGACAGCATTTGGTGGCTGGGGCTTCTGGAGAATGACTGACCCCACCATGACTGCAGGGAAGGCCAAATTACTTAAGTACAACACTGCATTTTAATCTTGTATGTGACAGAATAGTAAAAAACAACAAAATAATTATCACTTTGTTCTGTTCCCACTGCTCTGCTCCTGCTTCTTTTGAGAAAGTAATTTATTAATTTATTTGGGTCTGCATGCTGTCCTCTCTTCTTCTTAGAAAAAACTAATCATAATTGTAAGGATCCTCAAAAGATATGATGTTTACCCCAAAACAATGATTAGATATTTAGACCCTTTTAGTTTGTAACTTCTATAAACCAGAATGATTTTTCCAGAGGCTGTCTTGGACAATAATACTTGAGTATTGCTGCTTTCCATGACAGCCAAAATGGCCAGTTTGTTTCCATCTACCTGCTAGCATGTGATTCATGTGCAAAGCAAAACTCAGCTGCAACATCACGCAGCATCCCGGATGAAAACGTTGCATAGTTTTTCAGCTGTGGGAGTTACAAGGTTAAGAAGTTACAGATCGAGTCTTTAAACAGGTTTTATTGTGGATACAATATCTCTTGTGGATTACTGGACTACTTTAACTGGACCCTTGCTGATGTAATAGGACCATTTTTGTTGCAGTATCATCTGCTATTGGAGTACAGTATGGCAATTGGTCACAAATAAGTTTTTGCTGAATCTACAGTTATGGTTGTAGCCTAGCCTAGCCTTGGCATTTTAATTAATCTGCAATGATCCCAGTATTTCTTTTTTTCAGATAATTGTTGTGCCTGTGCAATTTTTTAATTTTTTAATGGCTACTTCAGTATTAAAATGTCCTCACCGCGGGACAGTGGGTAACATAATCTTGTGGCTGGATATTACCACCTTCCAGTTGGGTCCTTAGGCAAGACCCTAATGCTACTGCCTAACCATTGTAAATCACTTTGGATAAAAGCATCAGCTAAATGACTGTAATGAAATCTTGATTTCTTTGTATGTCTTGTATATGTGAACAAATTGACAATAAAGGTTCCCTGACTTTGAATGGTTTACATCATTCAAATCTCAAGGCTCTTAGCTTAGCTCTTAGGTGTATAATGTGTGTCGCTCCTTGGAAGAAGTAAAATAATTACTGTATTTATTTATCACGTCCCACCCAAAGGACATCTGATACCAGCGAGTTAAACAGTGTATAGGACAGGTGCTCGTCAAAAAGTGGATTTATTTCAGTAATTCCATTCAAAAAGTGAAACTTATATAATGTAGACATTTATTCCTCACAGACTGACATATTTCAAATGTTTATTTCTTTTAATTTTGATGATTATAACTGACAACTAATAAAAACCCCAAATTCAATATACCAGAACATTAATGTAAATGATAGGCTCTGATACAACATATGTAATCACTTCCAGGTCCACTTTGGACCCCTGGTGGGTACAAAATTCCACATTGCACCAACAGAAATAATCTACTATTGTACCCCATTTTCAACACTGTGGAGCCATTTTTAACCTTGAAAGATAAGCTAGGTAAAATTTAAAGTACAGGTCCTGCAAGTTAATAATAGTTAATTAAGCAATATTACATAAAATCCACAATTTAAAATAAATAAGATAAAAATAAATAAATAAATCATTTTATCAAGAGGAGCCTTAAAATCCTTAAAGCACAGCACTGAAAGATTGTTTCCTCCAATGTTTTAATTGGGTGAACTGACACTACTGACTTCCATGTTCCAAGATGACAAGACATAAGAAGGAAATAAACCTGTGTATTCTAGTATAATGTAGAAGTAATGTAAATGGAGAAAAACAAAAACCCTGTTATGGCTGTCACATGTGCAAACAATTACAGGTCATATATGCAAAACACCGTGGCTGTGTCCGAATGTCCACCCTACTCCCTAACCCCTCGTTCTAGGGCTGCACTATAAAGCTCACTGCATAGTGCACTCATTCTCTTGGCGATTCGGACATGAAGCTGCCTATTTTTTTCTTGTCACAGACCACGTGACTACCAGCCATCACCATGGCAACCACAGCGCGAGTTAAGATGTCATTCCAAATCCAATCCAAAGTTGTTTGTAAATATTTTTTATTTGTATTCCTTATGTTGTATTTTATACTTTGTTGCATATCTATTCAATAAAAAAAAGCTTTTTCTCCTCCTTGCGCCATGTTGAGCTTCTACCCGCATGCATTATGGTTTATATTGACCCGTCTAGTGACCATCAATGCTCACTAATTTTCAAGATGCATTGTGGGTAAATTTGAGTGCCCTACTTTTTTCTGTCTTTCTCTACAAAATGGCGTGACCCCTATATAGGGCACTATGCAGGGAGTAGGGTGCACATTCGGACACAGCCCATGTGTCATCACCTGGCTGTGATTGGTTGCACTCCGTCAGACCTTCCTCACGTTCTCCCTGGTTCGCTGCCCTCTGGACCAATCGCTGCTGCTACTTCCTCACTCCATAGTAGAGGGTGATACGGGAGTGGATTTTTACTCCTGGCCCATCCCACTCCCTCAGAATAAAATCTTGTCCATCCCAATCCTGATAAAATTACTCCCATCCCGCTCCCATTTTTTAAAATGTATTTAGTCTTTAGGCAATACATTTAATTTGTATTTGATTAAATGTTCTCACCACTCTTTTTTAGACCAGCTGCCACGTGTTTCTAGCTTTTTTTAGGAGGTCAGTTACAATAAAAAAAAAAAAAAAAAAGTGGGAACAATAAACAGTACATGGTTCACACCATGTCTACCAAAGTGGACATGGTTGTATTTTACTCATTTCTAAATGTCATTAACTAAACATGTTTTACAAGCGGCGTACATTGTGTTAACACTTTCTCACTTGACTCTCGTGAAGTTCATTAATATGTCCACCTTTCCTACCAGTTCTGCCAACCTAATATATGCATCATTACTTCTAACTTGTAAATCACTTTTTTGCCATATAGGTTTCTCCACGGGTGTTTGCTAACTTCACTTTTCTTATTTTAATTTTTGGTGCGGAAGCAGCGGCACAAAAGCAGTGTTGGCTTCTGGGTAGTGTAGTTCTTTTTTTACTTGGTTACAGTGTAAGTTTGAGCAAAACTACAAAATAGTGGCGCCTTTGTTTTTTCTTTTTTCATTTGGTTCCCGATCCAGTCTGCTCCCGTTAATGTTTTATCCTGTACTGTCCCAATCACGTGATAAATAGTAAAATTGACTCCCATCCCGTGGGAATCCCGTGACCCATGGGATTCATGAAAAAATTTCAGCCTCTACTCCATAGATAAGAGGTGGCATCCCTTCATTCAGTGGCAGCTATGCTGTGGCTGACAGCTTGCCCACTTTTGTAGAGACTCTACTGAACTGTGTCGGACCGGTTAGGTCTTGTATTGAGCCTTTAAGGCTATTTGCTTTACTTTTTGTGTGACTGTGGTTACTGTTAATTGTTTAGGACTCGGACTAGTTAGATCTGTCTATTTCACAATAGTTTTGTGTATCTTTAGTTGTCGGTGCTGCTTTTGTTGTGTTTTGTTTTGTTTTGTAGTAAATGCAGTCAGTTAGGTTTTTGCTTCTTTGATTTGGACCTTAGTCTGGCTGTTGTTTTTCATCTGTTTAGTCCATTCTGTTTATTTATTTCTTTGATTTGAGCAGCACCACCCATCCATCCTTCCTGTTTTTTTTTTTTTTACTTTCCTCCGACCATAGAACAATAAATTTCCTTTTACTCTGAGCATCTTTCTTTTATGTAACTTCATCCTTCACTAGCCAAGCTGGGTCGTAACAACATAAAATAATTTAAAAAACAAAACTAGATCTATGGCAGAGATACAGGACCTCCTCACTCATATTTGCTTGCAGAATTTTTTCTGCTTGTAGTTTTCAAGCCCTCGTCTAATGCTGCATGTTCAAAATCAATAGAAATTAGGTTTGGGGTGTATTACTGACCATTTTAGGACATTTTTAATGTCCATCTTTTCCTTTCCTTTCATTAGCTGTGCTGTTAAATTTATATTGTTAAATCATTGTCTTACTTAGAGGAGAAACATAGCTCATTCAAAATGTCTGACATTGTAGATTCTACAGTGTCAAATGACTGATTCATTTATAATGTTTCTTTAATTGAGCATTTTCCATCATGCATTTGTGGAGGAAGTTACAACTTAAACTTAGACAACTGAAATGGTAATGCCGTTATGTGTAGCAGCGGAGGTGAGGACCCAAACGCAGACGGATGAGGCAGGTCGGTGCAGGTAAAGGGTTTTATTTCCTTCCCTACTTCCTGCCCTGAACAACCAGAGGGTTGTTTCGTGAAACTAAGATAAGGATTAGGCTAGGATTTCCTGGTTATCCGGTCTAACTTACCATTCATTTGGTTTCATAAAAGCAGTGAAACATAAGTTACCATGGAGATTTGTCCTGTCCAACTAGCATGTTTATGACCAGGCTAACAGCCAGGCTTAGTTAATGCTGGAGTTGTCTTTCATCACTCGGTCAGCACTGACTACCATCAGCAATTACATTTTTAACTTTAACTGTGTTTAACTTTGTCAATGATTAAAATCCTGCACTGCGATAGCAAATTATACGCTGAGGATATTGATGTTAAGTAGATATGTTGGGTGGGGTTCTCTCCGGGTTCTCCGGCTTCCTCTCACCGTCCAAAGCCATGCATGTTAGGTTAATTGGTGACTCTAAATTCTCCCTAGGAGTGAGCGTGTGCATGAGGGGTTTTTTGTTCCTATTTGTGTTGGCTCTGCGATGGATTGATGACCTGTCCAGGGTGTATCCTGCCTCTCACCTGTTAAATGCTGGGATAGGCTCCAGCTTACCTGTGGCCCGGTTAGGAAAAATAAATGAATGAAAAAAATAGATATGTTTGGTCTGTATCACTGCACATGTTGAGATGACTGATGTTAGCTAATCAACATGTAAGGTTGCTTTGAAGTATATCAGTGATCAGGGGCCATTTTTATCAAGCATCTTAGATATACTTGCTGTCAGCTCCGTGTCCATGTACGTATAATGGCTGCCCTGCTCGTTTTGCACATAGGCCGTTCACATTAACGCGAGGTAACATGTCGCATGCTCGAGCTGCAATAATGACTTGAACGCTAGAGGTGCTCATGCGAACAAAAGCATGAACACGACAGGTGCAAGGTAAACACAATGGTGAATCATTTTGAAGACCGTCTCTTCATAAGCTGTTAGATTGGTTTTGAGTCAGGTGAGTTAGAGCAGAAAGTCTGGTTGGCAATTTCCTCTTATGTGTTTCTTTTATCACGGCTTGTAAGCATTTTTCTAAAATAGTCTTTTATGATATCCTTTATTTGGTAGACTAATCCTACAAGTAGGAGAATCTCTTCCTCTTTCCAGTTCCTTTTTTTTATATCCCATGTTGGTTTCAGCTATGTGGATTTCGATTACACTATATAGAGTTGGTAAATTAACCACACAGTAGTTTTAAGTTAGTCACCTAATTAATGAATTTAAAAGCAAAGGAAAGGAAAATTTATTGGTAGCACATTTAATCAACTAAGCATTTCAAAATGCTTTACATGAAATATACATCAAGTAAAAGCAGCAAATGCAACACAGAAAGACAAATTACTATCAGAATTTTTTTTTAAAAGAGTTAAATTAGAAAACATTTATTTTGGTATAATTTGGTTGATTATTGTCTAAATATACACTCCTATTTTCCATTTAAAGATTCACTTAGATGTCTCTCTAAGATAGTCTTAGATAAACGTTTCCATTCAGCGATTGGTCAGTTCAGTCGACTTGGAAGTGACGTCATCTAAAATTCTATTTACCGAACCTAGCATTGTCGCAACCCCGCTCTGAGACTGACACATAAGACTGAGTCCTACACTTTGCTAAAAGTGCAAGTGAGACACTTGATAAGTAATTTTTAGGTGCAGCTTTTAGCAAGGAATTCTTTTACTCATAAGACATCTCTTAACAGTGTTCTTAGGAGTAATTCTAAGAGGTTTAATAAATAACGGTCCCATAATGTCTAAAGTCCTCACGCACAGGTGTTCCACCTGAACAATGGCTGCCTATTTTTGGGAGATGTGATTAATGATTAAACTCTTATGCTGAGAATAGCTTTCTGATGGAAAAGTTTTCTATTTCCAAGTTTGTGGATTTCCAGGTGTAGTTGCTTCAGGATCATCTCTTTTATTGTAATATCATGATCCACCTCCTGCAGGGCGGCCTAGTTTTTGCAGATGTGTGGAGTCAGACATCTGACCACATGTTGAACCTATACAACTACAAATAAATAAATAAACACAACTAGGAGATGAAAGAAAACAGGAAAAACAACATAATCTTGGTCAGGATGACACCAAAAACACAACAATTCCAGTAAAACATTTTCTGATTTTTAGTTTGTAAAAGATGTGTTTCTTTCTTAAATTTTTTGTAGGACAAAAATAGAATCTATTGGTGGAAAATTTGACAGCTAAGCTCATTTCTATTTTTTGGATTTCATTGTTTGTTTTGCTAGCAGGGCACATTGTTGTGCAGTCCTACTTGCAGTTTCCAGACCTTTCAGAACACCAAGTTTTATGTTATCAGGCCCCTCACTTCTTGAACCAATTCCTAGTTTGGTATCAAGACGTAGACACCATCACTACCTTCAAGACCTTTTTGATGAAGCTCACAGATAAGGCTTAATTGGGTGATGCTGAGTGATCGCTCTAGTAATGCTGCTGTAAGCCAGGGGGGCCAAAAGTGATGCCCTCAACATGTCTACTCAACCCGCTCTCTTTTTTATCATTATTGTCATCATGAACTTGGCCTGTGTCCCCAGTCTGGCATTGTGTTTCTTTGTGTCACTGTCTTTTGTTTCTCACTCTCAAACCTGCCAAGACAAATTTACATTTATTCTGAAAGGGCAGGCAATTCAGTTTTTACCAGGCCTGTCTACAAAACTTCAGGACTAACATTTCAACACTTTCTGTGTCTTCATCAGAGTCACAAGTTAACAGAGCAAATGGGCAGATAATTATAGACAATCAAAGGCAGGTGTACAGAGTTCATTAGAAGTGGAGTAGACTCATGTCTTAAGCCTATTGGTCAAAACACTAGCTTAGCTATGTGATCACTATATACTATAACAAATATAAACATTGATCAATGCAGCCACATGAAGGAGATCAACACAAAAATCTAGCAACAATTTTATAGAAAACATGACAGATTCAGGTTTACATTAATACCATAGGGTTCCACTGTGTCGAGAGTATAAATCAGGTGAGCCTCTCTGCGAAGTAAAAGCTTAATAATGTCTCCTCCTCGAGAAGGTGTTTTTTTTTTTTTTTTGTTCCCCTTAACCTCAAGGATGCTAAAGAACCATGGTTGGCTTGTGCATAATGCCGGGTGATCACATAGTCCATGTTTTGTGTGTGTATGGCAGTCTCCTGCTCCGATATGTAAGTTTTTAGAGCTCTTTTAGTCTGTCCGACATAAACCAAACCACAGGGACATTTCAGTAGATACACTACATGTGTGTTACTACCATTTATAAAGGATTTAATAGGTATTTCTTGCCTGTATGTGGATGAGCGAAAAACTTAGTATCTGATGAATTGAAACACTGAGCACAGTGACCACAGTGAAAAAACCTGGTGGTTGGTTTGGAAGCCATCATGTAGTTTTAGATGGTTTTCTTGTGTCTGAATGGATAGAGCTGATGGAACTTAATGATGGATTACTCTTAAGGATATTCAAATGTTTTAGAATGATGTTTTTTACCCTACCTGCCAGCGGTGAGTATTCTATAGAAAAAATTAACCAAGTTGAAGCTGTTTTTTTTTTTTTAAATAATAATAATAATAGGGATTCGTAAAGCTCTTTGATGGGATGAGATTAACATAGATGTTGAATAACCCCTCTGTTGAAACAGCAGCTTTAGACTCAAACTCTGTGATGGTATAACAGTTTCAATGCAATCTCAGGAACTGACCAGTGGGGATATTCTGAAAAAGGTGTTTGGGATGATTACTTTTAGCTAATCTTTTTTTTTTTTTTTGTCTAAGTCTGTACTGTTTGATATTGTCTCTATCATTTATGAGGCAGTTTTGCTAATGCCTCAACCATCATTTCAATGCAATTTGCTGCGTATTCCACTCAGTTTTCCATTCGACCACTTTTATGCTCACCTCGCTGCAGTGAGATGCTTATGGTACGTCCAGCGCCCACTCCTCATTAGTCAGCTTGCAGGTCAGTTAACAGCTTTGAGTGTCTTATCCTCCAGGGCATGGCTGGAGAACTGGGAAAAAGGGATGCCATTTTAGCCATTGCTAAAGCCGTAGCAGCAGCTTGGAGCAGTAGATATGGGTGCTGTTTTAGATATAAATCATGGCCATCTGCTGTGCTGGAGAAAGTTTGTCCCACTATGGAAGCCATTAAAGCTGTCTGGGACTACAAGGGACATCTGAGAGAAACTTATAAGTTGGCATAGGAGGGCATACCTCATATTTAGAAAATTGCATTATTCTGGTATTAATTGGCATCACACCTGCTGGTTAACATATGTATTACTCTCTGTATCCAAGTAAGTGGGTGACACATAGGCAGATCTTCCTCCTACTTTTGTTTCTAAAAAATGCTAATAATAATATACAAATACTTATTTTACTGACTTATAAATAGAGTGTATTCAGTTCAGAGGTATTTAAACCTGTATTGTCACTTGCAAGCATTTCTAAATGCATTTTATGCCCCAAGGCTCTGCATCATTCAGCTAGTTATGTTGAAAGAAATAAAACTGGTGTTGCATAATGATAATATTCCAACATATTTTAGTAGACAAATAAATATGTACAAACATGTGGCCAGGATTTTTACATGCACACCCACATACTTGCACACACTTACATGCAAATGGACAGAATAGAAATTCTCAAGCACATAAGCCTTTTGAAGTTGAGCTAAAACACGGAGATGGGGGTGTTCTCAGAACATGATGTTACACATCAAATCCTAAATCTGCTCACTTGGTTTTGTGTTTACTGTTTACTCTCCCTGCAGCAGCCAATTCCTTATCTCCAATGCAAAATGTTGCCAAAAGGATTCAGGCATAAATCCTCCAGAAGAATGATTAGCCCACTGTTGGCATAGCACAACTGTCCAACCATGTGTCTCTTTTAAGAGGCTAAATGAGGTTAGATGATCTGCTTAATGGGAGTAAAAAATTACATGTCTGGACTGGCTTTGAAACACTCCTTGACCCTTTTTTCAAGATGCAAATGGGCTTAAAGGAAGCATCTAGTTCATTCCTACCTGGCATATTTCCCCTGTATGTGGCTATTGTGGGCCTATATATCACTCTGCACCTCTATTTGAGATTTATGGTAAAAAAATTACGCTATCGGAGCAATCAGTGCACGCCTCCTACAGCTCTCTGAATTTACATAAATCATTTCAAATTCTTGTCTATAATGATATTAAAGTCACTGCATGGAGCAGACATCTAGGCACCCCACCAGCTTACCTGTTCCTCTTGCTTAATCATGTGCATAGTTTATGTTAGGGCAAAAGACTGTCTCTCACTGTGTACAGACAAAAACTCAATGCAATGCCAAACGCAGCGGGAGATTATCCCATTAGCTCCAATGAGGAGATTCATATGTCATTTCACTTTAATGATTGATCATTTGATTAAGCTGAACAAATGTTGAACAATAATGATAAAAGAACTGTAAGAGAAGTCATGAAGAGCAGAGGCAAAATTATTCACGAGGACCTGTTGATATCAAACTTAAGCCCACATAAGCCCACACTTTATGCACACATAAAGATTATCAGGCTTTTATTGGACCGACTTTGCCTCTTTCCGACCATGGATGGCAAATGCCTGATTATCGTAAGGCATAATAAGATGATACGATAAGTCGTGATAAGATTTTCCTGTACAATTATCATTTGGTCTGAGGTGTGTTAGTAGCACATTTGTCCCGATAATCGGCTCCGAAACGGGTTGTAGCCGAGAATCGAAAATATTAAATATGTTCAATATTTACGATCCAAATCTTCATATGTGTGAGGAAAGCCAATGACTCACGAATTGTGACTTTGTGGATGGTGAGGTGGGCGGGAAGGTTGCTGATCAGAGAGCAAGCTGACTGGGGAACAAGGAAGTATATAAAGTTTCAGTTCTGTTTTTTTCTGTTAACAATAGTCTCAAGGCCACCATCATTCCCTCATCCTATATACAGTATCTACTTCCATGCAGGGTGTTGAGTTTTCCAGTTGTTGCTATGGTTCTTCTTCTACGTTTTTGTTAGATGACGTTATGAGGATGCACTCGGTGATGGCCGTGTAGAACAACATCTTGGCGGGCAGCTGGATTTTCCTCAGCTGCCACAGGAAGATCATCCTCTGCTGGGCCTGTGTGATGAGGGAGCAGATGGTTGGCTCCCACTTCTTGTCCTGGGTGATGGTGGCGCCCAGGAAGCGTAAGGAGTCCACAACGGAGATGGGGCAGTCAGTGAGGATAAGGGGGGACAGTGGGGCTGTGAATGTGTGCACTATACAATGCAAGTTTGTACCATGACTTGTCTTTGTGAGGTTGTTATTCTAACATGCCTTTTTTAGTTTTTTATTTATGTAGCTGTTGCACACTTGAATTTCCCTCTGGATTAATAATGTATCTGTCTACCTATCTGTTTAGTTTTAATGCCACTATTACAATAACTGTAAAGATCCCGTGTAAAGAGAAGTTACTGTGCCATTTATTTATATATAAATATATTTTTTTAATATTTTTTTCATTTATATTTATATATATATAAATGTATGTATGTATGTAAACTAAGTTGTTACCAATACACATGTTGTTTTTGCCAGCTCTGTCTGCGCTTCGCCGAGTGGCACACAGCTCCTTTCCTGAGTCATTAAATACCAGCTGAAACAAGTCAAGTGATTTCAAATGTTAAGTAGTTTTCCTTACATCCATTTTTAGTTGTTTGATCTTTCCATTATTTAAAAACAAGTATCTTGCAAATGTCAAAACAAAGCAGAAGTTGGTATGCCAGGTGTTGGCTTTGACACTGGCAGGTGGAATGAAAGTATTTTCTGTACATCTAATGACGGTTTTTCTGTGTCTGAGTTGCAGCACAGATCCATGCAGACTGGAACTAATTGGTCATTTTAATTAGACAATTATTTGCATAAGCATGATTCAGAACAATAACGATGAGCAATCAATGTCACAAAAAAAGTGAAAATGAATATATTAAACGTGTGCAGAGCAGACAATACTGAATCTATAGGCTACTATGTACTGGATAATGAACCTCAAATTACCAACCTCACGTCACACATGCTGACAAACAGGACTACATCTGATTTATACCAATCACTTGAAAACACACCCCCAAGCTTAAGTGCAACCTCATTAATGAACATGATGCAATTTGGATCAAATTTTGATAAGAAGCCACATTAGCTTGCCCATAAGGGACTCATTCATACTGAGACCATTCTGCCAAGCTTACTATGTACTCCCGGCTGTGTTACCACATCAATTGAGGGGAAATTCAGCCTTTCCTGCAGGACGATTTAATCCTCGTTTTTCAGGAGGAGTGGAGTGCTTCCTCCTGCAAAATCTAATAAGCTGAGTCCCGCTCCAAGAACCACACAGCAGATATAAGACTTAGATATAAGACCAAATAGCGATCAAAGGCCAAACTTGCTGGACCTCCAAGGACAAAGGCAGGAAAGAGCATTGGGATGTCTTAAACTACTGTTGTCTTCTGCAAATGTTAACCCTACTCTTTTGCTATTATGTTTTTAATGTTTTAGAGAAAAAAATATATATACTATGATTGTCAGAATTTACAGCAGACAAATTATGTATTAAAATGGTAAATGTTACAGCCTTGCTCTTTTCATCCACTCAGGGCATATTTTCACACTGGGCTTGTAGCTCTGATTATGGCACACATCTCCAGGCAACCCCCATCTACGTTTTCTTCCCTCTACCTCTTTCTACTCTCTCATTATCGGTCTCTTGTGTCTCGGCCTGGACTTGTTCTCACTGTTTTAGTATCGATTGGAGGCGCACTCTTGGGTGTGAGCTTGCCTGTGTGTGATCTAACGGTACTGGGATTTGTTCACATTTCTCTTTTAGCACGTCTGAGCACTTGATGTTGAATTTTCTTTATAAAAGCCCACAGAAATATGCTTGCTTTCAATTAGACACTAAATGCATGACATTTCCTTGCCTTTAAGCTGCATTTTGTTTGTGTTTATCCAAGATGTGCTGTAAAGTATGTAAAAATTTATTTGTGCTTCTATAGATATGTCGGCAGGATTTCTTTTATTCTCTGAATGAATATACAGTTTGGCATCTGTTTAACCATCAATATAAATGTTGGCATTTTCTCCAAATGAAATCCATCTTACATCAGCTGTAAATCTTTTAGGTGATCCTTAAGCACAGGCTTGGTTGTAAAAATTGATATTCAAGTATCATAACTCCTGTAGTTCATTGTGACATGAGTCTATTTGAAACATCATGTTTTTAACATAGTATTTTCGATTCAAAATTCATACTGAAAGCGTTCAGACAAACAGGAATTCCAAACAAAATCCTGGAAACAAGCAAAGGTAGAGGAAAAACAGGATTATCCACCAATCAACTCTGTGTGTGAAGTGAGAAACCTCTGAGCTTGAAAACTGCAGTAACAGATTTGTTTGATAGATGTTTAAGCAGGGTTGGGGTAGTTGCTCTAAAAAAGTAATTTATTACTAGTTACTCATTACTTCTGTAAATTGTAATGAAATTACTTTATTCGTTACTGAATTTAAAAAGTAACGCCACTACTTATTGCTTTACTTGGCCATAATTCAGCGTGTAGACATGGACAATTATCACTGCCTGTCCGCATAGTGTTTACTGTATATTGTAAACAAAACGGCTTTAAAACCACAAGAACAACATGGCCGTCTGTGGGAAGAAATGGACACACTTGTCTCATA
>JBAMHW010000014.1:26897097-26912803 GCA_037177495.1 Rhadinocentrus ornatus
TGCGCTCCAGGAAATGTTGAATAAAGCTTCGCTTGTTTAGGAGGGTCGGCTGCTGAAGGACTCCTTCCACTGACCGGTGAGCAGGATCTTTCATCATAAGCTTGGAGTGAAACTGGACTGAACTGAAAATAATGCGAATATAGCCCGTATTTCCGAGTCCAGCTGCACTTTTTCCTTAGTTGGCGCACAATCAGCTTCGTCACACAAATCCATCTCTATGGCAACGTGCCCAGGCAAGCACACACACAGGCAGCATGCGTGCACCACTTAAAACAGATGAGAACTTCACACATAGGCAAACACGGCTCGAGTAACGCAGAAAAACGGGTTACTGTAGTCCAGTAAAGTCATTTTGTTACCAATATTTTAAGTTTTAATACCTTTAAGTCCTGATCCGTACGTTCTTTTTTTATGATGCGTGAATAACTGGACGTCTATGTGGATATTCATTTATTTATTTGTTCATTCATTCTAAGCTGTTCTTATTGTTTCTTAAGGTTATTTAATCTTCATTTTAACTCCAGTGTTTTCCTCCTGGGGATCCTCCACGCCGGGGGTTTTGCCTGCCCAGTCGCCCTTATCTTGATGCTCGGTGTATGTGTGTGCGTATGCATATGTGTGTGCATTCGACTGTGTGAAAGATTTTAATAAGTGTTTTTTTTTATTGTTATGTAATTCTACTTTGATGTATGTAAAGGCTTGTTTTATTTTTAATATGCATGAACTGAAATATGCATGAATGTTTTTAATCATGTAAAGCACTTTGGGTTGCCTTCGGCATGAAAAGCCCTTTATAAATAAAGTTTGATTTAATTTGATGGGCTTCTTGTTTGTTTTTGTCACTGCTAAGTTTAAATAATAAAATAAAACTTTTCAAAGAAATGCAATGGACTTCTGAAACAACAGCCAATGTAAAACAGTTTAGGTTTTAAACAGTTGAGATGAAGACATCCATCCATCCATTTTTCTATACCCGTGATTACAGAGGGCAGCAGCCTATCTTTGCTAGAGAAAGGGGCAAGGCACATAATGGGAGTTGTTCCCCTTTTTCCATTTTCATGATTCATGTTGTTAGAAAAATCTACTAACAATGTTTCCTGATCCTACATTGATTAACAAAGAAATCTGCAGCATGGACAGCTTTAAAATACGAGGGTGAAAGTGTATTCTGCTCCTTGATGTTGCCTTCTAGCAACAAAAGCTTGTGCTCTGATATGAATGGACAATAACCCGGCAAAAAAGGCTCTGCTGCTGATTGTCTGAATCGCAGCAGAAGTACAGCCCCTTCAATAGGTTAGAATTTTCTTTGTCTCAAATTTTATTGCTCTATTTGCCACAGATAATGCATTTTCTGAGCAATGGAGTAAAAGTTATTTGACGTTTAATTATATGGCAACCGATTGCTGCAAGGAAGTAGGACATATTGTCCATCAAAGTGAAAAGAGGCTTGAAGTCTTGGAGAGGAAAAGAAAAATAAACTGGGCCAAGCTTGGCCACAAAGACAAGCCGTCAGTCAGTGGCCTCATTTGTGGTCTGCAGCTCAAACCTGCCACCCCTTGTGACATGTCTTACTTTATCTCTCTCTTTCCTCCACTCACACACACACAAACACACACATGATGCTGAACATCAGTAAGAGATCATACTTTCAAAACTTTCAAGTCCAAAAAGACCCACAAACTTGCATGCACACAAACACAGTTACAGATGCTTCTTTCTGAACTGCAGCTGGAGGCCATGCTGCACTTTGCAAAAATCCCATGATACTAACAATCAGCCGCTGGGTATCTCCTCTTCTGCAACCCCCCCAGCTCATCTCTCCATCTTCCTTTCTTCTGTTTTCTGCCTGACAGTGAAACAGATGAGCACACAGAAATACACACCATTTGAAGTCACTGAAGAGACTGCATCAATGGTTCAGAGACAATAAGAGATGTATGTTCATAGATTACCTTCCCAGCTAGCCTCTGAAAAGTCAGTTAAAAGCCTCAGAACAGCTATATTAGGTTTGGGTCTTTAGTAAAACACTGGTTGGAGTTGCATGATAACCATTAGCATTGATACTGAAGCTGCAGACCAACAAGCAACAACACTTTTACATTTCTTCTACACAAACTACCACACTCACCCAAATGACTTGTTTCGCCAAGCACACTGTGGTATTCACTTTTTATGCTCTGCATCATGGCAGGAAGAACCGTTGGAATTCATGATTTCTTATTCTGCTTTGCACTGATTTTCTGCATCCATTGACATTCATGCATAATGAACATGAATATGAAATCTGTACTCTGGAGGGATGAGAAGAAGTCTACCATTGTTGTTTTTTTAATGGAAGGACTGAGGCGAGTCTTAGAAGCGAAGAGCCAGACCTGGGCCAGCAGGGGTTTTTTGTGTTCCTGGGGTTTCAAAGCAGCTTTCATGACAAACAACATCTGGATCCATCACTTTGGTTTGATTGTTGTTGTGTTTGCATTGTGTTTTTAATGAGATAAGCTTATTTCAGCTCACCCTTTTCAAAGGTTTTGCATGGTCTTTTGTCCAATTTCACACAGTGCTGTATCATAACGGTATTGACTGGATGCAGAGTGTAACCTCACTTCAATTTTTTTTTTTCTTTTTTCAAAATACAGTTTTTCATTGCAAAGTAGTAGGAGCTTTAGAGAATCCCATTTTTTGGGATATTTTCCAAACATGAATGCAAAACACTGCGAAATATTACAAAATGGATTGACGTTAATGAGAAAAATATGAAAATCGAGTATCAGCGCAGAAAAAAGATCAAAGTGCATTTTAACTGACATGGAAATCTCATATAGCTTATATTAAAACAAACCCGTTTATTTTACATAAAAGAGCAGTAAGAACTATTCACAGAAACACACCAACACACTGTATATGCAGCCAGGGCTTATGAAACTTAAAGATTTAATTGAGCTTTACACATTATTAGTTGTGCACAATACAAAAAGCAAAGTATTACCAGAAAGTCTGCAGAAGTTTTTTGATTTTAGATCAGAAGATCACGGCCCCGTTTCAGAAAGTGGGTTTAGTGAAAACGCTCAGTTAGTTGACTCCGAGTTAAGGTAAACTCTGGGTTTTCAGTTTCACAAAGCAAGTTCTGTTTAACTCTGAGTTAGTTACTGCGGCAACAGACTCCGTGAAGCTAACCTGCTCGCTGGCAGGTTTCCTTCAACCAACCCCGAGTTTCTCCTCTTTAGCTGCAGACTGCAGCAAGTGTCAGACATCGCGTGTCTGTTTCTTGAAGAGCCAGTTGACATCGAAGCACAATTACTCCGCGGATATCTACGTCGGGAAAGGATGATCAGACTCTGCTTGGATGTTTTATCATTCCCTCATGTTTATTTGTTTGAGCGTTACCGTTTTTCTGCACAAGCAATCATGTATCTGAACAATATTCTCAGCCCTCATACTCTTCATATGACACATCGTGGACATGCTTTCAGTTTGAAGCAAGTTCTTTGTGTTGCACTTTGTTTTTTTGCCAACGGGAGTTTTGTGTATAACATCGGTGATGATAAAAAAAGCAACTCTTCCCAAGGTAACTGTCACTGTAGGATGTCTGACTGTCAACGAGAACAATCTGCCTACAATTAGGGACATTACAGTAGGGTTGCAGTGCAGAAACAATTATAAAACACCAAATTAAGAAATATCTTATGAGAATATTTATACCAAGATATGATGATGCATATGATGAAGCAAACAAATGTTTAATAAGTGGAACACTTGAGATGAAAAAAATAATACTACTCACGCATTGATTCGGTCAGCTATACCAGCTCATGTTCTTTTGCTGCTGCTACTGTATTGCATATGCATTCATTAATATTAACTCAACTGGAGCAAAATGGGAGGAGCAAATCTTTTTTCAACTGTTGCTATGGTGAATCGTGTTATCCGTGTTTCATTGATGAGGGCTTTTTATCTGCCCATGCACATGCTGGACTCAGGGGTAAGTTAACTCAGAGTTGATTGAACCAATGGTTATCACCTGTTCTGAAACTGAAAACTCTGAGTTTGACAGCTAGGAGTTGGTCAACCCAGAGTTGCGCATTAAACTCTGAGTTTATTAAACCCGCTTTCTGAAACAGGGTCCAGGACAATAAAAGGAAATTCAATTTTAAACATCAATTTGCAAGGACCACTTGCAAACTAGCTTAAAGTATCTCTTTTTCTTAATCTCTTAAACATAAATTTCAAAGAAAACCTTTACACTTTAAAACATTTAGCTTTGTCTTAAAAGTTCTAAGTTCTGTTGTAAATGTGTACAGTTAACCTGATACTAGGAAAACAAAAAGCATGAATACTGTAAAGATGCTAAGCCTATGCTTAAGCACCATAACTGCTGCTTATGGGTGAATTTATTGATGCTGGCGTTACTCGTGTACAAAAGCCAAGTACGAACCAATTTGCCATTTTGCTTTTTTATATTTCACAAAGTGTTCAGTGAAGCTCATAAATCTCACTGTTCCTAATGCACCAAGTACAACATACCCATTCAGCAATGATGTTTCACCTTTTTGACCAAATGTTAAGATGTAAGGAGTAAGTGGACCATGAATGAACTGTGTGTTCACGATCCTACAAGCAACCAGCTGTTGCCTGCAGGAAAGTTTCGACTTATATAAGAAGTGACAAAGGATATACACAATGCTGCCACCTGGTGCCCAAAAACAAGATATACTTAAAAATTGTCTCCTACAAATATAATAAGTGTTTTTTATGCTAGTAGCTGTTTAGCACTTTGCTAATTGTTCATGTTCTGGTAAAACTAGTTTCAAAATCCTTTCTCTCAATTCTAAAACATTAATTTGAAAGAAAACACTTACTTTTATGAAGGATTGTTTTTTTCCATGTTTTCCAACCAGAAGTTGATTATGGTTGCTTAATCCAGCAGCTGCTAGAATGAAATATGCTATTTTTTTCCATTATCTTCCAATGCTTATGTAGTAATGTCACAGTAAACATAATTTATTAACCTCTGTAATTATATATAATAATATTATAAATATTCGCATATCTCCAAAGCTTACTTTTTTCCCCCAAATGTTTGTTTTTAAAACAAGTGAAAGAATTTTCTGGAACTAATTTAAACAGAGAATGAACATTTAGCAACTGCTAAACAACTTCTAGCATAAAAACATGCTTTTTTAAAAAATGCTTTTTTGTTTCACTAATCAAATGAAATAAAAACCTCTATCTAAAAGCTAAATGTTTTTAAAACGTAAGAGTTTCCTTTGAAGGGTTCAAGAGGTAAAAAAAGAGCTTCTTTAAGCTAACTTATCCATAGCATAAATGCTAGCAACTACTAAACAACCAATAGAATGTAATATGCCTGTTTTAAACCACAATTTATTTTTCATATATCTATACTATTTTAACTTGTGGTCACACAATTCTACAATATCTATTCCCATAATCTTGTTACCAGTCTACCATCTTAAAGGAGCAGTGTGTAACAAAATCCTAAGTCAATAGCAGAAAAAAAGTCTATTAATTTTAAACTGTGTTTCTATTGTACCTAATCACTTTTTAGTCATGTATAACTACTTACCGTGGATCCAACTATATGGCGGCCGCCATTTTTACTGAATGGACAAACAACTCTGTGTGTAAAGTGAGAACCCTCTGAGCTTTAAAACTGCAATACAGGCTTTGTTTGATAGGTGCTAGAGCACTTTTTAGGATACGTAACGCCTTAAAAGGACCATAGAAGAAGCACATGTTCAAAATACTGATGTAGTTACTTGTTGCAGTCATTGCTGCAGCTAAGACCACTGGATCCACTCAGATGAAAATATCTTTATGTCTCGACTCACCAGAGGATCTTTTTTTTATGGATGGTAAGTTAATAACTACAACTTCAGCTCTGGCATTAAAGGACAGTGCCAGAAAGTACAATAATTCCAGCAGAGTACATTATGTTTCACTCATAAAGGAGTATGGTGATGGTTATCTCTTTGTGGTCTAGGGCACAATGCTTTTATCACTCTTCATGGTGTCCAACTGGAAGGAGCACTTCAGTCTGCTTTGGAGGCACCATCACTCCCACAACTTACTCCTTATTCATCAGCAACTAAAACCTGTTGTGTTGCATATACTATTTTATTTGTTGATGTTGTGCATTTTACCACATTATGTATAACGTGTATAATGTTTAATTAGAATATCCAGTTTTTACCATTTGTCCTTCAACAAACATGAAATAATTACAAAATTACTAAGAAATCGCAGCACATTATTTATCATAACTGGTCTACTTGGTCTATCAGCTAAATTTAAAAACTTATAAATAGTTTGATAAAACAAAACAAGTTGTAACAGAGACTCAGTGAGTCTGCATCTTGCTGCTATGTCATCTTAAATCAGTGATGTGGTTTGGATTTGCAGGCATGTCTGTTGACTCAAAAGGGTAATGAATGAACGTGGTCTGCTAAAATGTTAGAAAATCGACATGGATATGCAGGCATGAGGCCCGTAACGACACCCTACATGTTGGTTATTTGTAGGTCTCAAACACTCTTTCATCCAACTCTTTGACCCAAGGAGGACTTTATGGATTGTTAAAGGAAACTCTAGGTCGGAGTCAGCAATTTTTGTGACGTGTGACGAGTGTGAGTGGAGTGTGCCATTATCTTCTATAACACAAAGTTACATTATGACAAAATATAAAAACATTTCCAACATACCTGGAATATTATTACATCCATATAGAGGACATCCAATCATATTTAAACATAATTTCTGTCATTAACTCAAAAACTGCTTTTAGAAATAGAATAGAACTTTATTGTCATTGCAACAAATGCAACAAAATTAAAAGCCCTTCAGTAAGTACAAAACAGAATAAAAAATAAATACAATTAAAGCCGCAAGCGGCATCCATCGGGTCCGACCTCCGTGGCCCCCTCCACCCGCATCGTACACCTATTTAGCTTAACTCGGCCCGGTGAACCTGTGTGATGATTTTTGCTAGCATGCTAATATGGTAGCTAACGTGATATGTAATGTTCACATTGAACTGGCTGAGATTCTGGCATGTTGATGGACATAGTTAGCATTTTTTGCTAAAATGCTAACATGTTAGCATGCTAGCTAACATGCTAGATAATATGGTAAAATGGCTAGCTGTGAATCTAAAATGTTTATTTACCTAGTTAGCATTTTATGTTAACATGTTAGCATGCTAGCTAACATGCTTATATGCAAAGTAATATGCTAAAATGGCTAGTTGGGAATGTAAAATGTTAATTTACCTAGTTAGAATTTTTAGCTAACATGCTAACATGTTAGCATTCTAGCTAACATGTTTACATGCAAGGTAATATGCTAAAACGGCTAGCTGAGAATCTAAAATGTTGATTTACCTTGTTAGCATTTTTGGCTAACATGCTAATGTTCTAGCTAACATGGTATGTAACATGCTTATTCAACTAGCTAGTGAATGGGATGTGCTAAGGACCTAACAAGTATCGATGCTATCAACTTTGGTGCAGATCCCATGTATTTCTATGCAGAAATGAGCAAACCGTGTTTTATGGCGAGAAGGCTTTTTTCCGTCGGTTGCCACCGTAACACGCTTTCCCCTATTAGAAAGATTTGAGTATTGTTTTATCCCCAACTTGTCAGGAAGCTTCCCAGCGAGTTTGGAGTCAATTGCACAAATCCCCTCAGACTAGTTCGTTCAAATACGATGCGTACAAAGTGGAAAAAACGGAAAAAAAATGGCTGTAAACGCCAAGATGGCGGGCAAACCGTTGCCATGACGATGGCTTATCAATTGACTTTTCTGCTCGCTTTGGGGTGTTACACATGTGTACCGATTTTCATGTTCGTATGTCGAAGTAGACTTTCGGGACTCCATTCATTTGGGGATTTTTTTCGTGACTAGGTGGCGCTGTCGAGTCATTTTTCAATTGAATTATATGCGGACCTTAGAATATCAAAATTTTGGCCGGGATTGATGTGTGTGCCAATTTTCACAACTTTTCATGGGTGTTTAGGGGGTCAAATGGGCGCTCAAAGTTCTTACAATAAAAATAATTAACATTTCAGAAACAATAGGGTCCTTCCATACTTCGTATGGCTCGGATCCTAATAATTAACTAACACATCTAACTAACAACAACGCATGGGCTCCTTTTTGTTGTGGCCTGAAAGAGTCTGTGATGATGAGCTGTCATTCATTCTAAGTACTTACAAGTGTAGGCAATCACCAGGCGGCGGTAACGCAAACACTTCTGTGTTGGTGTTTGCGGGGTCGTCTTCCGGTAGGCAGACCAGGTATCAAAATTATGAATCAAAATGAATAAAATATGAATGATTCTGGGAGAATTGGAAATTAAGTCCCGGTTCCAATCGATGCTCAATGCCCAACCCTAGGGAGATGTCACTCAAACCCAAGAAATAAGGCCACACATAAAGCGACGGCCGTTATAACACTGAGAGGTGCCAGCGTGCAAGTGTTTATGGCCCGGGGTGCCAAATGTGGCACGAGTGCCAAAGGTTGCAGACCCCTGCTCTAGATTATGCCTTTTTTTTCTCATTAAAAAAAGTTACATTTCTTTAGGGGTAGTTAGATGACGTTGTTATGGGTCAAATTTAAAGTTTTGAACACACAACCTAATAAGTATTTTTTTGACTGGAGGATTTGCTGTTTAGGGGAGTCAGTAGAGATTGAAAGTCTGAATATTTCCAAAGATTTGTTACTTTGGCTTGGCTACAGTAGAATAGCTAAGACTTATAGTTCCTAAATGTTCCCTGAACAGCTGTTCATTTATTATCACTCAGTGCTTATTTTAGCCTAGTTTATATGAATGGTTTGTGTGTTGGTGAGCAATTTCTTATTTAGGGTTTTAAAATTGGATGCAAAAACCCAAGTTTTAATGCTTTTTTTTCATTACAAGAAGTTAATCTTGTTTAACATTTTAAGAAAACATTTAATTGAACGACCAACACAAAACCACAGCAAACAAATCAAATGAATAAAGACTAAAGTCCTAACATTTCCTGTCACACTTGCATTTAAATCTGCTTCCCCATCTCTCTGTCACTATGTATGCGTGGTCTGAAAGGACACGCTTCGAAGCGTCTACTCCACTTACTTCTGTCACATAATGGTGTGATGCCACTCTGTGCTTACATGTCAACAGTCAAAAGTCAGCTTTATTGTTAATTCTGCAGCATGTACAGGACAAACAGAGAATTTTAATTATTGTTTTTTCAAACTTCCAAACCACTTCCGTACCACAAAGTTAGTCTATACCTCTTTTATCAACAACTTCGTCTGCTTTCTCTTCACTTGTAGAAGCTTGTTCAGTCACATTTGCATTACAGACATGAGCACTCGTTTTGTAGCTAAAACTAGCAGCGTTGGAGCTTAGCCTAGCCTAGCCTAGCCTAGCCTTTTACCTCGCGCTGAGCACGGCCAACCGCTGCTGGGATTGGTCGGGGCTCATTGGTCGGGCTCCGTGTCTGTGGTGTACATCATCACTTATGTAGCCAATGTGTTGCGGCTCTTTCTGTTCGTCTTGAACGCCAGTCGGTGAAACGCTGTAATCCTATACTGTATGTATATCGAAATATCGGAAATGTGTTCAAAACTCATATCACCATTATTGAATAAAAGTCAAGAGTCCAGGGTGTGTGTGTGTGTGTGTGTGTGTGTGTGGAAGGGGGGCAGAGCAGGGAGAGAGTTCAACATCCTGACGGACGAAGCTGTCCCCTAGTCTGCTGGTCCTGGCCCACAGTCTCCTTCCTGATGGCAGCAGACTGAAGAAGCTGTGTGGCGGGTGGGTGATGTAGAGGGCTTTACGGGTGAGGCAAGTCGTGTAGATGTTTTTCAGGAAGGTGAGAGAGGCACCAACGATCTTCTCAGCTGCTCTCATGAAGGTGTACTACCGCACGGTGATGCCGCTGGTCAGGACGCTGTCGCTGGTGCTTCTCTAGAAGATGCATGTGATGGGGGCCGGAGCTCCAGCTTTCCTCACTTTGGAAGTAGAGGTGCTGGTGTGTGATTGGCTGCATGTTATGCTCATCAAAATAAAGTTCTACCTCTGTCTGCATGGATTTTCAGCCAAGCAGTAAGGGGCTGGAGATTTGGTTGTCTCTGACAGGGATAGGTTAATCCCGTTCAGTACAAAGGACCGGCTCTGGGAGGCAGATGTGTCCACATTTAGAGGGAGAAGCACAAAGTTATGAGCTATTATGTTAGCTTGGCTTACAAGTGCAAATGTAAATTATTTAATTATGATGCCAGTTGTCGCCTCTTCAAAACACTTAAAGACTTAAGCTTTTATTCACATTTTCAAACTTGTTGGTTAGAAAACATTGGCAGCATAATCAGTTTTGGAGTAATGAGTCACATTTACACCAGTGTAAATTTGGAGCAATATAAATTTTTCATATTTCTAATATGGTTTATTCTGAAGTATCAGTGTCTTTTTAAAGTAAATGCACAGCAACTTAGTCCATTGTCAAAGTCCTTTATTAATACAAATCCCTAATAACAACATGCTGCACAGGTGCACACAGGGTTTGGTTTATGTGTTTCTGTTCATATTTAAGCAAAATTATTTGTATTTCAACAGGGTCCACAATTCCACAATAGCTCACTTCTACTCCCATTAAAAAGTTACCACATCCCTGAGATGGCAATCCATTAAAGCCTCGGTAAAGAAGTTATCAGCAGACAGACACACACAAACTAAACTTTTGCTCAGACATATTTCACTCCAAGCACAGACTGAATCTGAATGTCAGCTTCAGCTGTCAGTAAGCAAGTGATGGATCTCAAATTTTGTCACTACAGAGAGCAGAGGTAAGGTTGTAAGAGGCCTCTGGACAGGTTAGATCACTGTGCTAAAAGTCTCTTTAACTATTTCTGTCACTCTCTCTCACTCAGTCAAGCAGCTGTCATAAGGAACGCCGACAACTAGAAAGTAACACATTCATTTATTCTGTGAGCAGAATGACAAAGTTAAAAATCCTGCACAAAGACAAACACAGAAAATAAAGTTTAAGATAATTTAAAATATATTTGTATATTGTTGGTTTGAGTATTATTCTTAAATCAAGAAGCTCTACCAGTCCTATTCAGTTACTTTACCTTCCCAGTCTTTTCAACTAAAACATAGCATTTTGCACACAAATAATATGATTGCTACCATGCTTGTGTATAAAAGAGGTCTAGAAATGTATTTGAGTTTTCCAATTAATTAAATATAACACAGCCACTGGATGCACTCTCTTTTTTCAAATTTAAATGCACAGCATTCATGCTAATTGGACACTGGCAGCCCAGCAACAGAAAGGCTTTCTAACATGCATTTAGAGTCCTATTTGCTGTTCTGCCAGATTACATAATGCTTTCCCATCACCTCAAGATGTCTGAGATATTTATTCTTTGTCTTTTAACAAACAGCTTCCAATGCATGCTAAATCTGACAGTCATTTTGTGCAAAGAACTGAAGCATCGCAAGAGAGCTGATACACACTGTGAGCTGATTAGCCCTCTACAGAATTAGTAGTGCAGAGGAAGCTATATTTAAGCTTAATGGTACCACACTAAATGGTACAAAAGGTTGTTGCATTATGTTTATCATGATTTATGTCTTACAACTGTATGTGCATTTGCATGCACAGTAATCTGGAAAGGAAATCCAAAGGATGGTCATATTTCAAGTCCATGGTACATGCTCTGTGAAGCACTGGGTTTGAGCACTTCTGAGAATGATAGAGAGAAGAGATAGGAACTTAAACCATGATCAGTGGCTGTATTCAGTAAAAATGCAGGCAGAAAAATGCAGAGCCCTGCTACAGTTCTCAATATTAGCAAGTTCTGCATGTTTAGTTAAGAATCAATGAAGAACAAAACCTCATCATCTCCAACCATGATGGGAAATAGTTCCATTTGTCTACAGCATCACAAGAAAGGCTCCAGAAGTGTATGGTTAGGCTTCTAAAATCAAGATTTGTCTCCAGTTGTCTCTCTGAATCATAAATGTTCATTGCATTATGTGAAATTTTCATAAAAGGTCAAAATTGTAAAACAGTTGCATCTTAAAGCTCCAAGAACACCTTCAGTCTCTTGCTGAAGTACAAGAAACATGCTTTCTCCAGGTGACTTTATTTACACCTGTATTAAGATTTGGTTAACAGCCAGACAGGCAATGACATTCAGGATGTCACACAGCATGCAGTTTAGATAAATATTAAACAACCCTTCCTCTAAAACACGTTAACAAAAGTAAAAAAAAAAAAAAGACAATAGTTTTCATGAAATGATTAGAAAACTCCGGCTGGACAAACTGGGACATTTAAAAGATCAGAAAAACCAATAACATCAATACAAATTTCACTTAAATAACCAGTTGATATGAGGCAAGGCAAGTTTATTTGTACAGCACAATAAAAATCATAATTTTAAAAACAATTAAGAAAAGACAAAAAAAGACCATTTGATAAAACAATATTAAAACATGATTTAAAAATTATGCAGATTTGGACTAGTTGAAATAAAAACTATTGAACTGCAGCAGAGAACAGGTGGGTCTTCGACCTGGATTTAAATAAACTGAGTGTTTCAGCTGATCTGAGGTTTTTTGGGAGTTTGTTCCAGACATGTGGAGCATAGAAGCTGAATGCAGCTTCTCCGTGTCTCGTTCTGACTCTTCTAACTGATAAGAGACCGGATCCAGATGACCTGAGGTTTCTGGTAGGTTCATACTGGGTCACGAGGTCATTGGGGCAAAGAGCTCAGCTGCAGGTGTCTAATTGATTTTTTAGGTAGAACCTGTAAAAACATTGTTACAATAATCAAGCCAACTAAAGATGAAAGCCTGGACTAGTTTTTCCAGGTGCTGCTGAGACATACGATCTTTTACCCTTTTTATATCCTTAAAGTGATAGTAAGTAAAACCTTACCTCCTGCATTATGTGAAATAGTCAACAATGTGTTATAACTAGAACGGTTGATTATTCAACATATTTTACCAAACTCACAAATTTATCACAAATTAATAGCTGATTTTTCTTTTTTTACTAAGACTCTTATAAGCATTAGTACATCCAAATAATCTTTCTTTATACAAAATGTATGTGGTTTTTTTGCAACCATCCAAAGTAATGACAAAAAATTTTCAGAATATTCTCCAGAAAGACATTAAACCTCAACGAATACTTAAGCATTTATTCCTAACAATTAAGGAACCTACAAAAAACTATTTTAAAGTGGTTTTTAAAACAAATTAATGCAAATAAAACAATGAGTATAGTACAGAACCATGACTCAACCTATAAAGTGCAGTTATTCTTTCTCATGTCATGTATCTTGGTTAAAGTGGTGGCTCTTGAAAGTAATTCATAAGTACATTAGTAAATACAGTGTGAATCATTATAAGTATACCTTCATCTGTAACAGTGATGAAGTGCTGACCAATAGGTCTGTTAGCTGTAGCAACTCATTTAGTTCTGGCTGTTAAAAGATTGTTGCTTGTAGATTTATCAAGATGTCCCCACTGCAAGCTATCCAGAATGGTTTTCCTTTGATGAGGAGGATGATGCTGAGGAGGACTCTCTGAATCAGCTGTTTTCCTGATCTGCAAGTGGTATTTAAGACTGGATGTACTACGTTGGTAACGTGGTTCACATCAACAGTAGATACTAATGACTTTAATGTTGTCAAGAAAACCGTTTCGCAGAGCCTTAAGGCTGAACTTTCAGTTAAAAAACACATTTTCTGGTACATAATCTGCATGAAGCAAGATCATTGCTCTTGTTCTCGATGCCGGTCCGGTCAGCTCAGACGCTTTGTCCACGACGGAGTGGGGTTACTGCAGGGGGGATGTCTGTTTTTATTTGCAATGTAAAACTGACCACATTATAACAAGAAACTTTGTCCTTGGCAGGGTGGGTTGTACATGCGGCGGATCATTTTCTAACTTTTTCACCACGTCAATCATCTGTTCATAAAGAGTTCAACCTCGGATCTGGGGAAATGAGGAAGTCACAACTTTCCGCTTCATTCTTTTCTGCATTAACTACACCCACCTCAAATGTCCTACCAATACTTCTCAGAGTCCCACGAGGTCGCTCGGCTGATGTGTCGAGAACGAACTGCAAGATGTCCCTGTTCACGTCCGTGAGAAGAAAATTACGTCTTTTTGTTCTAGTGACATTGAGAACAAGAAAAAAGTTCTTGTTTCTCATGAAGTATGTAACAGCCTTATATGCAATGCCTAGACCTAGGTGTTACCATGGATTTTCACGCAAGAGAACTAGCTTCAACATCAGGTTGGTTGGGGTTGAGCATGTACACATCAGTAGGCTTTGATATTAATAACCTGGCAATTACAATTTTACAATGAATTGCCTGAAAGCCTCTTTATACAGAAAAGTAGCAATGACAAATTTATAATTTTGTTATTAATTCTGCAATCTTATTATTACACATCTGTGGAAAATAGTACCTCCTTTTATTTGACAGATGCATTATGTAGAAAAGACCAATAAGCTGTTAGAAGTGGTTAAATAAAATATCATAATAATGTAATCAACATGGTATATCACTGTAAAAGTAGACCTTCTCTCCGGCTAATTAGATAGCTGACTGGATTGAACTCTTTTGTCTTGTCAGATAACAGGCTGAAAGGATGATAAGGGATGGAAAACGGCCCAGCGGATGTGTTTAGCCTTTGACACCGACAGTACAAAAACAACCATCACACACTACAGCAGAAATATGATAGCATAACTGCCTCCACTCTTCGATAAATGAAACATTTTTTACTCTACTTCATCCCTTGGGAAACACTGACCCCAGTTTGTGCCTCACATGTACAGTATCATTACATTGATATCCCCTTCTTCCAACACTTTGATTTGTGGTTAAATATATGCAAAACTAATGACATTCCAATCTGCCTCTGCTTTCTATGTTTAACACTAATTAGGCAATGTTAGCATGCTCACATAGCAAACTGAGATAATGATCATTGAAAACATATTTCTCACCAGAATGTTACCACTATTATTGTTAGAGGGGAAAAATGCATGCATTATGAGAAAGCATTGAGTGGCTACACTACTACACATCAAGAGCCTGCTGCTCACAAATCCCTCTTAAATTAGAACAACTGACTATAGAATTTCTTCCAAAGAATCAATGCAAAAGAAGAAATCATTATATTTGTTATCTCAAGTTATTTTACCACATTAAAATCAACATATCAACATGAAAGGCTTTTGTATTGTTAAGTAATTGTAAAAATATAAAATGTTCCTCTGAATTAATTACTGGCACATATTTAATTTATAGAGGGAAAAAAGAGACTCGGTGGTGCTTAAATAATCAATAATTGATATAATAACTCAGAACCCCTCAGTGTTGCCATTAGAAACCCTTAAAATTTCTGTTTAAACAGTTCAACAAGTTGGGAGATATTACCTTGAAGAACCACAGTAATTGAGGTCTGTGCTGGTCTGCAAAGATGGTGGAAAACTCATCAACTAAGAAGCTCCAGGGTGACCTAAAGCAATTTGCAGTTTTTTAGCCACAACACATGTTTTACCCCCAGCCATCGTTTTTCTTTGCTTAAATAATGAACAAGGAGCAAGGACAACAATATCTGTAATTTAAAAAAAAAAATATATATATATATATATATATATATATATATCAAAT
>JBAMHW010000014.1:26917230-26943289 GCA_037177495.1 Rhadinocentrus ornatus
TAGATAGATAGATAGATAGATAGATAGATAGATAGATAGATAGATAGATAGATAGATAGATAGATAGATAGATGGCTAAATGATCAAACGTAGCATGAGCAGGGGGCTCATGTAAATGAGACTTCAAAAATAAATAAATAAATGGGGAAAAAAATGGTCTAGATTTAAGTAAAATATTTGTTGAGTATTTCAACTGAAGTAGTCGTTTGATGTAAAAGACGACGCGAGCGATATTCTTACATAAACAATTGTTTACTCAGGGTGATCTTGCATGGCCAAACCTTTACATCAAATCAGTCAATCAACTTTGTACAATCGTCACATAGTGGTTAGACATCCTCTTGATAAAATGTAAACAGTTTGGACTGATAAATATCATCATCCACATGGGCAGATGATGCCGTATAAACTTTGCATTATGACCAAGAACATGGCAGCTCAGACTTTAGGATGTCAAGTCTAACTGAAAACTCTTTCACATCCAGACAGAGCCAGAGAGAGAGCGAGAGAGAGACCAACACTGAACCACTTTTTAAATTGGTGTACCAGCAATGATAACACCTAAATTACCACAATAGAAGACTTTGTCCTCAAAATGTGGCACCTCATATCCATCAGCCACAGCAGGGCTCCTCTGTGTGACATTATCTTCTGTTTTTGCTCCCCGGGAATGCTGCTTAGATGATTTCACTCAGAAAGGACAGTATTCCATTATGTTGCAGGCAGTAATTTATGAAATAGGTTTGATTTTGAACACTGACACTTGGCAACCTGACAACGTTTGTACTCTGTTTATGTTGTTGGCCCCTATGCTGCAGGTAATCCTTCCTTTCTCCTCCTGTCTGATAGTGCCGCAACTCGGTATAGGCTAACATAAAAAAATAATGAAAGAAAAATAAAACAAAAGAAAATGTCTTCTCACGTGTAACAAGTTTAGCCCGGAGAGAAAAAAAGTAAATCTTTTAAGTTCCTCTCCTTTCTGTAAGAGTCATGGTGAGTGGCTGTACAGTCGCTATAACTTTTCCTTAGCTAATGTGTTGCACCTGTTTTATAAAATAGTTCCCACAGTAAGGATGTGTGGGCGAATTATGGTAATGAATAAAAATACAAATGTTGAGTTAGAGAGCGAAGATAACTAGTAAATGTAAATTACTGTAAAATGAAAGATTTTACAGTTATGGCGTCTTGCAGCTTAAATCAGGTCAGACTCAGCAGGTTACTTGCTTTGGCAGAGTGGGTGGAGCAGATTGATTCTTATAACACGTTGAGTGGAATTGGATATTAATAAACCCTGACCCCGGCATCACAAGCGTGAGCCTTGATGAATTATCCTAACCCTGTGGCTGGAAACTAACCTACAACACCGCAGCACAAAGCACATCGCACAGATCCTTGTGAGAAGATGAATAAATGTTGCGTGCCTCTGGGAGAAAGATTTATGAGATTCACAGTGCAGATTTGTTTTTGATCTGTGACCTCAGCAACAGAATTTGTTAGCATAGTGGTGTGATTTTGAAAGGAAGGGTTTTTTTTTTACTTCGTCCAACATGATTGATGTTAACAGTGCAAGGCTATGGCATCTTTTAAAAGTGCATCTGTTAGTGTAAACCAGATCAGAGGGTCTTTTGTTTTTTTGGACAGTGTTTCTCTCTCTCTCTCTTTCTCTCGCTTTGAACCCCCAAAATTCAAGATATATAGAAAATCCTAAGAAAACAAAATATTCAAAGATTGGTTTCATGCCTTATAGAGGCAAATGATTTAATATAGTTTTGCAATGATGTTTTTTTGCATATCACAGAAATTTCTTTTGTGTACCTTCATTTTTTCATTAATAAATTTGTTCAAAAACACATCTGATACAGAAATGTTTACTTCTATGTATTTTTTCTTGACTTTAAAATCTGCACAAATAACTCCAGTCATTTATATCCCCTTGTTCTAACTACAGAACAACGACAAATTCAAGAAAAATCAGCATAAAGTATCCTAACAAGGTGTTGAGGTACAATACACCAGCATCAAAGATACATTAGTCCCCCCTTTATGGGGAGCAGTGGAACCAAACAAGGAAATTTCCTGCCAGGGCTCAGTGGAGTTACTAGTTTCCTTTACCTTAAAGGGGGGATAAAAATGACAAAATTAACACCAGTTCCTGAAAAATCTCTATACACCTAGATAACTCAAGGTTCCTCTGGTGCGGAGGTTGCAGCTTCTATAAAAGGGGCTTGTTTATTTTTATTTTTTACCCCAAGGCGCCCAAGAGATCCCTGAAGTTTTGAAAGTTTTTTACTTTTCACACCTCTGCTTCTATTACTGTTATGACTGCCTTTGCACTACTATACATAACATATACATACAACTCTTTGCTTGTACATAGTACTACATACAACTTTGCTTCTACTTTCAAATCACTGTAAACCCCTTATTGTTATTGTTACAGTTAGGATCAGTTCGCAATTTTTTTTTTGTTTGTTTGTTTTTACTGATAATAATATTTGAATAATAGTTTGAGTAGATTAGGAGAACATTGCATTTCAATATTTTTTATTAGAGGCAAAGAATATACTTGTTATTGGCTATGCAAAACATATGCCCATTTTTTGTTTTACAACACCCCTCGGAAGGAGCTAGAGGAAACTGAAAACAATCAATCAATAAATCAAATAATTAGAAAAGCATGAGGTAGAGAAAAAATAATAATAAAAAAAAAAATCACATTCCCACCTAAAACCTCCCCTCCCTGACTGCCAAAAAGCTACATTTCCCTGAGATGCAAGAGTAAAGGTTGCCAAATTAATTCAAACTCCTTCACGTTGTCATCCATGGTATATCTTTTTTTTAAGGTGAAGTGTATTCATAAGCTCTGTTAGCCACATCTTTAACACAAGAACATCTTAACCCTTCCAAAGCTGCAACATCAGTTTCTTTGCAATAATCAGTGCATTTGGCAAGGCATTTTTGAGCACATTGTAAGCCTTGCATTTCTTTAGAGGTCCCAAAGAAAATTACTGTTGGATTTGGATCAATCTTCATCTTTAGCACATTGGACAAATATGTAAAAATATCACACCAAAAAAAGTGCAAAACTATGTAGCAAGTTTCCGCACTGGATTTTTCTGAATCCATATTATTAATTTTTATGAATTCTTTCCCTCGAATAGTTTAATCTGTGTACAATTTTATATTGAATTAGGCAGTGGTGGGCATTTATAGAACACGTGTTTATACTGCGTAAAACCTCCTGTCAAAAGTCCTCAGATAAGGAAGTCCCAAGTTCCTTTTCCCACTCTTCTTTAATTGAATGAGTAGAAGGAGTACTCATCTCTTGTAGTGAACTATAGAATAGGGAAATTGTTTTATTGGACCCTGAACTCTCACTAAAGCAAGTATCCAAAGACTCAGGCTGCACCCTTTCAAATTGTGGCAAATGTGAGCAGACATGATTTCGTAGTTGAAGATATCTAAAACAATGACTGTTCAGGCGTTCAAATCTGTCTTGTAATTGTTGAAAGGACATGAAAGTATCATTTGAAAACCAGTCTTTTAATTTACAAATTACCAATTCTCACCACAAGTTGAAAGCTCCATCTGCACATGATGGTGGAAAAGATGAAATAGGTATACAAAGTGACAGTGTTTTAAGTTTAAAGGGCTTAATTATTTGCTTCCAAATTCGAACGGTGTTATGAATCATTGGGTTATGATTGTAGTGCGCACTTGTCAAAGGAGTAGGTGAGAGTAATACTGCACCAACAGAATAAGGAAGACAGTCCTCTCGCTCCATCTGTAACCCTTAAGGAAGTAACGCTGTATCATCCAGAAAAAAAGAAATTATTCTTAAATTTGTTGCTCAGTAATAATGCGTAAAATTAGCTAATGCCAAGCCTCCAAGAGATGTGTTTACAGATATGTTATTTTTTATTCTATGTGCTTTGTAGTTCAAAATAAATGGCAAAATAATGGTATCCAACTTTTTGAAAAAGGATTTGGGTAGAAAAACTGGTATATTCTGGAACAAATACAGATATTGCGGGAGAAAAAACATGTTTATTGAGTTAACTCTTCCTATCAATGAGATAGGAAGTATCCTCCAAAATTGAATGTTGTTTTTCAGCATCTCTGAAAGAGAGAGAAAATTTTCTTTCACAAGAGAGCCATTCATTTTTGTTATTACAATGCCAAGATAGGTAATATTTTCAAATGTTACTTTAAATGGGAGAGTTGTAAGCCACTCAGTACTGTCTAATTTAATGGGTAATAATTCACTTTTTCCTCAGTTAATCCTATAACCTGCAAAAGTGCCAAACTTTCCATTTCCAAACTTGCAAAATAACAGAGAGAATCGCTGGGACAGACATTTGTGGATGTGTTATGTATAGTAAAATGTCATCAGCATAAAGGGATATAGTATTAGTAGTGTATGCTATTTTAAGATTATGTACTGTATCTCAGGATGAGTACGTATTGTCTGTGTCAGGGGTTCCAGAGCAAGAGCGAACAGTAGTGAACAGAGAACGCATCCCTGTCGTGTACCTCTGTATAGCTTAAATTGGGCAGATAATGTTTGATTTGTAAGAATTCTGGCAGTAGGGCTTTTTTATAGGAGTTTTATCCAAGAAATAAAATCTGGTCCCAATTGCAACTTCTCTAAGACAGCAAAAAGGTAGAGCCATTCGACTTGTTCAAAAGTCATTTCCGGCATCCAAACTAAGTATTAATAAATCCTGTTGTACCTTAGAGGAGTAAATTATATTGAATAAACGCCAGAGATTGTGAAAAGAGCTCCAATCTGGCATAAAACCTGTCTGATCTGAATGTATAAGTTTGTCCATCACCCTACTAAGTCGCATCGCCAGGATTTTAGCCAGGATTTTTTGGTCTGAGTTTAATAAAGCTGTAGGTCTATATGACGCTAGTTCTTCCAAGTCTTTAACTTTTTTAGGAAGCACAGTTATAACCGCTTTGTTTAATGTTGGTGGTAGAGATTCCTTATTGTATGCATGATTATACAATTTAAATAAATGGGTAACAAGTTTAATCTTAAGTTGTTTATAAAACACATTTCTTAACCCATCTGGGCCTGGACTCTTGCCATTTTTAATAAACCAATAGATTTAATAATTTCGTCAACTGTTATCTTAGACTTAAGGGTCTTGCGGTTGATCCAAACTAACACTGGAAGGGCACGTGTATCTAGAAAGTCCTGCATGTCATTAGGTCCAGCAGTGGAGTGCGAGGTAGAGAGTCATAGAATTGCCAAAAACTATTATTAATGTCTTTGTGTGAAAAGAGGAGGCTCCCATTGTTAGACCTGATTTTGTGGATCGTTCTGTCATTTTCTAACTTTTTAACTGTCTGGATAGTAATTTATGTGGTTTGCCCCCAAATTCTAAATACTTCTGTCTTACATAGATGAATGCTCTATTGATGTTGCTGGAAAGTATCTGATTTAGTTTATACTTTAATGCACATATAGTACTGTATTTGTCTAAAAAGGGGACCCTTGAATTCTCCGCCTCTAAATCATGTATTTGCTTGTCTAATTTTATCTGCTCAGATATATTTCTTTATTTCGTGAGGCCTGATATGATATTATGCACCCCTGATGATGTATTGTTTTCCACAATACATCAGGTGAAACTTCAGAATTGTTATTTGTGTCAAAGAACAAAGAGATCTGAGAGGTTCAGTAGCTGTAAGCTAAGAGTAAAGGCACATGTGACAGGACAGTGACCAGAAATAATGATGTTGTAGTAAGTTGCATCACATACATGAGGCAGCATTCTCTCATCTACCAGAAAAGAATCAATTGTAGAATAAACATTTTGTGCAGATGAATGGAAAGAATAGTCTCTACCTGATGGATTTAAGGTTCTCCATACATCACAGAGATTCATATTATCCATATATGTTCTAATAAAGCTGCTACCTTTAGACAGTGTGATCTTTTTGGAGAGGGACTTATCTAGATATGGGTCTAACACTAGATTAAAATCTCCTCTGATTATAAAATTGGCATTAGCTATGTTGGGAATCAAACTGAAAACCTTTCTGCGAAATTCTGGATCGTCATTATTAGGCTTGTAAATTTTATAATCAGAGTAATCGGGGTGGCATGCATCTCCCCAGTAACTAGTATGTATCTTCCATTTTTATCAGTTATAGTGGATGTTTGCCTGAAAGGCTCACCTTTTTTAATTACTATAGCCAGGGCAGGTAGTTCTAGTACTCCCCATATTTTGGAGTCAGGGTAAACCCATCCCCCATCCCCCACCCCAAATAGCATTCCATCAAAACAAAAACAAATTAAACAAGTGAACAGTGCATCCAAGCCCTACCAATTACAACCAAAAGTAAAAATAGAAAAACTAAAAGGATGCCGTTACATAATCTAAAGATACCAAAATACTTTTTCTCAAACTTCGTCTATCCAAACGTAGCTCCATAGCACATTGTAACCTATTTATATCAAAGTAAGAATCACTGGTTCACAGATTAAACTCTTATTAATATTATTTTTTCTTTTCCTTCCCCTTTCCTTCTTCTCTCTTTCTATCTTTCTTCTCTCCTCTCATCCCTTCCTTCCCCTTTCTCTTTCCTCTCTCTTCCACCTTATTTTAACCATTTTCAAGATAAATAAAACATAGACAGAAAAAAAGAAAGAAAATTCAGTCCAAATGGTTATTTGTGTTTGTGTACATCCTACCTTAGTAATCTAATCTATCACCTATCATCTAATCTTATCTTAGCAATCTAAACCAAACAAAAGCGTCCATAATTCAGTCTAGGCGTCTATATGGGTTCATAGAATTATCCACAAATCTTCCCTTTTAAGGTCCAAATTATTCTTGTGGGTAGCGATGGGCTTCATTAGGATCTGTAAACACTACCTTTGTTCCGTAGTGCGTTTCCCTGAGTTTAGCAGAGTATAAAAGTCCAAATTTACGCAGTATTTCCTCCATGGTGTGACAGTAGTGAATCCTTGCGATCACATGTCGTGGAGTAGCGTCACCTCCTGGGAGTGCCCGCAGGGCTCTGTGGGCTTGGCCCAGCAGTGGTGTTTCATCCAGATGCAGTAGGTTTTTTAACAGTTGTGTCACAAAATCACTGAAAAGTTGTCCATTCTCCTTACATTCTGGCACTCCGACTATCTTTATATTTTGCCTCTTTGAACTCCCTTCCAGGTCTATACATTTTTCAGTCAGTTGTTCCCATTTTGCTTGAAAGTTGTTTAACCTTTTCCTCTAACTTCACCATGGAATTTGACGCACTTGTAGCCGAGTCCGCCATACCCTGAAGTTGGTCATTGTGGTTTTCTATCTTCCTTCTCAAAGTGGAGATGGACCCGTCATTTTCAGCTCTTAACGCAGCAATTACCCCTCGCAAAATGTCACAGATGTCCACCTTCGTTTGGGTTATTTTGGCGTCCAGTGAAGCAATCTTATTAAGCTTATTTCGTTTATTGCTCTGGGTGGTCTTCTCGCGAGCAGGGCTGGCTGGATTATCATAGTCATTTTCAGCCGAGGCTTCACCGAGGCCTACCGTTACAGTCGCCACTTGCTTCAAGTTTGCCTTTTTTGGTGACATTTCTGCTCTGAGCTCACACCTTATGAAATGCTTGGAAAGACTTGTTCTGGGTCATCTTAGTAGTCAAGTCTCAGATTTTCTAGCTCCCTTGCAGTTTGCCTATAGGAAAGTGGTGGGTGTGGATGATGCATAGCTATATATGCTTCGTAGCATCTACAAGCATCTTGAAACCTCTGCTAGCTCAGTGAGGATTCTGTTATATGATTAATTTTTAACTCCATAACAAAACCACTGCTTGGATATTAAATTATCTTCTGCCCCATTCTCAGTATGTCAAACTTGGTAGTAAACAGTCTGATTCTATTTTAATAAATACAGGAGCTCCACAGGGAACAATTTAATCTCATTTTTTATTCTCTCTCTACACAGCTGATTACAGGGTTAGTCAGCCATCCTGTGTGCTGCAGAAGTACTCAGACGATACTACACTTGTGGGTCTGCTGAGCCATGGTGATGACCGTGCCTACAAAAGAGAGGTGGAAGCCTTTGTCAGCTGGTGTGATGCAAACTTTTAAAAATTGAATGTAGAAAAGAGAAAAGAGCTCATTGTTGATTTCAGGAGGAAGAAAGAGGACCCCTCATTAACTTTTATTAAGGGTCATGAAATATAAGTGGTTGAATCCTACACTTACCTTGGTGTTGTTCTGGATGATAAATTAAATTTTAAAAAGAACACGGAGGTGGTCTTCAAAAAGGCCCAGACAAGGCTCTTCTTTAAGGATCTTTTAATGTGAGCAAAACCTTCTTTTTGTGTTTTATCAGGGCATTTTAGCCAGTGTTATTTTCTATGCTGTGTTGGGTTGGGGAAGCAGCATTTGTGTAGATGACAAAAACAGGATTAACAAGTTAATTAAAAAAGCTGGGGCTGTGATTGGCATTATCCCTGACTCTCTGGACCTCACTCTGGCAAAGAGAATTGGGTCCAAATTGAAAAAATTTTATTCCTTGAAAACCATCCTCTATATGATGTTTTTAATCCTCTCAAAAGCTCTTTTAGTGAACGTCTTGTCATGCCTGAGTGTTCTACTGAATGCTTCAGAAGGTTTTTTTTTCCTGTAGCTGTCAGATTTTGTAATGAACACATGTAGTTTTTTGGTTTTTTTTATATATATGTATTTTAGTATATTTACATATTTAAGGTCTTTTTCATGTTTTTCGTCATTGTGTATATATAAGATGTGTGGTGGCCAAGAAATTTCTCCCTTTAGGGGGTGAATAAAGCTTATCTATCTTGACATTGACTTTGAGTGACCCAGAATGCATAATTTATGGTGAGAAGCTAGCTAATGAAAGCATAAAACCCAGCATGGTTTTAGCAAAAGATGAGGTAGGGGGTCCATGGCCTTTTGGTAATTCCCTTAAAGGGGCCCTAAAGAAAAACAAGTTTGGAACTATTGCCTGGGACGGATATTTTGGTTTTGGAGTGTCTGTCTTTCCTGCAGTAGACAGCAGCAGAGGGTTTGCTAAAGGTGTAAACTAAAGCTGAAATCTTCTGAGAATATGCTATATCTATACTCATGGTAAAGTAATTATAAATGCCCTGAATTTAATATTCATTACAGTGATCTCTGTCCATTGTCTTATTACTATGTGGCTGCCTGCCAAACACTAAATCACTGACACAATGTTGACTGATGGAAAAAAAGTGCTTTAATAAGGGGAAAAGCTAGCGAGACATAACGTGGCAATTTCAAAAGTGCTGCAAGTTGCTGAGAAAACACAAAGCTTTTAGTCCTAACTAAGAAGATGGTGTTGATGGTCAGTCAGACAAGAAGTAGAACATACAAGCTTGGTACACTTTAGTGATTTGGGTAACCTGCAAAATAGTCATATTATTGTTTTTCAGGAAAACATTCTTAACATTGTTATTATAATAAAATATTACTGCCATTTATTAGGAAATAATGAGTTTTAATATTCCCTTACCATTGGATTCTGTTAATATTAAGCAATTGGTTTAAACTACAACAGCATTGGTAGAGGATACACAGATTCTGTAATTATACTATCTACATGTGTTTATATACATAGCTACATACATAACACTACATTTGTGTTTATGTACATAAAAACACAACAGCTAATCTTTGCCATTTTCTGAGCATCGTCATGCTAAATGAGGCCATACTTGGAACAAGAAATAAATAAATTAAGCCATCCGACATGTGGCAGGCTGTGACAAAATGTAGACATGTACAAGCCTTAATTACACTTTTACAACACTGTTCGTGTTGTCATAGCATCTTTAGACGCAACCTTTCCTACACGATTGTGTAGTTATGATAAGTCCAGCTTTTAGTTTGCCTTCACTTGGGACATCGGTTTAGCATGTCTTCAGAAATGAATGCCACGCTTACAAAAGATGCAATATGAAGTTACCTGCACAGGTGGTGTTGGAGCTGATGCAAACTGGATATCCAGCTTCTTTGATTAAGAGACCTCTAAAAGCATATATAATACTGTAGCCATGCTCATGGCAATCAAACATTAGTCAGCTTTACTACTACTACTACTACTACTACTACTACTACTACTACTACTACTACTAATAATAATAATAATAATAATAATAATAATAATAAAAGGCTATTTTGTGCTTTGCTGCTGAAGCCACTCAAATTGCTTATATTGTATCCGTCATCATCCACTCCACAATCATACTGGTGATGGTAAGCTACACGTGTAGCTACTGCTGCCCTGGGACAGACTGATGGAGACATGGCAGCCAATCTGCCTCAACAGCCTCTCTGAACACCACCATACATACCACCAGTGATGATGATGGTGGAGGCAAGGAGGGTGAAGTGTCCAAAGACACAATGAAACATTGACTAGGATGAAGCTGGGTTCGAACCTTCATAATACTGGACGTTCTGCTCTAAAAGCTGAGCCAGTTCAACCCCACTGCTTGTAACATCCTTCAGGCTGCAAAGTTGTTGGTTATAGTTGGTCTTTTACAAAAAATTCAGAAGACAAAAAAAAAGATTTCTTTTGATATTTTAGGCTGTTTAAAAATGACCAGCTCAATGATGTTTTTGTGCTTTCATGGTTCATTAAAATGACTTTCTTTTCCAAAAAATGTAGATTTAAAAAATCTTTCCATGTCAAGTATTAAGTCAATGTAACCATACCATACCATACGATGCGTTAAAATACAACTTTATTTTCAGAAACCTATCTGAAAATTGTATTACATGACATCAGTAATGTTTTCACAAACAATACACACATACATGTTACGCACATTTACATCATTACCACCAAAAACCTTAGCCAATACACACACAAATGCACACAAATACAACATGACTACGTATTGTACACTGTGCAATACACACAATGTATAATACACACTTATGCCGAACACACAATATCAGACAAGCAACAGATGGTGTTTAAAAGCTCTATGTTTAGTTTCAGAATAGACTGATTAGCACCAGGATTCACCAGATAAAATCTGCTAATGACATCAGTCGATGTCTTCCTTTTGCCAATTGCAGCCAGGAAACTGAATTCTGGCTGATACAAATGTTTGGCAGATATCTGCACATCTCTACTTGTTTTCAGCTGCTTTTCAAAGATTGTGAGCATTTTTTTTGCCACAAAATCTGGCAATACTGGCTCAGTTGAAGTTCAGCACAGAGCAGGAAAGCTTATGGGAAAAGGCTGTTTGGGAGAAAGGAGAAACCCATGTAGCTTATTAATAAGATTTTGGATGGACACAAACGCTGCAATTTCAATAGAGTGATGTAATGTGACATATAATGGAATTTCAAAATCATGCACACATCGTATATATTGTCAGAATATTGTCATATTTTGATTAAGGTCAGTAATCAGAATATTGCTACACACATTCTCATAACTGTTGCTTCATGTTGAAGCTTTTTACACACACATAAAGTTTGCTAAGGGGATATCCAGCATATCTGCTTTGTACAAATCTGCCAACTTCTATCTGGCACCTGCATCTACTTAATGCTGCAGAACTTCACAGTATTAAATATGTATACTCTTGATAACCATGGATTTAATTATATTTTGGCATACTTTATTGTACCGCCTTGTTTTTTCCATGTTACTTCTTTTACATTGGCTCCTTGCTCCCTACATCTCACTAGAATCAGAAGCTTTTATTTTCACTGCATAATTAGATATAGGCTTGGAGATGCTTTTCCTGATGGTGCTAAAATACATAACAAAAAACCCATCAAAACACTTTAAAATAGTTCAATTTACAAGCATGCTTATTTTATTAGTATTTTTATACCTATGTTTGATTAAGAGACAAATAAGGGGGGTTAGAGTTTTTCTTTTGGTTAGAATAGAGAGGGAGGGGAAAGTAGGGGAAATTGGAGGGGTGTTACTCTAGTTTGTGTGTGTGTGTTTGTGTGTACGCATGTGTGACTGTACGAAAGAGAAACTAGAAATATTTTCAAATTGCTTTGTTCTACTTTGTTGTGTAAAGGCTTGTTTCAGGTTATTATGCATATATTTTTTATTATGTAAAGCACTTTGTGTTGCTCTAGAAATAAAATTTAATTTAATAAAATCCCACTCCTCACATTTCACACACATACACTGGACAACAAAGACATCACTAAAGCAACAATTATTAAAGTCCATCGAGTGAGTCATGGCCTGACCTATGAGGCTGAAGTGCAAACAGTTAAGTGGACGTATTTGAATCCAAGTGCAATTATGCACAAGGTATTTATTGAGTATTTAGTGTCAGCCTGGGGGCACTAACTATTTCTGAATCTGGTTGTCTGTGTTTTGATGGTTTGGTTTGCTCCTGAGGGCAGCAGCTGAAACAGGTTATGACCGGGGCGTGTGGAGTCTCTTGTGAAGCTGGTGGCTCTTCTGAGGTATTGTGTGGTGGCGATGCCACTGAGAGGGCAGTGAGCAGCCGATGGTTCTTTCAGCAGAGCGGGTCACTTGCTGAAAGGCTTTTTCTCAGCAGCTGTGCTGCCTGCAAACCACACAGTCATGTTATTTGTTACAATGCTTTAGACAGCAGAAGGATAAAAAGCCAGAAGCAGCCTCTTGTTGAGGTTGTTTCTCTTTAAAAGTCTGAGGAAGCTGGTGAGCTTTCTTGATTGTTTCAGCTGTAGTGATCTTCCAGGAGACATTGTGGAATATGTGAAGCTGCAGGTACTTGAAAGAGTGAACCTATTCCACATGGGCTCCAATAATCCACAGTGGGGGTGGTCTGTCCCTGTCCTTCCTCCAACAAGTCCAACACAATCTCTTTTGTTTGGGAAATGTTTAACTTCAGATTGTTCCTGAAACAGCATCTAGACAGCCGCTCGATTTGGTCTCTGTAAGTAGCCTCATCTCTCCCAGATGTGACATCAATCACAACCGTGGCATCTGCGAACTTTATCATGTCATTTGTTTGGTGGACTGTGGTACAGTCGTGGCTGTACAGTGAATGCAGAAATGGACTCAGCACACAGCCTTGTGGTGCACCAGTGCTGAGCGTGATGGAGGAGGAAAAGTGCCAAGTCTGACAGTCTGTCCAGTGTTTGAGGAAATCATAAATCCACCTGCAGATGAAAGAGGGGAGGCCCAGGTGGAGCAGCTTGGTGACGTCTGGAAGGATGGTGTTGAAGTCAGGGCTGTAACAGATGAACAGCATCCACAAATAGCTGTCCTGTTTCTCCAGGTGGCTCAACACAGTTGCCATGAAAACTACTTCCTCCATAGACCTGTTTGCTCGATAAGCACACTGATCAGGATCAATGGAGGCCGGTGGACACTTTTTGATGAGCTGAGAGACAAGCCTCTCAAAACACACAAACAGGCCTTGGTGCCACGGGTGTATGGTTGCCCAGCTCACCTGCAGGGGCTTCCTTTTAAGGCAAACGAATGATGGTGGCAGATTTAAAACAAGAGGATGTAATGTTCTATGGCACGGAGGAGTTATAGATCTCAGTGCACATACTTGAAGCACTTTTCTTAGTATACTGTCAGGTCCAGCAGCATTCCTTAGGTTGACTGATCTTAACACATGCCTCACCTCCTGTTCCTGTACAGTGGGGGGATGTATGTTGGGGGGAGGTGATATTCCATTTATAGCACATTAACTATTGATAATTTTATTTATAAATGTCAATTCTAACTTTTCCAGCCTCCTAAAAATGTTACATATTTTTACCTTCATAACCAGTACTGCTCTTGATGCATGGTGTACATCATGTACAGATTTCATATAAATTATATCATCAGCTCTACTAGAGACATTTTATACTATTGTATGTGGTATGTAGCTGCTGTTAGGATAAGATTGTTCTTTTAGCTCCAGAACAAATTACAATATCCAAAACAATTTGGTTTGCTGTCTTTCAGTAAAGAGTATTTGTATTTTTTTGAAGACGATAATGTCAGTAGCAAAGAGAATAAATCATTCTATGCAAAATCTAACTGCAACAGTCCTCCAAGACAACTACAAGTACAACAATTTGAAATAAATGGTCACTTTGACAATGTAAGTGTTCCAAATGGAAGTATAAAATAGTTCCAGAGCAGAGGAGCGGTTGAAGCATGCACAATACGCAGTACTGATGTTTTATTCATGCTTTACAATCAGGGGTGCATTGCACTTTTATTGAGTGGTATTTTCATTTTTTGCTGCCTTAAGATTATGTTCTCATGTATTTTAACAATCATTTCTGCTCCATTGTAACCAAAATAATCACTATCTGCTTCGAACAAAATCCTTGCTGCAAGAATATGAATATTGTACTACATTTGGTTGCACATTGAGTATTGACTAAATCCCAACTTTCTTCAAGGGTTGCAAAAAGAAAGAAACAAATGGCTGATAATTTAACTATAGCTTCCGTTTCCAATGTGCAGATGAAAAAAGCTGAATAAAAAGAAACACTGTTAACACTGATAAAATATCAGAAAGAGCTCAGATCAACCTCCCCGATAAGGCTCAGTTGTTTTCTTTTGTTTTCCATTTGAATTTAAATAGCAAGAGTTTCCTTTTATCCGCACTTATACAATTTCTTATGAAAGAAGAATCCGAGGTCTCAGCCAGGCACTGTGCAAGAAAAATAACTCCAGCAATAACGGCTGAGAAATCTTAGCTATGTATGTCTACTCTTAACACACAGTTGAACTTGCCAAATTATTTTTATTTTAGTCTTTGCTGTGCTTAAAAATGTCACAGCATAAAATAACATTGCTGAGCTTCAAAATACTAAAAATCCTTAACTAACATTATTTTATTGGATAAGTAACTATTAAAACGGGTATACAGTATGTAAAGAAAGTTATAATTGTCATTTGTATACATAACTTACATCTACACAATGACCCCTACAGTTGTTAATGGGCTTAAGAGTATACACTCACTAGCCACTTTATTAGGTACACCTAACAAAGTGCATTACTAGTTAACACCGAAAGCTGATCAGCTAATAACATAGCAGCAACTTAATGCATTTAGTCCTGTAGATATGGTCATGATGACTGGCTGAAGTTTAAGGAATGAATAAGAAAGGAGATTTAAGTGACTGAAAATGGCATGGTTATTGGTGCCAGACAAGCTGGTCTGAGGACACAACCATGCCGAAATGAAACCAGTTTTCTTTTGAAAAAGGTTTCTGTGAAGACAGAATTGTTTTGAGAAAAGTGTGCCTTTACACAAAACCACCGAAAGCACTGTAGCATATATTCCAGGCACGCTGTATGTAAAGTTGTGACAGAAATGCAACAAAAACAGAGAAAAAGACATGAAGCATAAACTTGTTAGACATAATCAACATCCACAATGAATTTATAAAACATACTGGTCTCTGTGTTGCTGACGGTTGTGGAAAAGGAACAGAAGATTTTTTGTGTAAAAGCCAATCAATCCTATTTCATATATATAGCACTTTTCATGCAAAAGAACAGCATAACAGCAATTATCAAAAATCAAACTATGCAACCTAACCAAATTAAAAACACACACCTAAGTTAGGTGTAGACATTGAATGAGCTAAGCCTCCTCGTCTTGTAGACGGCCTCATTGTTGCATTTATAGTTTAGTCTGTTGTCCGGCTGAACTCCCAGGTCTCTGTAGTCCTCCACTATGTCCACCTCCTCTCCCAACATGGAAATAATGCTTTGTTTACTCTTCTTGAAACAAGGATCTCTTTTGTTTTGTTTGTGTTCAAGACGAGGTGCTTGTTTTCACCCCATCTGACAACTTGACTGACCAGTTCTCTGTACTCAGCTTCTTGTCCATCACTGATATATCCCTCATTAAGCACTAATGACCTGCTGGAGTCTGCTTTCAATACCTTTTTAACAAAAATGTAAAATGTGTGCAACATGTGTGCAATGCATGTGAACATGCTTACTGCTGCACTTTTATGACATTGGGTAATGAGGGCGCAGCATTGTTGTTAAAAAAAGAAAGGCCTTTCAGGATTAAAGGTCTGGGAATTATGAGTTTACATTATCAGTTTCCTGACACATGTCAGCAAAGCTAAATGAGTTTTTTAACAATGGAGAGAATTTTTATGTGTTGCAAAAAAGTCCTTTCTGAGAGATGTTGTATAGCCAAATTGCATATAAAGTTGTCTACTGATAAATACTAATGCATATGGAAAGGACTTATTATGCCTCTAGATTACTTTTTGATAATGGAGTCTATAACAATACCTACATTTGGTTCAAATCACATCATTTTTACATATTATGACTAGACTCCATTGTTGTTCATATTTGTGTTGTCTGCTTCCCCAGTGTCATACAATCCCATTTTACATCAATAGCTGTCTGAGGCGAGACCCCCATTACTGGTTTTGTGTTGCATGCATCCAAGGCCCATTGCTCGGAAATGTCGGTTCCTTCTCTGATCTGTGTCTCCACACATATGCCGCTGCAGCACTATTGGACAGCTCCTGTGGCTAATGGCGTTGGCGCGCAGCAGCTGAAAACCAATCCATCACATAGGGAAAAAAAAAAAATGGTGAGGGGGAGGAGGAAGAAGGGGTAAGTCAGGAGGTGGTGGAGAAAACAATAGCAGTGCTGTACTTCATGGTTTTAAAAGGCTATTCATCACCATGGTCTCACTGTCAGGTTTCCTGGCTGTATATCCATGCAGGGAATCAGACCCATGCCAAACTCATTTATGGGCGTGGACGTGGAAAAATGGACTATCATGAAGTTGCACAGGAAGACTGCAGGTCACCAGAAATGTCCTGCATTTAGTTCAGCTAAATATTTGTCAGGCCTATGTGCACATAAAGAGCAATCCAACGCCTCAATGAGAGCTCAGCTAAAGGAAAAAGCATGATTTTGGTCTGAAGCATAAAAACTCTGTAACACAAATTAAGAGGAATGTGAGAATTCATTTTTAAATGTTGCTATGGTTTCTTTGCCAACTTCCTGCAGTATATCTTGTTCACTATGACTTTATTACAGCTCTGGCTCTCTAGAAAGTACACACAGATGAAACATCTCAATGCAGCATTTTTAGTCTCTACAAATATTAAAAAGTTTAGCAGAAAGTCTTTCATTTACTGCGGTATGCGACTCCTTGCACTTTCTCTGAAAATCCATCTGCACTCTTCAATTCATACATGTGGTGCTATTCATAAATGCAGTTAAATATTTCTTCCCTTTTTTTAGTACCTCTGTGGAAATCTTCTCTACAAACATATCTTACCTATTATACAATGTGCAGCCTCAGTGAGTGGGATTAAAATGATTCAGTAAAATGCATATGAATGGCAAACGTATGGTCTTTTTTCACACACAAGTGAAAGTGTAAGTCTACATGGGCATGTGGTGTTTGTTCCCCCAGTACTTTTTACAGTATGCCTATTTGCACGGGTCAACAGGTCACTCGACACTTTACCAGTTCCTCTTTCAGTTTGTCTCCCATCCCAAGTTCTTCCACAAAAGTCATCCTTTCTAAAGCCAATAAAACTGATATCAGAGGGAGTAAAAGCAGAGTAAACTGGTGTTATTTGCAGAATTTTTTAATGACATGTTTTCTAAAAGTCACACATTTCGAGATGTTTTTAATATGTCAAGCTCAACAGCTTTTCTAAATTCCATCTTTGAACAAAAGAGGAGAGTCTAAACAAAGAGTTTGATCAGTGCTTAGTTATACCGCATGTATTACAGCTTATTGTATCCAGTGAAGTCTTTCAGTTCTGAGGAATTTTTTACCTTTTTTCTAGGTTGCTTTTCTGCAGGAACCCTCTGGTGCAGTGAGATTCTCTGGCCATTTTGCATGTGCTTCTCTTTTAAGGTTTATTCCAAGAGTTTTTCCTTCATTGTGCACCTCTGGAGGTCGTCCATTCTGGATTTTGGGGGCGTGTTGAAGATAATTATCCTCCTGTAAAAGGCGACATTAATTCCTTCTTCAGCTTTTTAGCAGACTGTAAAAAAAAAATCAAACAGAATTTGCTTCATTTGAACTGAATCCTTTTTTCTCTCTCTTTAGATTCTCGCTTCATGTCGGTGATATTTGTGCAGGTGTTGCTGCTGAACAGAGCCTCACAGCATGACTGTCTGCTCAACCATCCCGAGGGTGTTTTGTAGCGGAACAAAGGCTTTAAAAAGCACCTCCACTATTCCTTTGAGACATTCATTTGACAATCTTAAGTTTTCTACTCAAACTTACCTCCATTGCTTCCATTAACTACTTCTCAATCTCATTGCAGACTGAAGGAACAGCTACCTGAAAAGACTTCCTATAGTTTTAATAGTTTTCTGTTTGTGAGAATTAATTTTTTTCAGATTCAAGCACACTAAGTTGCTGTTTCCACAAATTCAAGGTATCCCTTGGTTTCCATTGTTTATAAAACATTAATTATAAATATTAAGGCTGTCAAAAATAACAGGTTAACAGCAGGATATAATTTATGTCATCAATTGCGTTAATTTTTTAACCAGAATTAACGCTCCCTCATCCCCCATACTTTTCCCTGTGAGAGGGTTCAACACTCGCACTCTTTCATTTAAAGAAAGCAAGCTGAAAAAAAAACTCTTTCCTGCAGGTCTGTATTAATATGCCTTCTCCTCCTCTTTCCTGTTGTTCTGTGACCGGCTGTCGGTGATCAGCTGATCGGCTTCTCTGGTGCTAGCACCGTATTTCTTGTTGTACTGGTTTATTATTCATCTGAGAAAGAGGAAACTAGTGGCTCGTGGTTCATCTTAAATTTAACCCAAAGTATTGTTATCGCACGCACTAGCAAGCAAAAGTTTATCAGCCTCATGTCAATCTGATCCATGTCACTGTCACGTGAAGTTGAAGAATGAAATATAATTTATAGACCTCTTATAAAATAACACAGGTATCGGATCCGTACTCGGTATCGGCAGATACCTAAATTCATTCAACTCAACATTATTCATTAATTTTTAATCGTTCAAAATGAAATAAACCCAACATCGATTCATAAAACTGGAGATCAATTTTTTATATGTCCTCATTTCCAGTAACATGACCCTACTCTCTCGTGACTTACCAAGGTTCGGCGAGATCTTAGCATATATACACACACAACTGGTTACCTGTGTCGCCTCCATCCAAAATCAGCATATCTTACCAAGATAATGTCAGGTTGAGATGTTTAAACTCACCAGGGTTCACCTGTACAGTCCTTTGCAGCATATTACCGCTCATATTACCAGCTAACACCAAGATTGCAGCACTCATTAGCAGCTAATGCTAACGGTCACTACCACTTCAACAGGAAGCTATGTCACCGCGGAGAGTATTTGTCCTGCTCTGCTCTGGTATTTAAAAAAAAAAAGTTTTCTGAAAACATTTGTTATTTAAGAAAAATATGTGGTGTTACATAATTAGCTGTAAATAAATCGACATCGAATCAATTTAGAAAATTAGTAACAATACCCAGCCCTATGTTGAAATAAAATTGCATTTGTATTCTTAATATCAAATTTTTTATAATGTACCAGGTTAGTGTTCCAATATCAGTCTATTGCTGCAGGTATATACACCTCTGGTGTCCTCTGTTGGCTGCCCTGGATCCGTTCAGTAATTTTGCCTCACAGCATGTTTCCTAGATTAATATGTTGTACAACTACAAAGTAATTATAGTTTAGCTCGTAGCTTAAAAACTGTTTGAATAACACTGACACAAATCGATATCGGATCAGAACAGATCAAAATCGAATCGATTCTTGAAATTTGAATCAATACCCAGCTCTAATCGGTATTTATTCCTTTTGTGCAATTGTGCAAAGTGGAAATAATTTACTGTTCTTGTTGAAAAGAATGTTTAATCTATAATGTCATCCTATTGGGAAATTATTTAATCTGCTAACTTTATTTTAAGATATTTTTGACCCAAACCTTTGCACAGACACTGTCAAAAACAACGTTAATGATCAAGATGGCTTTACTCACACCTAAATACTGACAGTTGTATCGTACTGAGAATGTAATTTAGCACCAGCCATGATGATTGTGACATAAACCAAAAAGGTTGGATTTTTAACCTCGTAACAACCTAAGCATAAACCAGGAAACGAGAAAGTGATGGAATCTGTGGTTGTATTGATGTCAAGGACAACCAGCCACATGGCATCTATTAAGGTGATGGTGGTGTATTACAAGAATGTTTGTTTGTATGATACATCTTGATCAGACCCCGACTTGTGTCTGAGCAGTGTTCTTCCACGGCTCACTCCTCCTCAACCATAGCCACCTCGATACTCTTTCTGCTGCCTCGGTGCTGTGTTTGATAGCCTGCTTTCTGTGGGCACCAATAATGCCCAGATGGTGGTAGGCACTACAGAGGGACCGCCCTGCGAACCCTCTGCAGCCGACCTCAATAGGCAGGCACCATGTCTTCCTCCCCTGTCTGCGAATCCTCTGTCAGGTCAGCGTATTTCGCCATCTTCCTCGCCAATGCCTCCTCTAGCCTTTCATCCCAGGAGACTGTCAGCTCCAGAATCATCACCTGCCTTGTTCTTTCTGACACAAGGACCATGTCAGGCCTTAATGTGGTTGCTGTAATGAACTCTGGAAATCTGAGCTGTCTCCCCAAGTCAACTAGCCGTTGTCTATCACTCGCTGTAACCAGAAGCCTTGGGTGTAAACTGGGCCTCTCTCCTGCTCTCACAAAAGTGATGGCTTTCTCTCCAGGCTTATGGTACATAAAGCGGGTGAGGGCTGAGCAGATGGACTTAGCAATTGTCTTCAACACCTGGTCGTGGTGCCAATGATAGCGGCCCTCTCCTAGGGGCTTTTGGACAGCAGCTGAGGATATGCTCCAAGGTACCAGTTCCAGAGCACAATGAGCAGACTGGAGATTCCACTTTGCCCCAGCAGTGGAGATTTGATGGAGTTGGAAGCACATCGCAAAGCGACTGCACGAGAAACTTGACACGCTGTGGTTCCACCCTTCATAGCTCTGACCACAATATTTTCTGTCCATTGCTTGGTCCCAACGTGTCCAAGCTCCCTGTAGTCACATCCCCACTGCCGTAGTGGCCCGCTCCTCCTCCATGCCTGGTCTTACTTCCTGCTGGACCAACTAGCGTCTGGCTCTACCCTTGCTGGTCAGGTCTGGGAGAGGTGAGGGGTTACTGCCCAGCCCACTTCTCCCTGATGCCACCTGCCCAATAAGCCTCTTGTGACACAGTCTGGATTCTGCCTGCTCCACAGGTACCACTTCCTGTCTGTCTTCACCACAATCCCCGCCCCAGAACTCCTCCTTGATGCTGTTGAAAGGGAGTGTGAGCTTATTCTTCTTACCGTACAAAGCGATACTGCTCAGGCTCCTTGGCAGCCAAAGCCACCTACGAAGGTACCAGCTAATCCATTGTTCAAAACCTTCAACTGTTGACATGGTAAAGTCATACACTACAAGGGGCCAAAGGATACGTGGGAGGATGGCATGCTGGTAGATTCAGGCCTTGAACTTGCCAGGGAGGTCAGACTTGTCCACTGCCGTCCGTTGTCTTTCCACCTCAAGCCCTGCTGCCCTGATGGATTCAGTGTCCTTTAGGTTACTGTTGAAAACCTTTTCTTAGGCTCTTCACTGGCTTCTCTGAAAAGGAAGGGATCTGGGAACCTCTGATGAAGAAATGGAACTTCTCAACAACTCTTCCCTTCTTCGGCGCCAAAGATCTGGATTTAGCTGGATTGAAGCTCATTTGTGCCCAAGAGATGAGCTTCTCTAGGCAGCCCAACAGCCACCTGCATCCTGGAATTGAAATACACGGATTGGTGTTTGGCAGACACCTGATCTGGACAGCGGGCCTCTGCATTCCAGCTCAGCTGATTTGGCCAGCGTGTACATCACCAAGGCAATTATCCCCTTTTTTTAGTCTGTGTCATCCTGATGTTACCGCCCTGGACTGAAGTTGTAATAGTCAAGAATGAGGTCTCTGATCTTCCCTGGGATGTGGTGGTGATCTAGGGCAGTTGAAACAAGCTTGTGGGGTATTTAGCCATAAGCGTTGGTCAAGTCCAGCCACACAACTGATAGGTCTCTTCTGCCTTCCCGTGCTTCCTGGATAAGCTGGGTGATCACTCCTGTGTGTTCCAGGCACCCTGGGACTTGGGATATCCCTCCCTTCTACACCGCTGTGCCAAGGTACTTGTTCTTTTAGAGGTACTCTGTCAGGCTGCGGGCAACAACGCTGAAAAACACCTTCCCCTCCACACTGAGCAGTGACATGGTCCTAAACTGCTCTATGTTATTTGACTCTTCTTCTTTTGGAATCCAGACCCCTTTGGCATATCTCCACTGCTGAGCAACCTTCCCTCTCCTCCACTCTGCTCGCAAGATCTTCCAAAGTTGCTTCAGCAGGTTGGGGCACCTCTGTTAGACCTTGTATGGTACTCCACTGGTTCCAGGAGCTGAGCTAGCTCTTGCTGCAGCTATGATCTCCTGAACTTTCTTTAAGTTCGGCTCACTACAGTCAAATTCAGCCGTGGGGGCTGGGGGCCTTACCAGGATCTTGCAATCAGCCAAGTCCTCTCCTGCTCAGCATCTGAGTATGTGTTATGGAGATAACGATCAACTTCCTCCATGGTGCACGACAGTTGATCACTTCGCTTCTGCCCAAGAAGCTTTCTTGAGAACCCAAAGGGTTTTACGATAAAGACTGCTCTTCTCTTGGTCCTCTCTCTTGCACAGCGCCTTTGGCCCTCTGCCCTTCGAACTGTGATGAGCTTCTTCCTTAGAATTGTCCGCAGTTGTGACAGAGGCTCTTTCTCTTCCTCTGCCGCTCGCTTGAACTGTTTTTTAAGGGATCGAAGCTCCTGGTTCCTACGGTTCTTAACATAGGGTGTCTTGGCTCAATGTTTCTCCTCCTCTCCAAACCTCTCTGCTCCCAAGACAATGATTGTTGTCATACACTTTAGCCTCCTGTCTGCATCCCCTTTGGCACCTGTCTCCAGGATGGTGCTTACATCTTTATCAAACTGCCTCCAAACTTCCCTTATATTGGCTGGAGGCCATTTGACCTGATGTTGCCCTGATGACGTGCCTGAGTCAGGAGCTTTTAGAGCATAGAGGCTTCGGGCTCTGTGGGGTTCTTCCAGGCCTGACTCCTCTTGCATCTCAACAGGACCTTCTCCTGTATGCTGCTCTTCCTGCTCTTTCCTCATGCACCTTATCTTGGCTTGATGAATTCTCAATCCATGCCGGTTTTTGCATTTCTTGCCGCAAACACACTCCATGCTCGTAGTCCGTTGATCAATAGCTGGGTTCGCTAAAAGTAGGTTTTTCCATGTGGGGATCTCATACTCCCCCCTTTGCCGGCTTCCCTGGGGGTGTTCTATTAGAGCATTCCATAGCTTTTGTGGCTTCCTCCTCTAGGAGAAAGCAGCAAGTGTTGCTAGCCCGTGCTGTCCCTTTTGCCATCTCTCCAGCTGTCACCACTCTTTCGTGGACATCAACCAGACTGTTCCTGATGGTCACTGGTCAAGCCAGACTGTGGGTGTTTGTAGGATACATCTTCTGATGCACTCAGACACATCATCAGTGATGTTTCCCAGAAAATGTATTTTAGCCCAAACTCTGTTTCCAAACCTTAACCAAGCACTTTTGATTTTTAACAATAATCAAGCACTTTAATTGTCTAAAGCCAAACAAAGTGGGAAAAGAAAATCTTCAGAACGTAACCTAGAATTAGACACAACAGCGAAAATTGTCATATTTGGATATTGAAATGTTACCTGCAGTTTTAAGTCTCCCATGATTGAAAACGTTTTCCATAATTGCACCCGCTACCCCAACCCCTTTCTCCCGAAGATGACTTTGTAGCTTGTTGAAGGAATCCCTTGAAAATGAGTCATGCTGCCTGTAGACCCAGTTGTTTAGGGGATGTCTCTGTAGATCATATTCAATATGAACAAACAAGCTGTTTGGTTGTTTTAATTGGCGGTTTTGTAAGTCCTCCTAATGTGGACTCCTGCCAGTCAGATGAGGTGGAACACATGGTCATTTCCAGTACTATTCTTTGTTCCTCTGAATACATACCTAGTAGCATGACTTGTTAGGACTAAAAGTAAATGAAGTTTTAAATGTGTGTTAAGAGGAGTCTGAGTCTTTGTTGGTTTCAGATGGATGAAAATGGATTAATGGATTTTTGGTCATCCAAAAGACAGAGACATGATATCATCAACATACTATTTGGGAACCAATTTGACATCAGAATACAACGAGCCAAACAGTAAAAATATATTATTGTAACGTCAGCTCTGCGCACTGGTGGTGGCCTTCAGGCATGTTATATTCATTTATAAAAGAATCCTCAGTCTTTGTTATTTCTTGTTTATATTCTATTAAAATATATTAAAAAATGACAAACTTCAATCAACAAATTATCGTAACTCTACTTTAATCCTCTTCAGACTGTCGTGTGCAATCCTGAAAGAGATTTTCATCTTTATGATTTTGTAACTAGAACTGGTAACATGCAGTAACTCAAACATTGTGAAGGACATAAAATATCTGCTTGACAAGGTACTTTATAAAAAGTATTAATTAATTCATAAAAAGAATTATGTTTTTCTCTCTTCATTTAGGGATAAAAATGTAAGAACTTCTTTTACCTTCAATACCCAGGAAAGCCAGGTCTAACACTTTTATTATTAATTGAACCTTAAACCATATTTTCTATGTTAAAATCCTTCACTGACTAAAGAAAAGGGGGAAAATGGAACTAAATTGGTTTGAAAATAAGAGCTTGCATTGTGTATCGAATGACTCATGGTGGAAGTATAGTGTTTAATGAAAGCTTGAAACCACGGAGGAATTGTAAGTTTCATGCTCTCGGATTAGTTGGATGCTACTTCATTAACAGCGGAAAATTAAAAAAACTATGGTTTGTGTAGTTAGCTTTCTCTTCAGTCTTGCTTTGTTTTCCAGCAGGTGCCAAAACAAAGTAGAGGGATTGAAAGAGACTGAAGTTTAATAGGTCTTCACTATTCAGTGTTGAGTTTGGGGCACTGCATGTCCAGGGAAATCAATTTAAAAGGTTCTTCAAATAAAAGGATGTGGAAATTAATTGAACTCCCGTTGGCTGAACATGTTAAGTGTGTTGCCTCTCTGCATGGCCGGATCTTGTACAACTGGCTTTAGGGAATGAACAAATCTTGCCATTACTTTTCATTTGTGTCAGAACCCTTTCATGTATGGCGGCAGATTAATAAGCCTTGTTTTACATTAGTGTGCCTGTATGTGAAAGCAGCATCTCACACTTGTCTCTGTATGGTCATGGCTTCTAAAATAAAATAACTTTTAATATGCAGAGAATTTAGAGTGGGCTTTGTGTTTTAGGCAAAGACTTAAATACAGCAAACAGATTCCAACCATTTAATTTTTATTGCAAGCCTAAATAGAGTCTGTCCATTTGGCAACTGCAGTAGGACATCAAAGAATTATGACATAATAAAATAATACCAATGAATAAAAATCACTTTTTTTTGTGGGGAAAAGAAAGATGGTGGGCACTATTATTATAACATGGAACACAAGGTTCCTAAAAAAAAAACAAAAAAAAAACAACAAATGACTGATTAGGAAGGGGTTACCTGGAAAGATTTCATTGTAAGTTTTGTCAGAGCTTCTTCATCAGTATCAGCTGTTTAACTTTGTGGGCACATTTGTGGTTTCATGACAGATATTATCACCATGTGATAATGTGTAGATGGTTGGTGAGATGATGCTGTATGAATTCTTCTTTATTATATAGAACATGGCAGAGATGATGGAGAGCAACATATAAAAGAACATTACATGACGCTTTTACTGAGCTTTGGACATCTCAGATGTAAGTCGCTTTAAAAAAAAAGCGTCTGCCACATGACTGTAGAATAGAATATCCAAGGGAAGGCTGGTAAACATTACATGTTTGTTGGCATTGGCTTGTAGTAAAAACTGGCGAATTCCAGGCATAGTCGTGAATAGTGATTAATATGATTTTTTTTTTCTAATTTGAAAAGCCCTAATATACAGTTTATATATATATA
>JBAMHW010000014.1:26981618-26992573 GCA_037177495.1 Rhadinocentrus ornatus
CGCCTCTGGCAGCCGCCCAGCTCACATTGCACCCGACCCCTATGGCCCCTCCTGCAGGTGGTGAGCCCACGGGAGGTAGGGGGGGGATTTGGGGGCAATCCGACTAGTACAAAAGTAGTAATTTTTTTTTATTTTTAAATTGTCTTAACCTGCCACCTGGTGTTTGGCCCCCGCAGGAAGGAAAGCTCCTGGGATTTTGCCCTGCCCGGCGCGACATTAGCACAAAAGTGAATCACGTGTGCCTGCATTTTCGCCTACTGACTCCAAACAATCGGCACACAAGATTGTGTAACTTCCTGTGTCTGTGCATGGTGATGTATTATGATTCCATTTCCATGATATCACAGTTACTGATTCCCTTACTTTTGGCAGGATCGGAAAGTATTTTCAATGCTAGCATTGGTATCGGCCCAACTCTAATAACCTAAATAAATCAAAGCCTCTGATATAATGACAAGAGCTCCTCACAATATGTGATGGGTTTCATTAAGTCCAGCACATGTCTAAAATCAAGGAAGAGTGACTTCAAAAACCTGGAATGAGAGAACATGGACACACTGATCATGCCAGCACAAGATTAGATGATCCTGGGTCCCACATCCCAGTCAAAACCCCAGGTGAAGACTGTACAAAGAGGCCTCTGAGACAGTCAGCAGATAACAGTGCAAGATGAAGATGGCTACAGTATGCATAGAGCACTATAACCCAAGCACTCTAAGATATGATTTCTAAATGGGGGAATAATTCCAACGTTAAAGATCTTAATCCACAAGGACAAATTTACAACAATCTTTTCTTTAAAATTACTAAGGTCCAAAGATTAAATTAAAAGCAATGGAGCTATTAATAAAGACAGTTGTGATATGTGTCAATACGGTTATATTTATTTTACATGTCTTGTTTTACATAATTTGACATGCAAATGAGACATTCTTTTTTTTCTTTTTTTTTATATCAGTGATGGTACAAAAGAGAGCCATTCAAATAACTGTAAACAGCGGGGCAACCCCTGCTTCTCTTCACATAAACAGCAGCCTACTTAAGCTTAAAAAAAAACTGTGACTGAATCACATAATTCAGGGGTTTTGCAGAAATAAACACTTTTGCTGTGTCTGGTTAATTCTTTAATGTTTAGGAGAGCACTTCTTGGAGTCAAAGTAAACCAGTATGTAATGGTTTAAGTATGTAATGCTAAAAGGAAGCATTTCTTAAGCCATTACTTAGTCTATTTTCAGTCTTTGACCAACGTAGCAAGCATTTGTTTTCCTCAGCGTGGTAGTTTGTGCATTGCTATTTTAGGATTAGGCCAAACACATATATTAATCAGAATATTTAGAATACTGAAAATTCCTGTTCAGAGACTATGCAAACATCCTGGGGTTGCATGTTGTAGACGTTACCTGTATAAACTTATTTTGGGATTGGGGCATTTACAAACTATTGAGAGAGTAAATAAATTCTCAATTCTTTGCAGATGTATTTTACAATCATAACGTGCCACAAAATCCTACACGACATTAAAACTTCCATCAGGGCACATGGCTTGAGAACCACTAGTGTAAAATACATTATTATTATCATCACTGTTAGGTGTGTGACTGGCTGCCATGTCATATTGTCAGCCACATGTACTCTGATGAAAAGTAAATATCAGATTCAAAGAGTACAGAGCGATTTCTTATTTGTAATTTGTGTGGCTCTTGTCAAGAGCTGGGATGCAATCCTACCACTTTTTCTCATTTTCTACAAAACCAGGAGCAAGAAGATAGCAGTATACCCAGTAACTTAAGGCACCTTTTTCTCTGCAACAACAATCACTATGAACTTATTACAAGTTCCACAGTGCGAGATGAGCTCAGTTGGGCTCCAAGATATCAGTTTGTGGAGTGTCAAACTGCACAGCAAATGTGTGGTGAAAGGGGATAATCAAAAGTATATAGAAAAATGTTGAGTGAAGGTACATCATCAGCTTGTGCAATCCATGCTGCAGGCTTATATTTTATGAATGCAGCACTGTAACGTTATCAGTGTTGGTCACACTGTCACCTCTGTTGTTTCTGACTTTGTGCTTGTCTGTGCTGTTTCTTGTCATAGTTTGGTTTTGGACATGGGTCGTCACCACAGTCACACCTTTAAAATTTGATCCTAAATTTCAGACATTTTAAATTTTGTATTGTCATGGAAGGTATTGGTTGATGTGTCTCACAGAGGAAATAAACCACTATTTTGGACTGTTGAACACAGGTTTAACTACAGTTTTACATCTACCATTATTAATCTTCTCTCATTTTTGCATTTTAAAGGTTTTTTTGTAATTTTTCTTTATATGATTTTCTAAACAGATGTCATGGATCAGTAGGTGACTCCCCTGCAACACTTGGAAGTAAGTCTCTCATAGTAGGTGACATAACTTAATTGCACCTCCTCCTATCCTATCATACATGTTCAGATTTCCCCGCTCCCCTGAGGTTTCAGTGCTGTAGCACATGGTGTCGGCTGGCCACTGTGAAAGTGAATATGCTGTTCATTCCTGCCAGCCTTTTCATATGGGCACAGAATGGCGGTGAGATTGCAGACACACCTCTAAAGTGCATGTTTACCTGCCACTGCAGTGACAGTCCCTCATAAATCACTGTTATCTCCCACCGGTGGCACACGCCGCTTTTGTCCTTCACACAATGAGGGCCTTCCTCCATGATGGCTGCAGACAGTTTGTAAGCTGTGGGGCAGCTGGAGGCTGATGCACTATATACATGTACACACACTCACACACACACACACACACACAAACACAATCCCCTGATGAACACTAATCACATCTCACCGCATCCCACTTGTCTCTGATTATCAATCATGTGCATTTTAAAATTCATGAGAAATGTATTGCCTGAGGTAAGGCTGCATTTTTTGGAAAGTGTGGACTAGCTTACTTTGAACCCCTACCACCACACACACAAAACTCGCTTGGACTCACTGTAAATTGGATGCTTTTTGCCATTGTTGCCGCTGTAGTGCAATGGACAAGAATCTCCAAGAGCTTCTGCTGGGATGTGTAAAACCTGTAGCTGGTATGAAAGGTGCACATAATTACACAGGAAAACACATGCTGCAGTGACTAGAGCCTCTCTGTTCATACACAAAGTAAATCAAAGATTAGAAATTATACATTCCCAGTTCCCCACAAAAAGTTGGTATGCTATGTAAAATGTAATTAAAACCAGGATGTAATGATTTGTACATCATTTCTAGTGAAACAAAAACATTTTGGATGTTGAAACAGACATTTCACTATGTCTTGTTAAATATTAGATAATTTTCAATTTGATGGCAGCAGCACATTTTGAAAAAGTTGGAACTGGGTGATGTTTACTATTGTGTAGCATCCCCTCTTCTTTAACAACTTTCTGTAAACTTCTGGGAAGTGAAGAAACAAGTTGTTATAGTTTTGGGAGAGGGATGTTCCCATTCTTGAGTGATGCAAGAAAAAGTAACTGAAAAAATAGAAAAACTACAGGAGGAGCCTTTGACAATTAACTGGATAAATTTGCAACAGGTCAGTCAGTGGAGGGTATTGTAAAGACCTGGAATTATAGGAATTAAAGTCTGGGGGCTCTCATTAAAAAGCTCCTTGGTAGCAGGGCCCCTGTGGTGGATGAGATCCACCCCGACATTCTTTGGACTCAAGATGTTGTGGGGCTGTCTTGGTTGACACGCCTCTAGAATATCACATAGTGCCCCTGGAGTGGCAGACTGGGGTGATGGTCCCTATTTTCTATTTTATTACTCAGCCTCCCTGGTAAGATCTGTTCAGGAGTTGTGGAGATGAAGGTCTTTTGGATGGTCAAACCTCAGACTGAGGAGTAGGAGTGTGGTTTTTATTCTGGTCATTAAACAGCAGACCAGCTCTACACCATTTTCAGGTTGTTGGAGGGGGCATGAGAGTTTCCCCAACCAGTCAATATGTGCTTTATGGACTTGGAGAAGGTATTAGACCATGTCCCCCTGGGAGTCCTGTGGGGAGTGCTTTAGGACTACTGGGTACCTGACCCCCTTTGACGAGTTGTTTGGTCCCTGTACCATTGTTAGAGCTTTGTCTGCATTGCCAGCAGTTGGTTAGATTAGTTTCTGTTAGGGTTGGACTCCACCAAGGCTGCCCTTTTATCATCAATTCTATTTATTACTTTTATGGACATAATTCCAAGGCATGTTAAGGACATCCGGTTTCGTGCACTCAGGATTGGGTCTCTGCTTTTTGCTTCTGCTGATGGAGATCATCAGGCTATGATCGACAGCTCTTACTAGATTCTCAGCCAAGTGTGAAGTCATTTGGATGAGAATCAACACCTCAAAATAAAAAACATGGTCATCAACCGGAAAAGGGTAATGTGTCCTCTCCGGGTTGAGAATGAGAGGAGTTCAAGTATATTGGGGTCTTGTTCACAAGTGAGAGAAGAATGGAGAAGATCAGTCATCTGGGAGGGGCTCGGAGTAGCACTCCATATTGACAGAAATCAGATGAGGTGACTTATGCAGCAGCTGGTCAGGACACGGAGACACAGGACGCGCTGGAAGGACTTTTGGTGCCCAGCTGGCCTGGAAATTCCTTGGGATTGTCCCACCATCACCAGTGTATAACATATACATACAACATAAAATATTTAGAGAATATTTCTGTACATGTAGGACAAGACCAAAGGCCAAAACACTTATGATCTTCAAGCCCTCAGACAGTACTGCATTAAAAACATACATGATTTACTTATTACTGCATGGGCTCAGGAAGACTTCCAGAAATCACAGACTGTGAGCACAGTTCGCCCTGAAATCCACAAATGCAGATTAAAGCTCTATCATGCAAAGAAGAAGCCATATGTGGCCACGATTCAGAAACACCACCGTCTTCTGTGGATCAAAGCTAATTTAAAATGGGATGAGCCAAAGTGGAAAACTAATTTTGTGGTCAGATGAATAGAAAATCTTTTTAGAAACTATGAACACAATTTTTTGTGAAATAAGGAGGAGAGGGAACATCCAGCTTGTTAACAGTGGACAGGTGAAAAGCCTGCATCTTTGATGGTATGGGGCTGCATTTTTGCCTATGGTTTGGACAGCTTCCACATCTGTGAAGCTCCATCAATGCTAAAAAGTACATGGAGGTTTTAGAGCAACATCTGCTCCCATCCAGATGTCTCTTTCAGGGAAGGCCTTGCAGGTTTCAGCAAGACAATGCTGAACTACATCCTGTATCCATCACAACAGCATTGCTTAATGGGAGAGGAGAAGAGTCCGGCTGCTGAACCGGCCTACCTGCAGTCCAGACCTTTTACCAACAGAAAACATTTTGTGCATCACCGAATGTAAAATTTAACAACTAAGATCCAGATGCCTCATTTGTAAAGCTGGCATAGGTACAAAAATCTAACGTACGGCAATTATAGTCAACTTTGGGGATTTATAAAAACCAAACTTGGCGGGAGAATGTCCCTTCTTCCACAGCAACTCTGACCCTGGTGTTTGCACATAATTTGTAGAAATGGGAAACTGTGACACCAAAAGCACAGAATAAAATTTAAAAAAATTATTAGAAATGTGAGACATTTGTGCAAAAGCAAATATTACCTTTTACACCACATGTTTACTTCTAAAGTTATTTGCAGAATCAGGATTTACAAAAGAAACAGAGATGTATGTTAAACGTAGCTACCACTAGATAATGTTATGCCATTGTAAAACAAAATGTATGTATAACTATGAACTCCATTTACGCAGCTAAATAAGGTGGATATTCTGCCGGGCAATAATGGTTGTCAGGCTACAGTCAGGGTATTTTCCCATCTGTGGATATTCAGAAAATAAACTGATGGTTGAATATAAAAGGGACTCACCTGAAGACCTGAAGACTCTCAATGGCTTATCTGGCACTGATATAGTATGTGGCGCATGGAAGACTCAGGAGTGAGCACATTGTCAGAGACAGGCAAGACTTACGATGACGAATGGCTAATGAGCGTGTTCTGACTGCCCCATGCTGTGCTGTTGGACGTCTGTGATGCTTTTGGTCCAGCATTACTGATACACACCAGGAGGAACCACACTGTGCCAGTCCCTCTGCAAGTGCTGCTTGATATACCCTTGACGGGAGTAGCATCGCTGCCGCTAAAGCTTTACATGATTGCTGATTTTAAATCTGCAAGCATTTGTGGGTTTTCTGGCAACCAGCACCTTCTAGAAGGAACTGGCTGAGAGGTCGGGATATCACAGCCAACCTTCAGCCGTGTTATACCAGAAGTCTTGGAAGGCATCATTGGTTTGTCGCAACAGTACATCAACTTTCCTTACACAGTGGGTGAACAGGCAAACGAAAAAATACAATTTGCAGCTTAGTCCGGTTTTCCCACCATAATTGGCGCTATTGACTGCACTCATGTGTCATAAGGGCACCAAGTGAGAATGAATGTGCTTTCATTAACTAAAAGCATTTTCATTCTTTAAACATCTAGATCATATATGATGCAAACATGTTGCTCACTAATGTAGTGGCTCGTTGGCCCGGGTCTACCCATGACTCATTAATTCTGAGAAATAGCAGTGACTTGAGGCTGGAGCTGTGCAGGATGGCTGGCTTCTAGGTAAAGATTCATGTTAAAAGGTGCTTTTACACACTACTGCAGTACCTAACCCATTGTCCAACATTGCAGGTGACAGTGGAGATCCTCTCAAACGGTGACTGCCACAGCCAGATACGCTCTGTGAGTCGGGCTACTGAAGGGCAGGTGGTGATGCCTCGATGCCACAGGAGAAAACTTGTTACAAACCTGCAAAGGTGTGCAAGATAGTGAGGGCATGTACCGTGCTGCATAACAGGGCACTAAAGGAGAACGTTCCACTACCACCAGAACCTGTTGTTGTCCATGACCTCGAACCCCATCCCCTCCTGTTTAAAACAAATACTGCTGCTGTACGCCAGCGTTAAGAAGTAATGCAACACTTATGAAAACATACAAGAGGCAGGTAGATCATTTTCTGATTGTAGTGGAATGGCAGCTCACCTGATTAGGTCCAGGTGAGATGATTGCGGGTGGTGTTCAGCCAAAGGCAGTGTGGTGTCCCTTGCATATAAACAGTTGTTTTTCAAGCAGTAGGCAGCTTGAACTCGGTCTCACTCTGCACTTGAAAACTGAAGGTCAACTCTCAAAAAGATCTCTTCTTGACCTGGTCCAGGAAATTGGCTCGACTAGTAACTGCGCTTTGAGTGGTCAAGCTGACTGGAAAAGCGCTATATAAGTACAAGTCCATTTACCATTTACCATAACTGCAGTCAGTGGGTTGTGGCCAAAATCTTTCATCCTAGATGGACCCTTGCTCTTATTGACACAGGACCTAGGCAGACACCCGCTTCCGTAGTGGAAACAATCCACCATGCTTCCCACAACACAACTGCTGCTTTGGGTCATTGTGTCTATGACTACCGTCTCCTTCACCCTGGTGTCTCGCAGGCCGTCCGTCCGTCTACTTTGCCCTGTTGGTTTTTTCTTTTATTACTTTTTTTACTGGTTTAACTAATTTTTGTATTGTGAATTTTAATTTTATTGACTTTATTTTACAGCTGTGCTTCCTTCCCCTGGTAATGGACAGGCCCTCCTGGTGGGGGCGTCTCCCATTTTGCTGTGTACATATGAACGGCACAAACTGGTGTAGGTGGCACTGAGTGATTTGTGGTGGTGTGAGTAAAGCCAGTAAGCCTTGCTGCATTTTCTTTTTATCCTGGTTCAAATTCTTTTTTTTTTTTCCCCCTGCTTAGCCATCCTGAAAATGATATGAGGAATATTTATTATAGGCTTATACCTAAACCTTTATATCCACCATAAGGGTGTGGCAAGGCACCCCCTCATCTGCACCAACTTGAGTGGTAGAGTAGAGTTGATTCTGATTTAAAAACAGAAACAGGCGCGAGATGTGCATGCGCACTTTTAGAAATGAAAGCTTTTCATTTAGTTGTTTTTCCCTATGAATGCCCCCTACGCACAGTTCATAAATGAGGACTGTTGAGCAGCTTGAATCCTGCATCAGAAAACAATGGGACAACTTTCCTCTTAAAAAGACTAACTGATCTCCTTACTTCTCAGACGTTTATAGACAGTTTTCATTAGAAAAAAGGATGCTACACAATCATAAATATCACCGTTTCAACTTTCTTGAGATGTGCTGCCATTTTCAATTTCAATTCAAAATGAGGTGTTTTCCCTGAACTTATAAAAATGTGTCAGTTTCAATATCTAATATGTTGTTTAAGTTCCACAGGGAATAAGAGTTAAGATTTACAAATCATTGAAATTCGTTTTAATTTACATTTTGTTCAGCTTCATATTGCTGTATGCTTCTTTTGACAGAAAGTGCTGTCAACACAGTATGTTTTTCTTTTTTAACCCTACTCTTTTGAAGTAACACATGTAGATCTTCGCATTTCATGTCAGACTGCCTTGGTGGCTGAATCATTCCCTAACTACAGTGTTATCAGCTTGCTGCACATTGGGGACCCATTGACTTGTAGATCCTGCACATTTATCAATTTAAATTGGTTTTGCTCATCTGTAATGAGGCTCTCCTCCACCCCACAAAGGATCAAGATTGACACATTTATGTGTGAGTTCCATTGTTGGCAATAAAGCTGCTAATTTTCTTCTTTTTATTATTATTATTCATCTTTTGTGTCCTTGTGCTTTTAGGGTTTTGCTAATCAGTAATTCAGACATTATTAGTGGGAGAAAATGGAAAGAAATCCTGCATGCTGGTGATGTGATGTTACAATAAACACTTGAAAATACCTAATAAGTGATTACAATGATAAAAGACACTGATTATGAACAACAATGCTAGAATATGAAATTGAACACGTCACTTCTTGGCTTTTTGGAACAAGTGTAAACAACCATGTAACTATAAGTCCTGATATGTACATTTAGATACATTTATTTTGAATATAACAATTTTTTGTGTTAGAAGTTTCCATTTTATGCAATGATCTTTTTGGAACATCAAGAGTTTAAATTAAGTGGCTCTGCACAGAGTGCTCTATAATCTACAATCGACAATACTTTATTTCTGAACCCTATTAAATTATCTTCATGATAAAAAAAAGAAAACAATTTATTCCAGGCTGCACTGACAAAAAACGAATGCACGGATATTCACGCATATCCTACAAATTCCTGAACCCATCAGGACAACGAAAAATCATTGGTGGCGCTCTGTCGGGCTGCCTGCAGGACATTCATGGTTTTTAAAAAACAAGAAAGGATAAAAAAATAAAAATCCTTCCCTATATGGTGCACAATACCTTGATCGGAACTAATCAACCATTATTTGTGTCATAAATAATCATTTACTAATGCTGATCTGTGTAGGTCATCAGGTAGCACTTACCTGATCTTAACTAAAGTATAACTTAAAATTAGCAGCCAGACTTAAGCCTTAATAAACGCTTCATAAGCATTACTTAACCATAGTTAATCATTATTGAATGCTTTTTTGGACCCTTATTGTAAAGTGTAAACATTTATTCCCTCTGAAATGCATAAGAGTGGTAAATAAGCATTACTTGGCCAATATTACTTAACATGTAGGTAAAGAAATCACACACAAAGCATTTTACACATTTTATTTAGAAGTCATTAAAACACATACTGGATATACACACAACTCAAGAACTAAAAAAATATGAACCTCTTAAAAAACATGAAACTGTGTCAACCTGGATATTTCCAGTTCATGTGTATGCATTGAGGAGTTTTGTAGTAAAGATGTTCTCACTGTTCTCCATATGACGTACTATATTACAATCTTAGTTTTGTGGTAACACAAGCTTAGTGGGTAACACATTCATACACCAAACAATACAAATGTATTATTAGTCAACCCTGTACACAAATCTCATCCAGTTAAACAGAGAAACCTTCGATCTTGTGAAAATTGACTTGTACCAAACAGACTTTTATACTCTTTTGCACCTACAACTGGTAGCTGACACCCCCTGGCCAGTGACAATCTATTTCTATCTCATAGTATTACATGGTTTAAAGGTCCAGCTGTCCACTGAGAAAACCTCCAGTATTCCTGGTCTGTCGAAAAGAAAACGAAAAAGCTTCTAAAATTCAATTCTATATTAAACATTAATTCATTAGACTGCTTGTTTGTCATTCAGGAACTTCCAGAGATGTTGGTCTGAAGTACGACAGCAGAACCAGCATGCGATACTGGTGACACGGACAAAAAGTGTTACATCTCAAGAGGCCAGAAAAGCTCTGTGTGTGGAATTGGCTCTGAATCTTTACATTCAAACCTCCAACAGCCTCTGAGTCTCTTTCTGATCAGTAAAGAGAATAGAGCAAAGTTCATTTAAAAGCAAAACTCTTTTTGTGAGGCAGTTATATAAAATTAATGTCTTCCAGTACATCACATCAGGGTCCTTTGAAACATCTATCAGGTTTTGTATTTATCAGCCATACTGTTGCTGTGCAGTATAAATTTTTTTTTGCTGACCTTCTTTTTGCAGCCATTCAGCCCAACTGGTATAAATAATGTACAATTGTTAAAACTGTGTGGATGTATATTTAAAGACAACATGAATTATGTAGTATAATTAAAGCTACTTCCTATGCTGTAATATCGAATAAAATCTTAAGCTTATAATAATAAATACTTATACTTATTTATTGATGGTTGAAAAAGAGCCAATATCAAGCAATGGGATCAAGTCAGATTTTAGTGTTCAGCATCCAATCTTACATCCTGCTGCAAAATAATAACATTTTTAGGTATATTTTGCTAAAAAAAAAAAAGCAGTTTAATCAAATTGTGCTCTTAAAACCCCAGTGTGTCAGAATTACTCCCATCTAGTGGTGCGCTAATATATTACAAGCAACCGAGTAGTGCTCTACTGGAGCCTCACCGTTTAA
>JBAMHW010000014.1:27014803-27032721 GCA_037177495.1 Rhadinocentrus ornatus
CCATCGCAGGGCCAACATATATAGGGACAAACAACCATTCACGCACACACTCATTCCTAGGGAGAATTTAGAGTCACAAATTAGTCACCAATTAACCTAACATGGGTTAAATGGGTATAGCAGGAAAACAGACATAAAGTAAAATTTAATTATTTCGTAATAATAATAAATTATATTTTATATAATAATATATAATTAAATAGGAAGAATATGGTATTTGTTGAATTTGGGTGAAAGCATAAATAGTAATAATAAAAAATAAACTAAATAAAATGTGTCCCTCCAGCTCAAAAGTACCTCCGATCACTATCAATGCACTTATTCACTTGTTTATTATTGTCATTATCTATTTGTCAGATCTCTTGTGTGATTCATTTAAAGTAACTCTAACTTTAGGGTCTTTCTCATCAATAGTTGGATCTTTTGTGTTGTTTTATTTAAAATATGTGACTTATAATTACACCAGCAGTTCTCTATAATTTTATCGTACAAGCAACACTATAGAAATCAATCAGTACAAGAAATGTTCCTACATGACAGTTAGCATGGATAATTAAGACACAGCAGTAGAATTGACATTTACAGGTGGTGGTGGGGTGGGGGCTAACAGGCAGAGACGTGCAGGACCACTTTGAGTTTTTGATCTCCAGCCAACAGTCTAAGTAGTAGGTCTAAGCAGAAAGAGAATCAAACGAGGAGAATCAATAGACAGGTCTTTTCTTGCTCCTTTTTCAATCTCAAGATGGATGAAAGTCTCAGGGAACCTTGCCACTTTCCTTTGCCTCTGAGACTTGAAATGGTACAATTCCTTGGGTGTATCAGTGAATGACAGTGTGCTTTCATAGATCCTAACTTGCAGATTCTCATCTAGGAGGATTGCAGGCAGTTCCAGTGGTTTCGTATTAAATCAGCAGCTAGATTAAATTCTACATCCCTTCTTTTAGAATAGTTTCAAGTTCAGCAGATCATCAGACCTCGGTCCTCAGCTCAACCAGGAGAAGAACAAGCCGCTGATGTACCAAATTGAAGCTGAAGTGAAAGCTGTGAAACCAGTAGACATCAACCCATTCTCACTTGCATCTTGTCGTATATTATCACTGGTACGCGAGCTGATTGCACGGGTTTGCAAACAAACAGTACCAAGAAGTTTAACTTCTGAATGTGCATAGTTTCCACAACTAATCAACAGTGGATGTATGGAGTAAGCCTTCACTTTAATGTTTAAGTTCCTTGGCATGTACGCTCCTGACGACCCAACATGGATCACTAACACATTGGCAAGAAGACTCAACACAGACTTAATTTTCTCAGATTGCAAAAATCACCTGGAGGTAAAACTGCTGATGTTTTTCTACCACTGAATAGAAGCTTGTGCTTGCGTACTGCCTCAAGGTGCGGTGCAACAGGAAAGCTATGCAGGCGGTGATAAGGTTCCCTCCCCTCCCTGGAAGTAATGGCAAACTCCTGTGGTGTAAGCAGAGCAAGGAAAATCCTGTCAGGGCACACACACCCGGGCCCGAGTCTTGTCAACCTATAGTAGTATTAGATATCAGACAAACCACTTAAATAGCATCCACAGGCTGCTTGTTGCCAATGTGACATTGAAACAATCAGAGAACAATTCAAAAAGACAATGAAAGTGTGTGACCATAAATTTTAGGTGGCATTACCATTGATATGTTGACCAAGCTGCAGTAAGTAACAACTCGTGTGTGATTACTGGTAATAATTATGCTTCTTCATATGGTTGTAGAATCATGGACAGTGTCGCACATACAAAAAATGGAACATTGGTTAAATGAATGTTTTCCTCTGTGCCTTTACACACACAGCAGTCAGACTCTGTAAGCACCTCCACTGCCTCTGTAAAAGTGCATCTGCAGTCAAATGTATCCACCTCTCCACTTACACACACAAGACTGATGCACAATAAAGGTTTATTAAACTCAATTTGAAATATTCAGTGGGTAAAGAGCTAATGATTCATTGTTAATATTTAAGTTAAGCATGATAAAAGCAGTGGTGGAATATAACAAAGTACAAGTACTTCATACCTCTGCTTAAGTACAGTTTTAGTATATTTACTTAAGTAGATTTAAGTTGTACTGAGTCACACCCATCATATTAACCCCAGTAATCCGTTCACTTATCGTAAAAGAAAACCCACTATCTGTTGATTTGCAGACCACTGCATCTGCCAATACATTTAGCCATTACTTTTATTTTTAATAGATCTTAATAGAATATAAGTTTTAAGTAGATTTAAATCCTTAAGACTGAAGAAGTGCCTTGCTCCCGAAGGCATCGTCGCTCTTCCTGATGTTGTAAACACTCACAGTCCTGTCAGGTCCAAAAGGGTTAATGTGGTACTTTTACTTTTACTGGAGTATATCTTTATCTGTTTGTTTATAGTTTTAGATAAGTACAGTAAATACTTCCTCCAACCTGGATAAAAGCGTGCAAACAACAAAAGAACAGTGTTTAACATAGAATGGCACAAACAATAGGAAAATGAAGGAAGACTCACAGAATTCAGTATTTTTCTAGTGCATGCTGGGAGAGTTTTCAACACATTTTCAAACACAAGCAGCACTCAGCCGATCAGCCAGTCAACTGCTGACAGCCAATCAATCATTTCAAGTATAAACACAAAGTAACGTCACCTAACAAATCAATTCTCAAACTGACTTAAAAGATCAAAAGTGGCAGAAAAATAAAAAACATGGCTTCATGCAGGCCTTTTAACAGGGATGGAGATTTAAGAGGTCTACACTAGATGTGTGAATGTGTGTCTGAATGGGTGAATGTGATGTGTAATGTAAAGCGTTGGGTATCGTTTCAGGTATAGTAAAGCGCTAAATGGACCAGCTCCATCCAGTCAACTAAAAAGGCTGCTATGTAATAAAGGGATGAAAACACATGCTTGTTGGTAATGGCAGCATTGAAACTGGTCAATCATGAAATTTAATAGAAAGAAAATGGAAAATATTTATAAACTAATTAAAGCCAGCCTAACCAGGAATGCAAAAACAACTATTTAACCAAACAAAGATATTATTGTATTCTAAAAATAAAAAACTCAGTTCAAATTGTGTGATAGTTTTTTCAGGACCACTATCTTAATCCAGTTAACATAATTCATCTAGGGAAAGAAATAAGCAAGGCCTATATTCCTCCCCCGACAATAATCCTTGCGCTGGAGCACTGGGTCTATACTGATCTGTATTTTTACCTGAATTGGTTAAACAACATGTGATAAAAGGCCGCAGAACCTCATATTAAACAAATATGATCAAATCAACAGAGAAGCCATGTAAAAAACTAGAGTCGGTAGACCGGCTGAGCATAAACCTTTTTTGATCATTGAGTATGTTGTGTGGACTCTGTGTGTACAGATGTGGGAAAGGCAGAAGTCAATCATGTGAAATAAATGAAATGAAATTAAACATTCTTTATCTCAGAGGAAAATGTCATCGTTGTAGTTGTACTTTTTTCTAGTTTTTAAAAAATCCCCAATGATAATTAATTAAAGGATGAAGCTGTGACTTGGGCAATGGCTGCTGTCAGGAATGATTTCCGGTACCTTTCTGTCTTGCACTGGAGTTGAAGCTTCACATTGGACACACTTTCTTTTCCTTCACTGTGTTGTGTAGATGATGTAAGGGATTGTCTATTATTTCCAGCTGTTTGTGCAGCATACTTCTCTAGACCATCAGCTCCGGCGGCTCCAGAGATATCCAGAGCACAGAACCAGCCTTTTGGATCAGTGTTCAGTCTGTTTTAGTTTGTACTTTCCACAGCAGACTTCTAGAAGATCCAATGTCTTAGTGCAGACATTGAATGATTTCAGCTTCCTTAAGAAGCAGAGTCTGCTCTCTCCTTTCTTGTAGATGCTTTTGTGTTGCATTTCTAGTCCAGTATGTTGTTTAGCTGAACTTCAGGGTGCTTGTATTCCTCTACCTCTTTTCCCGGGATGTAAACAGCGTTATGTTTACCTTTAAATCTCACAGCAGGAAAGTAGGTCCAGTTGTGTATTTACTGAGAGGAAATCAACTCGTTTGGTTGTTACAAATTCCAATCTCTGCTTCAAGCTCAGTAGTGCTAAGAAGACTAAATCAAGTGTAAAAATTAAGTTGTAGTACATATCTTAAATATCATCAACTTGCAAAGTATCAGAAGCAGACAAGGTTCCCATCCGGGGTGGCCTGGGATTCTCGCTCTGTGTGCGCTGCTGTTTGCCCGGATCCCCTTTGTCTGCTTCAGATGCTTGAAGGGGCGCAGTCTTATTTGCACCATACTCATCACTGAACATAATTACTTCCTTTTATTTTGCACTCCCATTGACCAACACATGCTTATACAGTCACTGTTTTGTCCTGCAGCTTTAATCACTAGTAGCGAAAGTATGTTATTATTATATTATTATTATAATGTTGTGGTTCTAATGATTGTGTTATCCTGTTTGTTTTTTTATTTCTATTTTTTTAGGTCCTCCTAATGATTGTCTGCTTTCTTATACATTTGTTACATTAAAGAGACTATGGGATGCTTTCTGTAATCATTAACAACCAACAGCTATCTAAAATGCACCTTAATGGTCTGCCTGGCCTGGAAAGACATTTTATTTGGATGGCTCACTTGGCAGGGCATATGTCTCCTTGGCAGGAGACTCCAGTTCAAATCCCACAAGGGACAAATATTAACACCTTCCAGTTTGCTGTGAATTTCAGGAACTCTGTGGGCTAGTTGAAGCTAAAATTCCCAAATAATGCTAGATGATTCCTTTTTTTTCCCCCATTCTATATGCATATATAGCCTTTATAACGTTTTATGTAATAGTGTATATTAAATGTGTCAATATTATGTCATTCTGGCGTTGTTTCATCTACCAGTGAAATATCACTTTAGAAATACATCTCATGAGTTTGCATCATCTGGTCCTAACCTGGTGCTAAAATAGAGTCAAAACTAAATCAGTTTAACAATAACACATTACACATCATATTAAACTAGATCACTATTTTATAAAAACTAAGCCCAAATGCAGCAGCAGTGATTAAAGAAGTAATTATACCTCATTATGCTATAACTTGTATGGCCACTTTTAGCAGCAATGAAGTAATAGTTGTCTTTGATGGCATGTAAAGGAGAGCAAATAACCGCCACTGAGCTGCTGCTTTGGGTTTATTTTTGCTGATATGTTGAGTGACAAAATTCTGTTTCTTTACGTAATTGCATCATTATGAATTTCTAGGTTTAACACGCTAACTGAGGCCTTTAGGGTCTCAAGAGATGTAACTCATGGGTTTCTTTCAATTGTTCAAGCGAGCTTACTTTGAACTTTGCCTGAATTTGCTGGGACAATTATTTTTATTTAGAGTGGCAACTGCACGGAATACTTTCCACTTCTTAATGATGGACGAATAGTTTATAAAATGATCTTATAGTTTCTCTTGTTTACCGTGTCAGGTTCAGCTTTAATATATCTACACTCTGAGGGTCCGAGATTGATCCTTGGAGTGTGGGTGACCACAACCTTGTGGGAGTATTCCTTCATTGTCCTTTAACCTGGACCGCTCATGTTGGCTACCTTTGTAGCAGACTGCAGCAGCGACTACACTGTCTGCGCAGACTTAGAATCCATGGAGTGAAAAAAAATGTCATGTTGCTTAATCCGGTTGTTCTGGAGAGCCTTGTGAGATACAGCGTCACAGCTTGGTTTGGTAATCTTTCTGTAGTGGTTTATTTGTACCAGGCTTTAAACATGTTTATTTCTGCTTTGAAGTTGGTCTTTTTAACATTGGAGTCTATGGGGATTTGCTCTGTTTTGGAGCCAGTCCCTAGCGGATGCGGGGTGAACCACAATTTTTTGCACTTTAGCATAGGCTTCACATTTCACAGCCAAAGTTTGCCGCTTGGTTAACAAACACCTGAATACTTTTAACTAAACTGGGAAAACCTCTGATTTTATAGAGGTGCTCACACTAGCTTATGATCAAATAATCAAATGCATTTGATTACCAGCAACTGGTTAATATTTGTCCTTTTAATTCCTGTTAAAGCAGTAAAGGCCTCTTAGGTTTTTTTTAAAAAACTGCTGTTATATTTTGGCTTAGTTTATGTTGTATAATAAATTGTTTAATATGTTAAATATTTGAGGTCGTCTAATGTTATTTTATTTTACCAAATATTTATAATAATAATTTTTTTTTTTTACTTTTCTGCTAATGCAGGACATAAAATAGACATAACCATATTTATTACCAGGTCAATACAAACAATTAGTTAGCTTTACACACCTTAACAAGGAACATGAGCTCCTGACAGGTAATGCAGAGAAAGCAGGTAAAGATACACAACGATGACAGTGATGTGATGAAAAAGCTGATAGCTCATGTCAGAACATCATAAAATGTGTTGTTCTATATCCACAGAATTTTGGACTAACACAACAAAACAGCCAAAGGATGTTTCTGCATATGAGCAACCAATGTCACAGCTTATGCTTGATAACTGTGTATACTGTATTTTCTCTTGTTTTCATGCTCCTCTGTGACTGAGCTGTCAGGCTATGATGAAGTGTGCTGAAAATTTCAGTAACTAAAATTCTGTTTTAAAGCAAATTTGCCAACAGGTCTGCAGATGGTGATGGTCTGTAAAGGAGAAACGGCATCAATGGCTTTTTCATTTCTAAGTTATCAAAACAGTGAATTTTTTGTTACAAACTACATACTTTTCCATTTCACCTCCACAAGTTCATACCCCACAATGATGCCATCACTGCCCCACTCATTCCCTTGATGCAGCTGTATAGCATCTGCCATTAGATACCCACTGCATCCTAAATGCCAATTTTCTTCAAACCCCACAATTTTTTTCCCTAACTTTAAAAGCCACAGATACTGTGGAAAAGTTTTCAGAGTATTGTCCCAGCAGGTAAAACTTTAATATCTTCAAATAGGACACTCAAATTAATACATTTGTTCCCAAATTTTACCCTATCCATTCTTCAATTATGATCACTGCAGTTAAGTAAAAATGTGATCTGAATCCAAGTATGACACACCAATCGTATTGTGTGTGTGTTTTGAGGTAGTTGCTTGGTGTAGTGGAATGGATCTGTAAATGGACCATAATTATATGTTGCCAAGCAAGAATAACATTAACTTTCACCCCAAAATTAAATAAACAAAGCAGAACACACAAAAAAGACGAAGATAAAATTCACTGATCTGTGAGTAAATTATTTCTGTACTGTGACTATATAAACATACCCTGTGTCTCTTTTGTAGTAGCCTTTCGGTGGGTAATTATCTTTCTCCACATCTTGTTCATTTTACAATCACCTGCCCATCTGTCAAGTTTCCCTCTTGGTGAGCTTCAGACACCTGCAGCAAACAGCAAACAGCATCCCCAAACACTCACTGCTTGGCCAGCTATCTCATAAATGTCACGCACCGCGGCCCTTGTTCTTTTTTATGTGGCGTGAGTAGGTGCCCTGACTGGCCACATTTAATTTTTTTGTAATGCCCTTAGGCCCCATTAAACACAAGCCAACACTACACTGTAAAATCTGATACGTTCACATTACTTGGAAAAAGCATGCAAACAGATTGCACCTAGAATACTAATTACTAGGGAATAGGTATTATGTGTTTTAGGAACTATCACTTACAAGCCAAGGCAAGGCAAATTTATTTGTATAACACAGTTCATGTAATAGACAATTTAAAGTGCTTTACACAAAACATAAAAACATCACAGGACCAGACATGGACCAGAAAGCACGTGCCTACACAGTGCTGCAGGAAAACGGAGGTGGCCCATCGCTGTGTTTTACAACATTCCCGATCTGGCAGCGATGAACGTGCATGTGTTGTACAAAGCATGTACCCCAGGGATCCCCAACTCCGGTCCTCAAGACCCACTGTGCAGACGTTTTACTGCTTTAACATACCTGATGCAAATAAACAGCTCATTAGCAAACTTGTGCAGAGCTTGTCAGTGAGCTGTTTATTTTGTATCAGGTGTGTTGCAGCAGGGAGACATCTAAGACCTGCAGGATACTGAGCCTTGAGGACCAGGGTTGGGGACCTCTGATGTACACCACACAGCAAAACACCAGAACTCTATAATCAGAGAATTCATCCTTACTCCAAATTACTAATTGTAATCCACAATCAGTGTAAAAACCAAAAAAAAAAACAAATTAACAACTCATTTACTCAATGTTTTATTCAGATATGTTTCAGTGCATTGTGATGAAAAGTATATATATAAATATATTTAAATGTCCCAGTAACTTTACACGGGAAATTTACAGTTATTGTTAATTAAATTGAATTAAATTGTAATAGTGGCATTAAAGCTAAACATAGATAGATAGATATATACTTCATTAATCCAGGGGGGTATTCATGTGTGCTGCAGCTACATAAATAAAAAACTAAAAGGCATGTTAGAATAAAAAACCTCACAAAACAAGTCATAATGGCACAAGCCTGCATGGTATAGTGCAGTAAAAAAATTGATCTAATGTAAACAGAAAAAGATCAGTCACCACAACAACCTGGAGCTGAACGCCCAGTAGACAGTGGAGATGATCGTGGACTTCAGAAAAATCACAGCCCCACCATCCCCACCCATCTCCATTGTGAACTCCTTCTGCTTCCTGGGCACCACCATCACCCAGGACATCAAGTGGGAGCCGACCTGCTCCCTCATCAAAAAGGCCCAGCAGAGGATGTTCTTCCTGCAGCAGCTGAGGAAAATCAAGCTGCCCGGTAAGATGTTGGTGCAGTTCTACACGGCCATCACGGAGTCCATCCTCACCACCTCCATCACCGTGTGGTTCTTGGAGCCACTGCCAGGGATAAGAAAAGACTGCAATGCATTGTGTGCGCCGCTGAGAAGGCGATTGGCTGCAGTCTCCCATCTCTCCAAGACCTGTATGTCTCCAGGACCCGGGGACGTGCAGGTCGGATCCCAGCTGACCCTTCTTATCCTGCCATCAGACTCATGAACACTAAATAACTTTGTATCGGACTCAAACAGTCAGTACTGGATTCATGGCCAATCAATACCTGCCATTTGCACTATGTGGTTCATCCCACACTCACCTGCTGCTAGACATTAACATTAATATTTATCATCCCACGCTATTGTTTGTTGTTACATGTATATTGTGTTTTTATGTAGGAGTATTTTTTAGGTTAGATTGTTTTTATTGTGTGCCTTTATAGCCTTATTTTTAAGTCTTCAATATGTTCCATATTACATGAAAAAATCCCAGAAACTTTCACTGACAATGGCAATAAAATTGATTCCGATTCTTAGGTGCACTTGCATTTCTAGTCTGGGTGGGGGAGGTTGCAGTCTACCTCATTTGAAAAACCATGGCTCAGTAAGTGGGGTGAATAACTATGGTAGAGGGAGGGGGGCCTGCAGGAGAAATTGAAAGTCCTGGGGGTTGTAGTGTTAATAGTCTGTGGGGAAAGATTGTTTTCTCCCAGCCCAAGCATCAGTCTCTGGATGAAGGTCAGTGAGTTTCGCATGGCTCTTGGGTGTTCAAGGTGGAGAGCACAGGACAGGCCAAATAATAGGCAAAGTGCCTATGGTAAGTTTGGGAGATTTTCCATCACAACACCTCCTTCCAGAATGATGCTAGTTAACAGGGGGTTTAGATGGAGAGGATCTGAAAACACAGGTGCATCTTCACTGATGACAAGGACAATATGTTGCATTTTATTTTAAGATTTTCCAGCTGTCATCTCTAACCTTCCTCAGAAGAATCACCTAAATACTGTGTTGTGTCAATTAAAAGCTGTTCTTCAAATGGCCATCCCATTCCACCTGACAGATCGTGTAGGCTGGCCATGCCCCCTTCTGTCTGATGTTATCAGCAGACCCAGCTGTGGGAGAGTAGGAAAGCCCCTAGTCCCTGTTGATGGTGGACATGGCCTGCTTTTTTTTATCTTTATAGCCTCCATGATCCAACATTTTTTAATTTTTTGCATTGCCCAGTTGTTATGAAGGAACTTTTGTGCTTTTCAAAGCCTGGGACTGTTTTCTCCAGACAGGAAGGTGGGTGCTTTGCCAGTCTAGTAACCTGGTGATATTTCTGTAGAAGGCTGACAGCCGAAACATGTCAAGGTAAAACATAATATATTTTTCTTACATTTGCCTTTCAAAAAGAAACTAATTATTCAAAAAAAGAAGAAAAAATTAAATGTACATAAACCTGCATTAATATACATTAATTTTAATGTATACAAAAAGATTTCAGCTGCCAATCTTTCACTCTTGTCAGCCCACTGCACTGGACCTAGGACCTTCTTGCTGTCCTTCCTATTTCTTGTTCAACTTACAAAGACATATTCTATTTTTTTATTTTCTGTACACGTGTGAGAACTTACAAAAGCAGTGTTTTAGAAGTCACTCAGATCATCACTTAGAAGAATTGGGAGTCCTCTGAGAACAAGGGTATGAAGTGCTGTCACATCTGGCCTAGTAGAACCAAAAGATAAAGTACAGGACAATACAACAATAAACATTACAGAGCAAACAAGTTTTTTAAACTGTACATGAGATGAGGTGGTAAAATAGCTCCAGGTAAATCCTCATTTCGCTGCCTCTTGGCCTTAGATGAGGTGGAGGGGTTTGACGTGGTGCTCGGTTTTCCCATGACAATTCTGTTGTAGCAACGATCTATAAAATCTGTCAGGCTGGCCAAATCCTCCTCCTCGCTGTAATCCAGAGTGTACCTTAAAAATACACCATTTTCCTACTTTCAAGAATATTTTGATTAGGCTGGCAAAAAAAGATACAACTGAATTAATGCAGAAATGTTTGAGCGCCTAGTTTGAATCTGCCGTCTGACCGGAACAGCGTCACCTACAGCATTAGCGTCACTTACCTGCGCCCCTCACTTACCTGCCCGCCTGTGGTGTTTTTGTCTCTTCTTTCTGCTTTCCCTTTAGCTTTTTTTTGGTGTTTTCTTTCCTTTTCTGTCCCCTCCGGTCGGGTCCAGCAAGATTACACAGATTCCATGATTCAAAGTAAATAAGTAACAGTAAATAAATAAATAAAGGAATTAGACTATCAAGAGGAGTCTTATACTTATAAGCCTCCCCTTGGCAAAGCAAATTTGTTCGGCACAATACAGCAACCATACTATCATTCTGCTTGCTATGATGCTGCACAAGACAGGTTAAAAAAAAGAAAAATAAATAAAAAACTGTACATGAGAGGGTTTCATGAAAATTTCTGACTGAGCAGAGAATTAATCTCTAGATGTGGTACAGTTCATCAACAGCAAAGGACTCGTGTGAGGTGAGGACTGCAAGTTGCCCCAAGTACTAAAAAATTTAGTTTTTACATTCATTCATACTCATCAAAAAGAAAATAACCCTCAAATAGACTTACCGCTGAATCTATCTGCTGCACATTTTATCTCAGACACTTCCTTTCTTGGACTTCAAGGTGGTGAGAAAGCATGCTATGAAGCGGTCAAATGCTTCAAAGAAGTCATCTCTAGGTTTGTGGTGGCAATCCTGTTGAACTCTGCATATACCTGCAATGCACAGCAACAAGCTGACAAATCTTTTACATCAAGGTTGCAGAGGCATACATAAGTTTAAAGTCTTGAGCTTGCATTTTTCTTTATTTATCATAATCAGTTCTTCAACTGTTTCTGGTTTCCCTTGTAATAACTTTATGTATATCCTGTTCATTAACAAAAATTCTTACTTTATATGGTTATGGCTCATAACAATGCAAATGATTAATATACCCTGAAATCAAAAGCCTACAGACTAACAAGATTTCAGTATTAACAATGAACTCTGGAAGAGCTGAGCTAAAGTTTGTTGCAAGTTCTTAAAATTGCGAGTGTCATGCACAACTTTAAAAAAAGAGAAAAAAAAAAGAAAATTGTGGTTCCCTTTAAATCACATTGTCCACACATCTACTAGTGGGCCTAAGATTTATATCATTTGAGGGTAGTGTTCAATGAAATGATGTTTAGGTTGGGAAAAGTTTGTTGTAGTAACTGTGTTCTGAGATTTTGCATTCCAGGAAGTGTATTAATCAGTAAAGTAAGATGACATTACCATCTCTAGTATATCTTTCAGAAGCATAAGCATCTCCCATGTGTTGTCTCCTGGGACATTGTGTCCTATCAATGGAAGAAGCCTCAGGAGAGACCAATTTTCATGGTCATTGCCCCCAATAGTTCTCTTGGAGATGTGTCTTAACCTGTGGTTAATCTGTGGTTGGTCAGCTTAATGTAATGGATGGTGGTGAGGAACCAAACGCAGGCAGTCAAGGCAGGAAGCAGAATGGTGCTCGTGAAAATGTTTTATTTCCACAAACTCAGGAAAACCTGGCCCAAGCAAAACAGTCCGGGTGAGAAAGTTCAGGAGGCCAACCCAGCAGGCTCCATTTAGGGGGCAGGCACGGCATTCAGGATCCTCGGAGGATGGGCAGACTCCTCGATGGCGTGGACCACAGGCGGCGACAGAGGTGCGGATCACAGGCGGCGACGGAGGTGCCATCTCCTCGGAGGCGTAGACCACAGGCGGAACAGAAGAAGTGAGGTCCTCGGCGGCGAAGACCAACGATGGCGGAGGAGAAGCGAGCTCAGCGGCGGAGACCAAAAGGTGGCAACTGTCTCTCTGGAGGGTTCAGGAGACACATAAACCCTGGGACCAGAGAACACAGAACAGTCATATCGTCAACCACAGGCAGAGGAAGAGCGACCCCCTCAGCGATGCGGCCCACAGGAGGCGACGGAAGACTTCCTCCACCGTGAACCCAAGCAGCGTTAACATATCGTCTGCTGGGCCTATGCTGGGCCGGTTCCTTCTGCCTGATGGGTCCATTTATGGTCAGATCCTTCTTTCACGGATGGTGGTGGTGGTGAGGACCCAAACGCAGGCAGTCAAGGCAGGAAGCAGAATGATGCTTGTGACAACAGTTTATTTCCCAAAACTCAGAAAAAGGATCGGGATAAAACATAACATGACAAGGGAGTAAACCACATACACAGGTGTTACCAAAAAAGGATCTGACAGGGAAGAACTGAAACCATGGGTTTTAAATACACACAGGAACAAATTGAGAACAGGTGAAGTGAATCAAAATCAGACCAGGTTACCTAATGAGCCAGAAAACACAGCACATGAGGGAAAACTTAAATAAACATGACAAAACCAAAAGCCCAAACCATGATCTAACCGAATTTCTAAACAGAAATCTAAACCGAATTTACCTTGCACAAAAGTGCAAGTTGTATGGAGTGTAGGGCTGATCAATATTTAGAATCAAGATTAGCAAGTACCCAATACACTGCGCATAGTTTATGTTTTCTAGGATGTTCCAAGTGGATTAGCCACTTCAAAATCATCTATATATAGACCAAGAGTAATCCCTAAACTCTTCCCCATTTAAAAGGGCATTTTCTTTGAAGTGTGAGCCATCTCTGAATGAGTGGTATCCTTCTGATGGAAGAGTCTTTTAGTGCAGCATCTTATCCACAACATCCTTATTGTTTAACAATGTTTGCAGCATTTCAGTAGAGGAACATACACAAATGAGCTGTTTCTGTCAAGGCAGAATTCAACTGGCATTAAAAGATGCTCTCCTGCTGGCTGTTGACAGGGAACCTCCTGTATTGGTGAACTTAAGCACAACGTTACTTTGTGTAACTACATTTACAGTGTCATTCACTATGGTATCATCCACATCACTGCCATGTTCAGTAATATTTTTTTGGACTGCACATTGTATTAATGTTTTTGAAAGTAAATGAATCTGATTGATCTGCTATATGATTTCTTGGGCAGCGATTTTAAATATGTGCAGGATTTTCTGCATTTTAAAAAAAATTAAAGCAGCAAGGTTTCCAAGTCCTGTGTGTCACTCACATTTAAGGCCATCCCGTAAAGAAACATGAGCTTCTTCTGCATCTTATCTGTTTGTTCAATATTGTGCACTATTCCTGATATTAAACATGGTGTAGTATTCTTACTGTGAGCCCTACTTTTATGCGCATTAAATGTTGAATACACATTGCTCTGAAAATCACAGTCTTTGTGCGGACACAGAACTTTTTGCTTAAGTTTGAAATGACTACACAAATGTGTGAAAAACTCTGCTTCAGTGCAGGGCTCCCTGTACTCATATAACTGGTAGTGGAATGCAGCTGTGGGTTTACGCCTTTGCTTATTGTCTGATACACAGTGCCAAACAGTTAAATGCACTTTTAGCGCATTGAAAGATTTGAACGTCCACAAGCAGTCATTATGAAGACTTGGTATTGGCTGTTGTCGTGTAAAGTTTCCATGTTTCAGGCGACAGTGTTTCAATTATTGTCCTCTTTTGTCTGCGGAAAAAGTGCATTGCTTACAGGACCACTGCATCTGCGATTGGTTATACTATGTGGAAATCTTTAGTGTGTATTGCGTACATGTAACACCCAAACTTTTGGCTGCTGGGATGTCACCTCCAGTTTCAAGGCCTTGTGGTCACACCAGTGGATGTTGATTAAGCAGCAGGTTTGAGCTCTTCTAGAAAAGAAACAAAGAATTTCCGATTCAAAAGGAAAATTCCCTCTCCAATTTTTGACACACATTTACATAAAACAAAACTGTACATGTGCAATAATCCACATGAATAATTCCACAATCCAAGTTTACTCAATCAATATCATTATCTATCATGCCACTGATCTTTGGTTTCACTTTACAGATTTTATATATTATCTCTATTTCAGTGCATTTCTTTATCCTTACCATCAAGTTGACATTCATAATCTCTAAAACAAAACAAAACAACAAAAAAAGAAGTGCAACTAAAACTTGTATTTGAACAAATAGCAGAGTAGAACATTAAATGGTTAAAGGAGCTACCTGCCCACAGGATCGAAAATGCTATATTTACTCTATGAACACATTTGCACCTTCTGATTAAAATCATAGCTCCTTTGCTTGTAAAGTCTGCATCCCAATTTAACGCACACAGGAGCTAGGCGGGCCACATTAGCCTAGTGCTAGCTTAGCGACCACATTAGCAATGTTAGCTTTGTGATAGTTTACTACAATTTATAATAGAAAGACTCACCAAGACGGTTGTAAAATCAACTATGTTCACTGTTCGTATCATCCGCTCTATCACTTACCACTATTCGTGGGTATTGCAGTATCATCGTTTCTCACTGTTTACAGTACCCGTTCTGGGCTTAAACTGTGCCATATCTGTGGAGGTGGGAACTAACTGTATCCAGCCCAATCAAATTACCATAGTTCAAACTTCTGACCAATAACTTGTCAAAAAACTTGATGGACAACTTAATGGACCAAAAGGTGTTCTTACTATCTAAAAAAGTGTCTGAATATTAAATACTTTAGTTTATAAGTAAAAATGACCCTTGCTAAGTTAACGTTCAATAAATTACTATCACAAGTAAGAAAAAAGAAAAGAAATTCACACAATTAGTATTTGTTTGATAACTTCTTTGATAATGTCTTTACAAGATGAGATCCTTGAATTTCAAGCTCAAACTTCGTTTTTAGGGTAAGTTGGAAAATACTTTAGCAAGAGACAACAACTCCACCGCCATTGTGATAATAACTTAAACCCTGTCAGTTTGGTTAAAAATTATTATCATTGAGTGGGAGTAACTTAAGCCATGTAAACTGTACTCTAGATAAAAATGTACTTTTTCACTGTGCATTTACTTGTTACTTTATAAAACTTAATAAGTAGTACACATCAGTACTGGTAACTTATTTATGCAAGTCAAGACAGCTATTTGATTTTACAGTGTGGTAGTCTGGAAATAACTTGCCCCTGCAGCACAGTCCTGTACTGCAGTGACTTTAAAGGAGACATCAACTGATGTTATGAGCAAGTTTTATTAGGAATGATACATGAGGCCATTTCTGTAGGGACTGTTTGAAATTAGTCAAGCAACAGAAAACAACAAAGGGGTGGAGGGAACAGGTTTTCTATATAAAGGCAAATCATCACAGCAGTTATTGGAATGTACCGTAAAATATTCTACAAGTCATTCACATATGATTAATTTAATGGTCAATTTAATTTGAATTTTAATAAAGAAACATGCAGACAATATAAACTAGCAACCCCACAAATCTGACCATACCAGATCTCTATAGCAGTTGTTCCTTTCCCTAACCTATTTTCCTCGGGGACCCCAGTGATGCAAATACTAAAAAAAATGGACCCCCTGCCCCACCCCAGGCTGAAACCATGCTTGGTTTTATGCTTTAAAAAGTGAGATTCTCACCATAAATAATGTATTCTGGCTGAGTCCTATTCTTTCATGAAGCCAAAGTTAAATTAACAGCATATTGTTTTCTTAAAATAGGGACAATGTGTGGACATTATTTGTCACAATAGCTCTGAATGTTCAAAGCCCCAAGGACCCCTTATGCTCTCTGGGAGACCTGACTTTGACACCACAATTATAATTATATTATACACAAAATTCTCACAGATTTGCCACATATGAGCTGTGATATTTTTCGTTGTGGTAAAAATTGTGATAATTAAAATGGCCTAAATGTGACAGGGTCTAGAAAAAGGCAAAGACAATGTTGATTGAATAAAACCTTGTTTATATTTAATAATATAAAAGCCAAGTCCTGTGTTTTTTTATCCTCCCATTAGCCATTTTATTCAATATCTAACCGTATTTGTGCATTTTTATGCCTAACTTGATCCATCTTTCACTAGCAGCTAAATGGAAAAGTCTTTTTTTCTTTTTCCTATTTTTTTCTCTTGTCCAGGATCATAGCAAACAGAACGGCAGTCTGGCTGCCAAGGGGAGCTTTACAGGTAAAAAAAAAAAAATAAATAAATAAAAAAAGAAAGGATCCTGGAAAGAAAAAAGAGAAGAAAAAAATACAACAGAGAAAAAGCAACGGCTCTTCAATCAAACCAGAAACACCAACAACCAACTGCTACACTAGTACAGAAACACAGTGGAAGATATCCTACGGCTTTTGCAGGAAAACAAAGCTGACAATCATCAGGAGCACCTATAAGAAAGGGACAGGCTGACAAAAAATAAAAACAAAAAATATGTATCACAACAAAACACAGAAAAACAAAGTGAGGTGACTGAGCAAGCACAAGCCAAAGAGCGAGAAGTTTTCCAAAGGGAAATATTACAACCTGTATTTGAGGATTTGGTTCAGGTGGAGCAAAAAGAAACAATCAAGACGACCAGGGACTCATTTCAGAAAGCGGGTTTAGTGAAAACTCTAAATTAGTTGACTCCGAGTTAAGGGAAACTCTTTCAGTTTCGCAAAGCCAGTTCAGTGTAACTCTGAGTCAGTTACTGCGGCAACAGACTCCGTGAAGCTAACCTGCTTGCTGACAGGTTTCCTCCACTTAACTTGGAGTTTCTCAGACATTGCGTGTCCGTTTCTTGAAGAGCCAGTCGACATTGAAGCACAATTACTCCGCAGATATCTATGTCGGGAAATGATGATCAAACCCCACTTGGATGTTTTATCATTCCATCATGAATTTGTTTGAGCGATACTGTTTTTTCTGCACAATCAATTATGTATCTGAACAATATTCATATCCATAACGCATCCAGTAAGCTATTTATAAAGATGTGGGTTTGATTCAAAATAGACAATGTTAAATACTGGTTACCATTGTTGAGATAGCTTAATAAAACTTTAAAGAAAGCCTTTTTCTAATTAGGAAATTTCAATTAACTAGATCACATGTTGATTGTAGCTACCGAATGCTGTTCAATTGGGTAAAATAGCCAAAACAAAAAGCACATTATACCTCACCTGCTTGAACAACATTTTTATATTTCATCTTCATTTGCTGCCAAGTACGTTTGGTGCCTGTTGGGTTGCACCTGCATATTA
>JBAMHW010000014.1:27075100-27094365 GCA_037177495.1 Rhadinocentrus ornatus
TAACTGTTAAGTTACGTTATGTTTTTGCATTTCCTATGTTTAGTTTAGTTGAAACATGCACCTTGACTAATAAAATCATGCCAATTTGGAATACCTCTGTCTACTGCCATCCTTTTACCACTCTGGCTACACAACCTATAACAAGCTGCCAGCAGGTTAGTTCATATTAGCTGATAGCAGCTGCAGCAGCTCAGGCTAACAGAGCTTTGTGGCTGCCTTTAATGTTTGTTTGTTTGTGCCGCAGTCATCAGTGTTGTGGTTGAAGGAGAGAAACAAAATCGTACACTATCCTTAACCTAGAATGAAATTAAATGGACCAGACCGTGATCCAAGCGAGCCAACAACATGTTATCTGAGATGCTTGGCTTCTGTGGTTGCAATCACAAATAAGACACAAAGCTACTACTGTGGTGGTTAAACAACTATTTAATTTTATTCTAATTATTACCTTATTTATTTTGGATTTTATTTTGCTTCAGTGTTGTAATTAAAAGTAAGATAATTGTATAGTTAAAATGTGTGTATATAAAAACTATGCAGAGTGCACGCTTTCTCGATAGTGAACATGTAAATTACAGGCTTTCGATGTCTTCAAATTTGCAGTGGAAATGATTTGGTCATTTAATTTATGTAATTGAGAGCATTTGCTGTCACAATTTTTGCATTGTCTGCAGATGTTATCAAGAATTTGAGAAGATGTTAATGTAAGCCATGTTTTCTCTACACAGGCCAACACATCAAGTACAGCCACTCAATTACCTGCATCAGTGGATGTTGCATGCCAGACTGACCTACTGGACACATGTACTGTGAGCACACAGCTATCCTTTAGGACTCTTCTCAACACCGTATCATTCTCAAAGACTTTCTTTTTTTTAAAATTATATTTGCTTACAGGTATACAGGACTGTGTCCTGCACAGATGTTGGTGTTGGGGACCTCCAGTGCAGACTCTTTATATTTTTCATCAACACCTGTAAAGAGACCATAAAGAAAGACCTTGTCTGGAAGAGGAGCTGGAGCAGCATTGACAAAGCCAACAGGTTTGTCATAAGTCCATCTCAATGCATGCTGAGGTACAGTTTAACTGCTCTAAAATCATCCTACAACCTCTATGACCTGTAGCTTTCATTGCAGGACTGTTGTGATGTACAGCAAAAGTAGTAGATGGCACTACATTGTGTGAGTCAGCAGACAGCCATGAGGAGAGTACATTAGTGAGTGCGTCATGTCATCAAACCATCAAAAATAAGTGGTTTTGTATCAGAATAAATGCTTAAAAGTAGGCAAATATAAGGCTTCTCGTAAAAATGCTAAACACAAACCGGTTTTCAAAAAACAATTCATCAATTTTTGCAAAGTTAAGTTAAATTACGGAGATAAAAAAGATGCTAAATTTGGGGCCACTCGGGAGCCAAAAGAGCCGGCTCTCTGAAAGCAGCCAAACATCCCACTACTCAAAATTGCAAGAGAAAAACATGTGCTACTGTATTTCCTTATATTGAAAATATGCTCTGAATTTGAAGCAATTCCAGATCGAATTACATGCATTGTTAACGTTCATTCATTTAATCGTTCATTTTCTACCAACAGATCTTTGAGGTGATGCAGCTGCAGTCATGTCAGTATGATACGTTTGGCCGACATGCCTGAGCCTTCATTGTACTTGCAGTTTTTCACCACTGGAAAACCTCACCCGATGTGATGCTACAACGGCTCAGTCAGGAGGGCAAAGTAATTGTTGACGGTGACATGAGGGCTGACTGTCCAGGAATTTATTTTACTGAAACACTACAGCTCATCCCTGAGCTGCCACCTTACCGTGGTGGAGGAGTTTGCGCGTCCCGACGATCCTTGTGGCTATGTTGTCAGGGACTTTATGCCCCTGGTACGGTCAACAATGGCAAACACGTGCATAGGGGAGGGACCAGTAGAAGCGTGGCTCAAAAAACCCCTATGATGACGACAAATCATGGACCCAGGTTTCCCTTGCCCGGACTGGAGCCGGGCCTGGAGGTGGGGCACGGAGGCAAGCGCTTGGTGGCCGGGCCTTTGCCCCCCCCATCCATTCTGGACTTGCTCCCAGTGAGAGGCGCCGAGCAGGTGTGGGCATGCTTATTGCCCCCCGGCTTGGTGCCTGTATGTTGAGGTTTACCCCGGTGGACGAAAGGGTAGTCTCTCTCTTCGCCTTCAGGTGCTTATGTACCAAGCGACAGTTCAGAGTACCCACCCTTTTTGGAGTCCTTGGAAGGGGTGTTGGAGAGCACTCTTTCTGGGGACTCCCTCGTTCTGCTGGGGGACTTCAATGCCCATGTGAGCGAGACCTGGAGGGGCATGATTGGGAGGAATGGCCCCCCTGATCAAAATCCGAGTGGTGCTTTGTTGTTGGACTTCTGTGCTCATCATGGGTTGTCCATAATGAACACCTTGTTCAGGTATAGGAGTGTCCACACGTGCATTTGGCGGCCGCATGTCTTGGACGCTTGGGTGAAGAGAGGGGCGGAGCTATCAACTGATTACCACCTGGTGGTGAGTTTGCTCAGATGGTGGGCGACGATGCCAACCAGTCCTGGCAGGCCCAAGTGTGTTGTGAGGGTCTGCTGGGAACGTCTTGCGGAGTCCCTCGTCAGAAAAAGTCTCAATTCCCATCTCCGGCAGAGCTTCAACCATGTGCCGGGTAATGCGGGGGACATTGAGTCTGAGTGGGCTGTGGCCTTATTGTTGAGACGGCCAGCCGCAGCTGTGGCCACAAAGTCGTCGGTGCCTGTCGTGGCGGTAACCCCCAAACTCATTGGTGGACACCAGCAGTAAGGGATGCCGTCAAGCTGAAGAAGGTGTCCTATCGGGCCTTTTTGGCTTGTGGGACTCCAGAGGCAGCTGATGGATGGATACATGCTCCTCTGGAATCCATGAAGTCAAGTGTGGGGTTCTCCAAGGATCGATTTTCGGTCCAATACTTTTCAAATTGTACATGTTACCTCTTGGAGATGTCATCAGAAGACTCCTGATGACCTGGAGCCAGTTAACGTTCTTTTAAACTGTAATTTAGATATTAAGTCATGGATGGCAGAGAACTTCCTACAACTTAATCAGGACAGAAATTAAGTTTTAATTATTGGCCCCGAGAGCAAGTGAAAGATAATTTTATCTAAATCACATAAATTTAATCCTTCTCAGTGTGTAAAAAAATCTGAGTGTTTTTTTCCACTCTGGGCTGGATTTTACTACACTAATCAGAAATATAAACAAAACTGGATTTTGTCATCTTAAAAACATTGCCAGAGTCTGCTCATTTCTCTCTCTTGCCAGCACGGAGGTGCTGATGCATGCTTTTATTTTTTTTAGATTCGATTATTGTAACGCCCTGCTCTCTGGTCTTCCCACAACTTCAGAGCTACTTCAGAACTTGACGGCATGGGTTCTGATGAGGACCAGGGGGAGGGAACACATTACACCAGTTTTAAAACTGTTTCATTGGCTCCCCGTGCATTTCAGGATTGATTTTAAGGTTCCCCTAGCTGGGGCCCTGCACTGCAGTCATATAGCTCCTATAGCTTCGTATAGTCCTGATGGGGGTGGTTGCCGCTGTTGGACATGGGTGCACTAGCTCCTGGTGTGGATGGATCCCCATATTGTTTTCTCACAGCAGTATCAAGCCAGATGTTTGTTACTCTTAGTATTTTATACCTACATTTGTGTTTTGTTGGGGTGTGTGTATACATGTGTGTGCGTGCAATTGTGTGAACGATTTTGAGTAGTTTTTTTTAAATTATATTCCACTTTGATGTATGTGAAGGCTTATTTTTTTTTGTTATTTTGCATGAACTGAGATGTGCATAAATATGCTTAATCATGTAAAGCACTTTGTGTTGTCTATGACATGAAGCGCTTTATAAATAAAGTTTTAATTTGACTCGATTTGAATGGCTCATTGCCAGGCGTCTGCAGAGCTGAATGACATGATGAGGGAATTGAGCCATTTGATTCAGGCGGGGGTAGAGAAGGGTTGCATCTAAAAGTTCCAGGATAGTAGTTCTCAAGGACTGGACTTGGGTACCCCTGATCTAGAAATGTATGTATTTTGTAATCTCCTGTTTCAGGCACTTTTTTTTTTAACTTGTAAAAACTCTACATTGGTTTGTTTTAAAAATCTCATTCGTGTATGTAATCCTACCACTAATAAAATAATAAATTTAGATTAATTTCTGCAACTTATTTTTACTTAGCACACTATTTTAATTATTTTATACTACTACCTTTTCTCACCAGTACCATGACCATGCAGCTGAGACAGCCATTTAGTTTTGGAACACTCTGCAATCCTTCAGGAAGAAGTTAAACAAAGTACACCTTCAGTGGAATAGTGTTTATATATCCTTAATGACCTGCTTTGAATTATTGTAGCCTTCATGCTGTCATGTATTATGACTTCAAGAGAATGTTGCTTCTGGCAACCAGCTAATGAGCTATACAGGATGTCAAATCTCCATTTGCCACCCAGAGCGGATTTATCACACCCAAAATGTATGTGCTGTAATTGATCTCTGTTTTTGTTTGTCACATAATGTTCAGCTCTGCATGAAATGTGCCATGTTCTCCTAATTGCTGTGTAAATGCCAACAGTTCTGGAAAGAATAAAGGATAAAAAAACTACAGAAAAAGAAGACTTCACAGATGTTGTCCCCTAAGATGTCACAGATGATATTCTTTTTAAAATTTATTCATTTGTAGTCTTTAATGTATCCATTATATCCTAGATAATGTTTCTACGTTTGTTCCAGGGATGCTGGAGTGATACCACAAGCTTGATAGAGCTTATTAGCGAACTCTTATTACGTATGAAGATACTGAAGGGACACACTCCTCGGTAGGCTTCTGTGGGTTTGCCATGTCTTTGCATAGTCAAGCTTTACTTTATTCCAAGATTTTTTTTCCCTTCTCTGTCACCATATACTTCTTTGTGAAGCTTATTACTGTCGACTTACAGTATTTTAGTAGAATGCTACTACAATCTTGACTGGTAGTTAACCCTTTCAGGTTTGCACGAATAAACAGAAGTAATGGAAAAATTGTCTTTTCCTCTGGACAATAATAAAAAGAACAATCAATAATTTGCAAAAGGTTGCAATAATATTTATTTATATAATAATAGTTAAATGGTCAAAATTTTAGACAGGAATAGGATAACATACACTTACTTTTGGCAATACATACCCAAATCGAATGGTAGAGATATCTCAGGCAGGTTTATGTCCACATAGTTTTGATAAGATTCATTTTAATCACACACACACAAAAATGCCCTACCAAATGGTGGAGCAGGCGATTAGATGCCTAAATCAAAGTTCTCTATAAAAATAGGAGTAAGATGCAACATTTCTTTCTACAACTAGTGACTCAACAGCTTTAAGACAAAACAAAGGAGAAAAACACACTTGTACTTTATAAATTGGTTTATTGATACAGCAAAGCATAATTACATTAAATAAATTTTTTTTTATTGTTTTATAATCCCAAAAGCTAATTGCAATGTTGTAATCAAGTTTTTTTTTTTTTTTTTTTTTTTTTAAACAATAATTATTATGTTTAATATAATCATGTTCCGGAGGGTGATGATTGGTGGCAGGAATCATGTATAATTCTCTCTTTCAGTGAGCTTGGCGAATACTGAACACACACTGTTGAATCTTGTGTTATGTAGAGGATGTAAAGAATTGTCTATCATGTTCAGCAGCCTGTGCAGCATTCTTGTCTGGACTATCAGCTCCAGCGGTTCCAGAGTTATCTCCAGCACAGAACCAGCCTTCTTGATTGGTTTGTTCAGTCTCTTTAAAGTTGCTCAATAAAGCTCATTTCAGGCTATTTAAAATTTAAAATAAAAAAATTATTTTAATATGCGAGTCCACAAGGGCAGAAATCAATCCAGCATTTTTTTATAAACCTCTTTATTTCATATCGATCCTCACAGATCAGCCTCTGGCAGAAACAAGCGGAATGAGACACTGCTGCTCTAAGCCCTGCCTCCCACTGATGCAGATTGCTTCTGATTGTTCTCTTGCCAGGAGTAGTTGTTGGGAGCACGCACTGTTTTCGTCATAAACACACCAGCAGAACTTGTAAACTAAGTAATATACTCAGTAATCAATGTCAACACAAAACATAAAGCCATACATGTTCGAGCCTGAATTACACCCTGAAAAAGAGAGTTAACATTCATCAATCTGCAGCTACTCAGAAACATCTGTTTGGTAAATACTCTGCTTACCAGCTATAGTCTAGTACAACGTTGTTTGCCGTCCTTCACTCGCCTTTTTTATTTGCACATGCGCCTGTTAATGGGTGTACATGTGACAAATGTATCACAATTCCAACAGAGGTGGAAAACGTCGCTACCAAGAAACAGATAAGGTAATGATGCTATTTGCTAACACTTTTATGCATTGTTACACTATAGTTAGCTGGATTTCTAGCAACTGCCTGTGCATATATTGTTTCTCGTGGCTAATCTTATTAGTTTATGGTCTGATATTCCTGAAGGAGGCAGGGCAGAGGAGCTGGATGTTTTTTTTACATTTGCATTAAATAAGTCCGTCTTATTTTCTCTGTTGGAGCAGCTGACAAATTTTTTTAATGTTGGTAATGTTGCAGAGAGAGACGTTGAAGTCTTCAGAGATCACAATGGATGGGTTAGGATGCTGTGTTTGTAGCCTAGCAACAATGGAGCTGATGATGTTACAGGCTGTGTATTCAGCGGTACCAAGCATGATATAGACCACTACCAGAGTAACACATAAAAACTCTCTGGGTAAATAATATTAATGAAAACTCAGTTAATGGTTCAATGTTCCTTGTGCAGATCACATCCTTTACAGTGACATGTCCAGGATGGCAGCAGCTCTGCAATTCCACCTCCCTTCAGCTTTCTGTTTACTTTCTTGTTACGGTCTACACAAAAAGTTTTAAAGCATTGTAAAGACACATTAAAGTTCAGGATGTATTCATGCACCCATGTCTCGGTGAAGCACAAAATACTGCCCTCCCTATATTCCTTGTTAGCACTGTTAGCTGACGTTTCCCATCAGAGTGGTTGGAAGAGAAGGTTTGAATTTCCCCCGCTTTTCCCATCTAATCCTAATTAAGGTATAACTACACTACACTAATCAGTGTTATTGTTTTTATGAACTGAGATGTTAAAAAGAAAAGAAAATATATATTTTGCCAACATGCTTTTGTGTGAGTGCTTAGTGTAAAACTCTGAGGACCTGTTGCTATTTCTGTAAAGCAAATAAGTTCACAGAGAAGTTTCTGATGATGGTTTCCTCCAGCAATACATAATATAAACCTGGTTAAGTGCTTTCTCACTAGATTGTAACAACAGAACTATAAAAAACAGTTATTAGCCTACTGCATGCTGTTGACTGATAACTATGCAAATGCAGACTGCTGTCTAACAAGTTGGAGTGTTATGCCCGAAATTAAGAATAACACATTAACTAAAATTCTGCATTTAGAAGATTGTTGCACCAGATGTTCCTTTGGAGAGTTTAACTCTGTCATGGGACATTTAATCACTCCATCTGGCAAACAAACACTTAACAGCCTGCCACAGGAGCTACATGTATTAATGCAAGAGGGAGCAGAAGTTAGACAAGCAAGATTGAACTCACAATATAACCTGCACAATTTTAAGAGCCAGTTTCTCATTTTCTCTTTTAAGGCAGAGACCCCCTCACACAAATCCAAGGCTTGTTCTTGTATGCAGGGATATACGATCAAATAAAACAAACACATCCTCTTTTGTGATGCGCAACTTCAAGTAAAGCATCAGTATGACGTTAATTAAGGTGACAGTGACAGAAAGAATTCATTTGAACCTATCCATGATCCTCTACTAACCAAAAATTGACACAAACCAGGGAGGGATTGATAGTCCAGGAAAGAGACTAGAGGCAGGCTACCAGATTCAACTTCCTACACCACCAGCGCGGATGGACTGGACATTGGACAAACCAGGCATTTCTGGGCGGGTCAATGTGTTTTTTGAATGAGATGGTTTACTTTTGTTCCATAAAAATCATTAGATCAGCGACCCAACTAACATTCGGGCCGTCCGCTCAAATTTTTAAACACATTGCTCGTTTCCCTGCGTTTCCTGAACCTGAGTAATTTAGTCAAACAGCACAAAACTCCCTTTCCTGACCAATCGACGTGTTTATCTGTGACCCATTGGTTCTTTTATTAACTGACAGCAGGCTGAAACAATCAGATTATTTAAACCCTTTTGACTCTGTAACACTTTATGCATCTGTCTGAACCAAGACCAGAAAATGCCCTTCATCAGCTGCCGTGGATGATGATGATGATAGAAGCTGTGGTAAGCTGCACTGCTTTCACATCACTGAGGTTCTGTTCTGAGTTAAGAGACCCCGTAAACCTAGTAAGTTTAATACATACGAACCAGTCAGAGGTGCACACACTAGCTGCTTACAAAGTTGTCATGAAGGGATGAAGACACTTTAATGAAACGACTGTTTTATTACAACCTTAGTTCGTCTCCTTAGACATCATTTAATATCACAAATGTGAGTTTCCAGCAGGAGAGCAGCTGTTTAACTGGTTGTGTTCACTGGTTAAAAAAGCAGATCTTACATTCAGTTATTTTATCTTTTACTGAAATAAATCACCTCAATATAAGTGAGGACCTGAGTTTTAACATCATTCATTAACAGTGATTCAGCAGATTATTTTTAATAGCCTGTTTGTTATTGGTTGTGGGCTGACAGTCTGATACTTTGGGGTCTGTTCTTCCTATTTTATTTCACCCTCAAACACAAAGTAGGAGGAATGCAGCTCTAATATTCATCACTGTGCTGGAATATAGATGCAAATTTTATTTACGTATCTACTCTTTCTGATTCCTGCCAACTCACTGCATGGTTTTAGTGGTTTTAAGGACGTGCAAGGCTGATAGTCACATTCAAAGGAACACAAAGATTTGTGCATGATCGTATGTGGGCCAGTCTGGGCTACAATACCACGGTTGATTTTAAGTCCCAGACCACCAACTGAAAGTTTGGAGACACCTAAAGGGAAAGTGTGTTCAAACTTTTGACTGGAACTGTAGGTGTCTGGAAAGGAACGATTTATGCAGATCCTGAATACCCTTTACCTGGTTAACTTGCTGTGTTCTGGGTGGGTGTGTGGTTATTCCCACAGTGGGCTGCCAAGATTCCACGCTCCACAGTGGCTGCTGGTTTTCCAGGTCTTGGGGGCTGTTTTTTTTATTTTTTTGCTTCTGATACTTGGAGAGGGGATGGCTGCATTGTGTGTAGGAATATACATGTATCATTAAACACAACTCATTGCACCTTAATCTGTGTATTATAATCTGTAAAATATGTCCATAGCATTTTAATAATCTGTACATTATGTCTATAGCAAAACACATGTATTCATGCCTACAACATATCGCACCATGTATTTAATCCATTAATACGTTTATATATACTTTGCACAAAACAGTAAAACTGTAGAAACTGTTTATCTTGCACTTGGCCGCTGTTGCGCTTCTGGTTAGATACCAAAACTACATTTTGTTACCTTGTATCTGTACACGTATAATGACAATAAAGTTGAATCTAGTCTAAAATCTAATCTAAAAACTTATTCTTGAAATTTTGCACTGAAAACACACACTCTCATTCACTAACAAACATACTTAGACAGTAACTGTGTTATCCTGCAGCTTTTACCACCAAAGGTTCACAGTTACATTTTTTATACATATATACTGCTGGTGCTGTGGTTGTTGCTGTTCATGTTTTTCTCAATTAGTTTTTACTAGTGCTCCCAATGATTCTCTGCTTTGTTGTCTTACAGAGGATAAGATGTTTTTTGTTAAATCTCTTTACAGATGTAGCAGCTGGTCTTGTGGTTGTTCTTTTCATGTTTTGATTGTGCAGCTGTTGTTGTATTCTATTTGGTGCATTTTTGTATTTTTTCCTTATTTTTTCTCTTTCCTTTTCCCCTCCGTTCACTCGTCCTGGTTCTTTTGTTGCGCCAGTATGTAACTCAGTGTAATTTAGTAATAAGAATTTTTTTTAAAATAATCTCTTGACCAGGTATTAGGTAATTTGTCTTTTTGCAAGATCATGAAGTGCAAAAGACTCTTCAAAAAACAGCTGCTAATTTGTGCTGAGGATATAGTTAATAAAAAAATGAGAACATAGTGGCCTACTCCCATACAGTGTAACACCCTGGTTGTACCTTTTCAGCCCGGACAATTCTGATGCAGGAAGTCAAATCAGCTGTAGTGATCATCCCAAACCTCAGAGACAGCAATTTTAACCACCTTCCTTAAACGAGACTATAACTTTATAAGAGATACCATATGTCCCAGACATTTCTTCTTTCCTTTAGGAAAGTGAAAAAAAAAAAAGGAACAGAGACCAAGAGACTAAGAGACAGCTTTAAACCCTTAAGTGTAAACATTTGCTGGAACCTAAATATCCGTCTAAGACAACTACCCAAGCCTCATGTGTTATACATAACTGCTGCAAGTAAGGTAACATATCATGTTAATGGCTGTTAAGTTGGCGACCAATGTTTCTTATCGAACATCTGTAAAAGTACAGTTAAAATATGTTTGAATTGTGCTATTTAGAGTGAAACACTGCCAAAGTTTTATTTTTTGATTTGCAGTAGCAATAAACTATCCTCTGACCTGGTGAACTGGTGAAGCTAACGGCCCTCAGTGCTCAGAGGGTGAGTGTAAATCTAGGATTTTTATATATTGAAAAATAGAAATGTTTACTATTTAAAAACTAGTTACTTTTTCAAGACATATAGTGTATAATTGTGTTAATGAAAACATTGTGGAATGAAAGATACAAGTTTTTTTGTAACAGATGCTAGATAGCACTGCAACTTTACCTCATCTGAAACAACCCAATCCAAGAATGTTATTCAGTTATTATATTCTAATCCTCACAGATGAACTGAGAACCTAAGACTTTCATTTCACTGTATTTGACTATGTGTATATGGTTGTGTGCCCTATATTTTACAATCATTTCTTAAGTTAGCTATTTCCAGATGTAGTTTGATGTAGTTAGTTGTAGATGTAGTCCAGTTTTGTAACTCCTATTCTTGTCAGCTCCCCGTTTTAAATCAGTGCACCTGTATCAACTCTATTGCTAGCACAATAATAATGCCTGTCATATTAACTCTATTGAAAAATAAATCAGCTGTGTTAAGTCTTGGTATGATGCTTGACGTCATGCTTGGCATCACATGGTGAAAAACAATAGCATCTGAGCCTGCAGTGAACTGATGGCACAGTTCCAGTTACATCATGTTGTTAAGTATTTTCATCTTTTCAGAAACTACTGCTCCTAACAGAGGGTGTCTTAACCCCAGATTGACTTTTGGCTGCTAAATTGCATCGCTTTTCACTTTTATTTGGCCTTTATTTGTCAGTAGCTGGATAGGAAGGGTGGTCAGAGAGAGTGGGAAATGACAATGACAATCGAGGAGCTATAGCCGCTGGACGTGGAGCGGCCACTCAACCAGTTGAACCAGTGTTCTTTTTTTAAATGTAAAGAATATAGTACAACAGCACTCCGTATATCTATGTAAAATATCCGTGTCAGTAGAGACTGAAACTAAACTCCTTGGTCATCAAGGAAAATGCCAAGAAAATGTCTGATGGCTGTCAAATTCTAGACCTCAATTCAGTTTAGAGTCTGTGATGTGATTCAACGATTCCTGCTCAGCAGCAAAGCCCATCCAATATGAAGAAGCGTGTGAAAGAGCAGTTTGGCAAAAAGAATAAAGAACATCCCAACAACTAGATGTGCCCAAGCTACAACATGCTCGGAAAGACTTGCAGCTTCAGACGTGGTGAACACATGCACACCCAAGTTTCTCTTTTTTTCCTGTTTTTGCATCAAAATAAGAAAATAAATCAAATATCATAAATGTGTAAAATCAAATTTCTTTATAAGGTAAAATAGGAAAAAAAACAGGACATTTTTCCAGTAACTGTATGTTCATCGAAAAATAGAAAATTCTGTACTTTCATAATAAAGGCCTCACAGAATAACATCATATTAAACATAACAGTCGAATAAAACTGAATAATGTACACTAATTGGTAACAGGTAATTGGATTAAATTTATCCAACATCAGTTATCAAGTTCATATTGAGAATTATTTCTACCCCCAAAAAAAAATATAGACTAGAGCTAGCAGTGTTGGTCAGTACCTCTACCTGTACTGTCCACTTCTTTTGTGGGGCCAAGTTTCACCTTCAAACAAAACAAAAACATCCCACAACAATGTCTAAATGTAAATATAACACAGACAGTAAAGCACAACATAATTTTATCGGTTAGGAATCTTAAAAGGTAAAATTCTTGCTGAATATTCATTTTTTATGAGCCTTTGCAGTCTGTGCACACTATATGAATACGGAAAGTTTTCTTATATAGCACCATCACAAGTTAAAAGCCACAAAGTGCTTTGTAATAGTCAAAAAAGAGAGCAAAGCTAAAGTGATCACACATAAGTACAAAAAAACCACATGAGATTAGTAATAGGGCAGAAAGGAGAACAAAGATAAAATATTGCATAAAACACAAAGACACAACATCAGACCAAGCCCATATCTAATTAAAAGTCTGCCTGAATAAAATGGTCTTTAGCTGCTTTTTAAAAGTTAGAACAGAATCAAGGCAGCGTAAAGACACCGTGGATCTGTGAATGTGGAGGAAAAGATACGAACACCACGTCGACCTTGAGGAGAAAATAATCTCAGATGACTCAAGGTAGGTTTATTTTTTTTAATATTATCTTTTTTTCAGACTTGTTTGTCCACCCCAATCGGCGGACATGGATAATGACTTCATTTCATCAGACTTTGAGCAAGCTTCTTGTAGTTAGTTTTCCCTTGTTTTTAAAGATGGAACATTATATTTTTGGTCATTGTTCTCACATTTTCTCAGGCTGAAAGTGTAAAACAATGGTCTCATCACAAGAACATTGTCAGAGCAGTTTGGTGGAACCACATGGATATGGTCACTAGATCCATTTTCTGCTTTTTGTTAACAGAAAATGGAGTTGATTGCGAGGAGCATAGGTGATTGGGTTTCATCATAAAGCAATGTTATAGATTTGGGGTCTCAAGCGTCCACATCATTTAAATTTAGGATGTGTGTGATGAAGCCTGACAGCTTTGGTCATTCCAGTGGGGCGAGCTGCTATTGTTGCCAGCACAGATGTGGAGGGAGTTAAACATAAACATATGCAATGCATGCAATGACACTTGCACACACTCACAAACTGGTTTCAGAGGGACGGGGAAAAGGCCATACTGCTGTGCAGAGCTCCCTCCCATCTGTTCCACTGGGAAGAAGAAATATGGACCCCTGGAATGGTCTGTTTTTCCCCTCTGTTGATGTGTTCCCGTCACATTCATATATCACACGCCTCCTGTGTTTCTGTAGAATAAAAGTAAAACGACTGACAAAGTCACAAAGAGAGGAAAGTGGGCGACTGAAGCAGAGAAGGAGGGACTTGGACTTGAGTTGATGAGGGAAGGTGAAGAAATTGGCACAATGGAGTGGGCTGGTAAAATATAGTGCTGTGTGGGTGGAGGGGTGTCAACTGGGGATAAAAGCAGACTTGTTGATCATAAGAATGTAGCAGAGGGTGTGCAAGCTTTCAAAACAAGTTCATCTGTAAAAGATCCCTGATGTTTAAGCTTGGGAGTCAAAACAAGACTTTTACAGGCTTAGCAAATGGTATGAAACATTCATGATTTCTAATGTTTTACATTAACATAATGTAGACCCATCTAGACTTTACTGTCTAAATTAATGTACACTATGCCTCAAATGAACAACACAACATACTACATAGTTATTAACTAACAACAAAAAATAGCACTAATTGCACACCATAAGTTAATAACATCTAGAGCCAACTTTAGCAGCACTTAAAATGAACATTTTCAATGCAACATTATCAGTCTCTAACAGTGTTGTGGAGTAATTTTGGCCCACATTGCTTCAGTTTATTGGTGTTTGCAGGTGCACAGCTCTGCAGGTGCAGGTCCCACCACATTGTTTCAGAAAGGTTGTTTGCACTTCGGGTCAATAAAACCTTTATGCTTTGCTCAGTCTGGCAAATGTGTTCATGGTTGGTGTCCAGACGTCATCTCTCCGCCATCGTGGTCAGTGCGTGTAAATATTTGTGCTCTTATGCTATGTCTAGTTTTCACCAAACTTGAAGCTCTGCATTATGGCCAAACATCCCTAATTTGGTCTAATCTGCACGGAAATATTGTTTATTTATTTGTTTGTTTTGTTTGTTTATGCGACTTTGCAAACCTAAGCTGTTTTGCCATGATTTCTTCGTCTTCTTCCTCTTTTTTTTTTTTTTTTTGCAATAGCCATCTTGGGAACTCTTCCAAACAAACCAGCCTTATATTGTTTTTGATGTTATTTGTTTTATGTTAGGGATTTTCATCCCAACGCAAGCATGACAAAGCCAAGACTTTTAACACAAGAAAGAACACAGAGCATTATCTCATGTATACAATTTTACTTGCAAGGAGTGAATGCACCACACAAGTATGATACACACACTGAAGTTTTTCACACCTTACAGAGAATTTATAGGGGTGGTTCATGAAGTCCTTCTCCTGTACATTGAACATTACACAATTACACAATTTCAGGTTTCAGCATTTTCCACTTGGATAAACTAGGGAGTCAGGCACATGGTGATCTTTTCTTCTCATCATGGCTCGACCTTGATTCCCAGGCACACATCTCTGAGAAAGAATGCAGCTGAGCACACTTCTATTTCTTAATGATTAACTTACAAACTGGTACAGAGTAAATACAAAGTTGATTCTAAAACTTAATGAATAAATGATTGGTTTAAGAATAATATTGAATCATTAATAAATCACAAATAAAAATAATAAACATAAAGATAATCCATATGATTTTCCTTACATTTTATGTTTTCCAAAAAGCCTATTTCACAGCAGGGAAAGGTTCTTCTCCGAATAGTTCATATCATTTACAACTAATAATAATATTTTTAAAACGTTCAGGCTGAATTTAAACTTTTCATAAAGTTCAAGGTCAAGTTTATTTATATAGCACATTTAAAACAATGCAAAGTGCCCAAAATGACGTACAGATTTGCAGATTCAAATGCAAAATACATTATAAAAACTTAGAAAATAAAAGTAAATTCAAGATATATTAGTTGGAAAACAAAATGGGATTTTTGATGACCCAAAGACTTATAGATCTTTTTGTCTATTCTCACCTTGACTACAATTAGTGTCATTTAAGGCTCCCTTTATTCCCCCTTAGCCTTACTGACCTAGTATGCAGTGTTTAAATTAGACCAGAGATTTACAGGTTTCAGCCTCAGAACCAATGCGTTGTTACATGAGACATATGACTTCATAGATCCTTGGTTAGGCTTACAAGCATGCAAAGCCCCAGATTTCCTTGGCTATAAGGAATATATTATTTTATTATTGGACTGCTTTTAGCACCAACAAGGGATCTTGGCCTCTCGTCCTTGAATCTTCCTGCAGATCGAGGTGTGGAACAGGTGTGGTCTTCCACTGTGAAACACACAGAGACCATATTTTTGATTGCTTCACAGTAGTTAAACTCTGAAGCACATAAGAACACGTCCATTCAACCCTGTTTCTCTGTTTAATGAGCAAATCCGCAACTTAGTCAGTCAGTAGCTGTGTTTCCATTAAAGTTTTTTTGCAAAATAATAGCAATATTTCTAAAATTCTGTCAAAGTGCATTTGCAGTTTGCAGGTGTTTCTATTAAATGGTATTTAGGGCAATAGCCGTTATTCATGTAAAATCGTGTGCTGCGAGACTCCACTTTGAGGAGGAAGGAGATTTCTAATTCTTTGTTTGCTATCGAGGATGGCTGTTATATTTTGATTTATTTAATTATTTGTAAAAAGATTTCTGACTCCCCTGCATCTACTCATACTGCGCCATCTTTATTTGAAGTGAACTGTTCACATGACCCCCTATGTCACGTCCGGGGATGTGTAAATGCAAAAAGGTGTTTCCATTACACTTTTGCCATATACTTCTATATCGACATGTCTGGAAAACCACCTCATGAGAGCATAAAAAGTATTTTGCCATATTTGAGAGGTTTTTAAAAAATCTGTTGTTTCCATTACTTTTGGTTTTGCGCAATAGGTTTTGCACAATTCTTGGGGTTTTGGATCGCAGGTAGTATGATGGGTGCATCGAAAGGTTGAAAAATACTGTTTTATGAAAGCAAATTTTTAATAAATGTCCTAAACAATGTTTTAACCTTGAAATCTGCGTTTAAATTAAGATTTTCTAGTCAGTTAGCAGAAGAGTGTCTGACGAGTTTTGTAACAACTCTATCAAGGGATATCAGTGTGATAACGCCTCTGCCGGTTGCTGGGCTGGACCTTTGACTCTTTGTGCTTTGTGTTGCAGGTCCCTAACAGGCAAGGTTGGGTCATTTGGATTTTTTGTTCCAGCAAACTTAATTCACCATGTCTACATTCATTCATGCAAACATCACTGATGAACTTGCTGACACACATTTTCAGTTCAGAGGAAAGTAAAGTTCATTTAAATGCATTGATTTATAAGCAAATTAAGTGTTTCATGATTTAACATTTTGTTTTGCTTTTCTTTACTTGTCATGGTTTTGAGCCAGCTATGACATCAGCCACACATATGTGGTACACCCACCCGCAATTCCTAATCCAACCCCTGCTAGGAACTCTCCTCCAAATTGTTGAGATGTCCTGTTAATTGTTCCCAAATGTGTGGAAGATGGGTCTTGTTCCACTGGAGCCTGATCTCAGCCACACTTCAGTCCGTCATAAATCTTTTCAAGCTGGATCTTCACCTTTGTTTGTGCTTTGTCAATGGCCAGAAGGGGAATGGAAGGGTTAAAGTTAACCTACCTTTGGTACACCTCTGAGCCGACACAGGAGGTAGTGACAACAGTGGAAGAATACTGCCTCCTATGCATGAGACTAGCATTATGTTGAATTTAATAGGACTAAAAAAAAATTTACTTTAGTGTTTAATATTTATTGTTAACAGGAGAAATGGTATGAGGGATAAAGCAGACATATGCACCACAATACAAGCCAGCTCTGTCAAGTCAGCGCCACACGTTCTCTGATTCTCCAGCAATGTAATGATTCTTGAAAGGACACACCAGCATTTGTTCGGTACTCTTGCGAACATACTTACATACATTTCCCCCTCTTGTAATGGATGATCAATACAAAGTTTTAACTATGCAATAACAAACTATGGGGGTGGGGGTAGACTAATGCAATTTTGTTTTTATAATCTTTTTTCTTCTTTGTTTTATTCAGTTTCATTTTATGTGTTGTTTTTTTGTGTGATTTATCTCTTCGATTAATTAAGTACTTTTGTGTTCAATTGAATTTAGAATATTAACTATTTTCACCTTAGAAGTATTAATTAAATAATCTAAAACCTTTAAAAGTACATTTTATTAACAGCCTTAGAAATAACAAAGTTTTATTTATTGCTATTTATTAATACATGTGATAACTTTCTTATTTCTTTATAAATTTAAAGGGTTATTTCCCTGTTGGCTTTGGTCAGCAACCAGCTAACAGTGATATGTTTCCTCATATTGGTCAATAAAAGCAATTTTTGCTAACAGTCTCTGATCATCTGCTACAATTTTGTCCCTGCTTCAACTCAAATTGGGGGACATTGTGAAATGATTTTTTTCTCTTTCTCTATCTCTTTTTTTTTTCAAACTTGCAATAAAAAATCTTTTAGAAGCATAAACAGAAAAATATGGGACAATGAAACAGTGACAGGACTGATAACTGGCAAATTCAGCATTAAGAATGGTAAAAACTGGTTAACTTTCTTATTTATTGCTGCAAAACTTACAATTATCTGAATCCCAAATACATCAATATAAAACAGAGGAATAGAATTAAGGTTTATAGAATAAAAAGATTGTATTTCAGTAATTTATTGGAAATAAATCGATGATAAGTAATATGTTGATTGAAAGACTGGAAATATGTAATCATAAGGAAATACTTTAACAGAGGCTAACTCTGGATTTGCAAATGCCAACATGTTCCCTGAAATGTCACTTTGAACCCTGAAATTTCACCTAGAAATAGATTTGGAATAAAGTTTATTCTGCTTTCTACGACAAAGTTTTATAGCCACATTAAGAAAAATATTTTTTACAGACTTTTATAATAAAGTCATGAAATCATGATAACAGACATAATTTTGTTATTTAACAATATACTGTATATAACAAGAAAAAAAGAATTTAATTATTATAAGCTATCTCATACTATTATAAGAATAAAATTGTAATTTAATGGGAATAATTTAGTAATAATTTAGTAATATTTTAACTAGTTGTTCTAGAAGAGGGGCGTTGTTAAAATGAAGGGATGGGAGCATTTCATAAAGTTGTACTTCAGCATATGTTTCACAAACCAGGAGATACTTAATCTTCTGGCACATTAGCATTGCGTTACCATTAGGGTTGCAACTAATGACAATTCTGATAGCTGGTTAGTCATCGACTATTAAAACGACTAGTCGACCAATCGGATTATGTTTTTGACGTCCTCTGCCGTCGTTTTGTTCCCTGGTCCGCCGCCATATTTTTCCCCTGGTGGACTTTTTTTCCGCATTTGCAACTCTCAGCAGAGATAGGGGAAAAGACGATGTGTCACTCGGTATGACAATAGTCAACGTGAAAATTTATTGTCGACTATTTTTATTGTCAACTATTGTCAACAACGTTGACAAATCGTTGCAGTTACCATAAGTAGCTATCAGGACTTGAAGGAAATTGCTGCTTTTGTGGAGGGGAAAATGGCTGGAACTGGTACAATTACGACTTTATTCTTGCAAAAAAAATTTTTTTCTGTTCTTGTAATATGATTTTTTTCATGTAACAGTTCTATTGATTTAACATGTTTACTTTTTTTATTATGGGCTGCACGGTGGTGTGGTGGTTAGCACCGCGGCCTCACAGCAAGAAGGTTGCTGGTTTGAGCCTTGGCTGGGGGAGGTTCAAATGTAGGGGGCTGGTGGCCTTTCTGTGTAGAGTTCGCATGTTCTCCCCGTGTATGCGTGGGTTCTCTCCGGGTTCTCCGGCTTCCTCCCACCATCCAAAGACATGCATGTTA
>JBAMHW010000014.1:27094465-27107669 GCA_037177495.1 Rhadinocentrus ornatus
GACCTGTCCAGGGTGTACCCTGCCTCTCACCTGAAACACTGCTGGGATAGGCTCCAGCTTACCCCACGACCCGTAATAGGAATAAGTGGTGCAGATAATGACTGACTGACTTCTTTTATCATAAAACTTAGCAATGAAATCTTTTCTACATAGATCAAGCAGTCCAAAAGTGATCTTAAATTTAGATTTCATGTTTTTAACATATGATAACTTTATCTTTTGTTTAAAGTTGGGATCAGATTAATCAGAAACAGTATGTTGGACTCAGTATACACCACCACAAACACTCAGTACCTCTTCTTTCCCATCCTTACAAATGTATGTTAAATGTACTTTTTCTGACATAAAACTGTCAAATATTGAACTGATTGTTTACCTTGTATTTTCTTTTTTCCTCCATTCTTTTAGGATAGTTTCAGGATTCAAGTGTTAAATGTATTTTTAGGCTTTAATGTTTTTAGGTAGTTCTTTTATTTGAGATCTTTCTGCATCTGTCACTGCTGCATAAAGACAGGTGACAAAGAGAAAAATTCCCAGAAAAGAACTGGCACACTGTGATTATTACAAAACTAGCTTGACAGTAAAGTATTTTCTTCACTGTAAAAAGAAACGGATCCAGATTCTAATTTTTTTTTTTTTTTCGGTGTATGTATGATTTAAATCTGCTTATTATGCCATCCCTTTACCATAACGCCTTGTCAGGGCTATTTAACTCAGTCCTACAAGGGCTGCAGTCCCTCAAGTTTTCTATGTATCCATGCATCAACACACCTGCATTACATTAAATTAATCTAAAAGCCAATCAAGTTCTGCACAATACATGGAAAACCTGCTGGATTGCAGCCCTTGTAGGACTGAATTAAATAGCCCTGGCTTAGTCCAAATCAGGGTTGCAGGGAGCTGGAGTCTTCCTCAGCATACATGGTGCCATGTAAAGTGCATACACACCATGAATGTCCGCTAGACTCATCCGACTGTGAGCCATTTCTCCCTTCCAGAACCAACTTTGGTCCCACATGCACATATGTTTTGGTTGTATTTACCAACATAGCTGTGCACTGAGCTCACAATGCACTCTGCTTCCTATTTGGTCCACTTGAAGCAGACGGAGTCCCGCGTTGGTAGGTGGACCAAGTCTGCTTCATTGATCTGAATCTGAATCTGTGCATTCACACTTTTCTAATTGAAATGGACTTCCCAAGGATTTAAATCAAGAAGGCTGGTGTGAAATACACCTTTATAATGTCCATTGTATATTTTTTAAGGTGCTTTCTACATTTTATGCTTTTGTAAGTAAATCTGTACTGTTTATATAAGCTACTATGTGGGCGCATAATATAAATTCCTAAATGACATACTGTACAAGGTGTTGACAAGTTTCTACAATAGCCCTGGTAAATGAGAACAATGGATCAGGCTTGTGTGCTAACTATCAGAGTGAGCTGCCATAGACAGCATTATTCCAGTAATGTGTTTTTCTTTGACACTGGGAAAGCTCGTTATAGACATAAATACACACAACTGCTTTTAAATGGGTTAATTAAGACGGTATCATTGGCAGCAGATGATGGCATGAAAGCAGCCATCAGTCTAATTAAAACGCTTCAAGCTTTGCAGCCTAATCACACTGCTGTTATTGTTTTTTTGCTGCATTTCTGCTCAGCCCTCCAGTGTTTGTGCTGCTGATGTTTAAACCTTTATTCCCTTGTTCCTATTACTGTTTTGGGAATGCATTATTCCAGCCAGTTATACATTTCTGTCACTTTTATGACCCAATTCAGCACAAGAAGCTGAAAATAATTGCGGGACATAATATAGTTATAAACTATATCCAAGCTGATAGATTGTCCTGATTTGGGAGTTGCTTTTTATATTCCTTTATTGCCTCTGAAATGCCCAGCTTGCTTGGCTGCATTTGATGGAGTAATTCACTACTATACGAACACTAGAAAAGAAAACATAGCAAGAGAAATATTTTTTTTTAATCCTGTGCAGATTAAATCACATAGACTTGGTCCCTGTAAACAATATACAACAGAACAGCTGTTGTCACCAAATTTATGCTACAGAATTATTATTTATCTGCAAATGAATGAACATTACATAAATATCCATGAAAGACTAATAAAATCCTGCTGATAAAGAAAAAAATGTACATATCTTCAACCCATTTTCAAACAGAATAACGAAATTTTGATGTCATTTTTCAATATAGGGTAGTTGCTTTTGTTGTTTTATCCGAAAACTGGGAAAGGACCCTAATATTCAACACAACTCATCCTAATCTTTTTGGGACCTTTCCATTGGGGTACAAATCTAACTGATCTGACCCACATGGATCACATGGATCTAGCAAACACAATGACCTTCAGTAGTAGAAAATATCACTTGAACTCAGCAAAATAACAATTAACCATAGGAAATGCTCCATAAGTTTAGGTTAGCCTAAGGGAAGATTAGGCTCAGGGGAGGTGTCAGAGGTGAACTCAGGAATGTCTTTGTTTGGTAACATATAAAAATGCCACTGGTTTAAATGCTAGATGGGATTCTCAAAATTGGCCAGAGACCTCACAGAATCACAGATCTGTTTAAGATGTCACTTTTTGTAATAAACCATTTTTTCTTATTCATCAAGATGGCGTCCATAGCCCCCTTTTACCGCTCAAATGTTTTTAGACATCACCTGCTTCAAGTAGTTCACTACACTATGTAGGCTACAGAAAATCTTACTCAGTCTGCACACTATGAAGTCTGCTTACCATTCATGTATAGGACAGCTATTTCCCATAGCAACAGCGTAGGACGTTGAATCAAAAATGATAGTTAACAGTCAGTGAACATTAATACCGACCCAGTAATAATGTAAAAAAAAAGGCTGATGCTCTGTTGTTTCCAGCAGGTACGCTCTTCATTAACCCCTTAAAATCCACGAATATCAAATATAAAATAACTTTAATACCACTGTTTAACAAAAATATTTTTAATGTACTTGGTTTTGTCCAAATAAGGTGCAGGTTTGTAGATTCAGAGGTGCTTTCCATATGGGACAGTACTTGGCACACCACAATGATGTATTTAGCCGACGATTCTAAACTTCAAAATGCATTGACCCTGAATTGGGAAACAGCTTAAATCTCAGTTTAAAATGGCATTATTAACCACCGTTCCGTGGACATACGAGAAGGTCCACACTGTACTTGGAATCGTTGGGGAGGAAGTGGTCCAGAGAGAACACGATGGGGCCATCTGAAACCAAATGTTTTGGTGATGCTCAAAGAAAGGTGTTGCGCAGCTATGCCGTCATGCTATTACGTAGCTGAGGCATCTTTTGCTATCCGGGAGAAACTCCACCTCTCGGGAAAGTAAACTAAGATGGCACGCATACAAATTTTAGAGTAACTAAATGGCTTTCAAGAATGTCATTATCTCCAGTATGCATCTGTAAAAGAAAAAAAAATCCATGCATTTTTTTTAAATAACACTGAAAATGGTTTTCCTAATCACGGCATTGATTAGAGCAAGAAGCAGACGGTGTTCCGGGTTGTTGATATGCAAGAGTTTGTAGTTTTAGAAATGCAAAACGGAACCATTTGTTAAATGGTGACAGGATAACGAGTGCCCAACCCTCACTGAAGACAAAACTTTAGAACTGTAAGGATGCATTTGTTTTTCCGTGACTGTAGCTGTCCATTTTATCTACATCACATAAGCGGTAACTACTCAGCTGGAATGTGCATCACCTCCTTCTGCTCCAAACCGGCCTCAAAATGTCTAGAACACTTCTTACTGCTTATTGTAAGGTGAACTTTTCATAGGTACAGGGGAATAGAAGGGGAAAGGAATGAATTACGTGAGATTTCACATATCTCTTTCATTTGCTGACGTCTGAGTCTTTAAACATGGTGTGAACCAAATATCAAGTTACATTGCCAATGTTTGGCTTTTCAGTGAAACAGCCCTTGAGCAGAAAAATAATTCATCCAGCAAATGTCAAAAGTTGACAGCATCTTCCATGGCGTTTGACAGGAGGTTACTGTTATATGAAGCTCAAATGCCCCAAATCCTCTCTGAATTATTTGTGATCTTTCATCCAACTCTCCTGGTGGGTAAAAAAGCTTCTGGCATTCCACATTCTCTGTAAGATCTTTTGACTAATAGCTACGCCCTCCACCATCCTGTAGCCATCTGTTCACAGAGGCAAAGAAACAGGTTTCACTCTGTCCAGGGGGTAAATGCCATTCACGATCATTTATGATCAAAGAATCTCAGGCTCTGGCCTCCTGGGTGACCATGTGCTGGTAATTACATGAAAACTCTGGCCGACAGGATCTAAGATTATACAACAGCCTTAAGGTGGAGGTTCTACATAAAGCGCACACACAATTTGAAACATGACTTGGCTTTTCAAATGTTTCCTTTTTAAGTGTAAAACGTGATGTGTCCAAGTCACTGTGGAAAGTAGATGGCAGCAGCTTTCGAAATTCCAACACTGTTGCTACCTATCACTGTAATATTTATGCATGATTAATCAAACATGTGACTCGTTTGATTTCCTGGAGTGGGGATTCTTTTCCATTGCTGCCTTTGCTGTTGCTGCTAATTGCAACTGTCCCCCGCTGTGAATTCAAGCTGCCACAAGTCTCCTCGGACACACATGGAGACACCAGCTGTGTGTTTGACCAGCCAGTGAGGAGCCATACCAAGAAAATATAACACATGCAGTGTTAATGTTTCTCAACATGCTCTGCACAGGCATCGCGCCCTATGAGTCATTAATAAATCCCTCACTGGCTTCCCACAGGTGAATACTGGTACTGTAGAAGAAGGAGGTTCTCTTACTCACATTTCATCAAAAGCCCTGGAAATTAGTGGATTTTCCTTTGGTATTAATTGTAATTTTTCATTGGATCTCCATCATCATGTGCTTAGTGTAAACTGGTGATATTTTAATCCAGTCATCCACAGGCTATGATTATTGACCACCGCAACCTTGTTTATTTCTGTTTAGGTGTTAAAAATTATTTATCTTCAGCTCTATTGTATGCCAGTACTATTTCTAACTGGTTCCTTGCTGTTCAACCACAGATATGGAGTCCTGTTTCTATTAATGTGTTTTTAATTTCTTTTATTGTATTTTTCTTGTTGTTTTCTAAGCATTTTGCTTTCTGTTCTGGCATCTTTGTTGTATGCTTTAGTGTACTTCCTCCTAATTTCAGACACATTTTGGCACACATCCACCATCTGGATTATTGCTACAATCTTTTCTATTCATAGGTGCTTTTCCACTGACTTTAAGGAATTTTTATTTCCCAGATTTTAACCACAATGGAAGGTTATGTACTTTGTTTAACACGTCTCTCTTGTTTTGAGTTACCTTTGAATGGTGGGGGCAAGCTCTCTCCCTGGTTGAGGAAGGTTGCGGAATCTGGTTGAGTTATTGTTAGCCATGTTGTTTTCCCCTGTGTGTGTTATTTGGTTTGTCCAAACCACTATATGAGTTACCCACATGTGTCATTGTGGGAGGTCAGTTTACTTCAGTTTTTTTTGTTGTTTTTTTAAGTTACAGATTTATCATCATATTTAGTTTTTCTCTTATTTAGACCAGCTAATACATTCATTCTTTTGGATATATATATTTATTTTGAGTCAATAAAAAGTTTTTGAAATTAATTTGTGTCTTTATTGCTTTTTTTCTTGGTCCCTGACACTAAGCCTTGTCCTGCAGTTTACTGAGGTAGAGAAGGACTCTCTTTTGACAGCTGACTAATTTCCAATTTTTTAAAGTATGTTTTACAAAGTCAGAAAGTACTAAAAAACAGGTCAATGTCTGCTTACAATCTAGCAAGTATCTCCAATCCAATTTTGCACAAAAAGGAAGGTTATTAGTGGATTATCTCTATTTTGTAACAATGCTTCTTAGCAATTAATTTCACCCGTTGGAAACCCGTACGTTTATATACCTTTAAAAGGTAAATAAGGATGTATGTAAGGAAAGTGCATTTGTGCAGCAGAGTATGTTAAATGTTATGTTATAAAAATGAAATACACAGCCAGGGGGAGGTGCTGGGGAGTGAGATTGGGAAGTTTGTTTGCTGTGTGTATGTTTATACTGTGTGTGTGTGTGTGTGGGTAGGTGTGTGTGTGTGTGCTAGAATAAGTGGGAGTGTGCAAGGACATAGGTGTGTATGTGGGGTGGGGAGGGGGGCTGGGCGGACCTGGGGGTGGTGTGCTGTGGGTCTGGGCTCTCCCGCTATCCTCCTCCCTCTCCTCTCATTCCCCCCTAGCATCTGGGGTGTGGGTGGGTGGAAGTGGTTGCTCCAGGACCCGGGACCCGGTCTGACTGCACTGATGGGCTGTTGGCTCTGGGGGGTGCCTGGTCTGCCGCATCTGGGTGGGGGGGGTGGCTGGGGGTGTTGATGTATCTCGGGCTTGGGGCTCGCTGCCCTTGGGTCTGCTTGGGATGTCCCTCACGGGACATAGTGGGAAGTTTATGTGTGATAGGAAGTGCTTATGGATACAGCGCAGGGGAGGGTGTTAGTGAGGGGTTATATATGGTGGAGGTTGGAGTAGGTGGGGAAGAGGAGTCAATGGCGCCCTGGTTCCTAGAGTGGCAGCTGGAACATCGGGGTGGGTGGTGGCCCATGCTGGGCGGTTGTCTGGGAGGGCCTGGTTCTCCTTGTTGTCTGGTGATGGTGTGGATTGAATGGTCATTGTCTTCTGTCTGTGGTGTTTTTGTCTCCTCTTTCTTCTTTTTGCTTTCCCTTTAGCTTCTTTTTGCTGTCTTCTTTCTTTTTCTGTCCCCTCTGGTCAGTTTTAGCAAGATTCCATAGATTCCATGATTGAAAGTAAATAAATGAATCAGACTATCATTGCATTACAAACATTTAGCTGACACTTTCATCCAAAGCCACTTACAATGGTTAGGTTAGGCAGTAGAGTTAAGGATCTTGCCAAAGGACCCAACTGGAAGGTGTCAACGTATCCCCTGGGAGAATCAAATCCTGGTCTCCCACATGAGAGACTGATGCTCTACCAAATGGCTAACCAGCTAATCAAGAACAGTCTTATACCCATAGGCCTCACCTTGGCAAAGCAAATTTGTTCAGCACAATACAGCAACCAGACTATCATTCTGCTTGCTATGATGCTGGACAGGACAGAGAAAAAAAAAAAAAAAAAAAAAAAAGCTGCCAAAAGATTACAAAAAGTACAGAGGACAGTTTACTGTACAGAGTCTATTACAGCCTCAGGGAAGAAGCTGCACTTCAACCTTGCTGTTTGGGCTTCGATGTTGAGCAGCCTGAGGGGAGGAGGGTAAACAGTTCATGGGCTGGGTGGGTCCACTATGATATTTGATGCCCTCATTCTGTATTTGCTGACATAGATGTCCTCTAAAGAAGAAAGGCTGCTGTTATTTTTGATAACAATTGATATTATTGATACCATGGCTAGTATTGGTATTGATCGATACCAGCATGATGAAATCACTCATTTTCTCAAAGAGTGCTTTGAGGGCAAAAAGCCAAAGAATGCAAATTACTGTTATTTAGACAATTTGCACTGTTAAATTAATTTCTCCAAACAATTATTTGTGAAAAAACGAAAAAAAATGAATTATTCATTTATTTAGTTACATTGTTTATTTTGTTATTTTATATTATTTACAAACACAAAAAAGCTTGAATTAAATTTTGGTTCTGTCATTCATAAAAATGTTTTATTTGACAATAATCTCTATACTGTGTTTGATTATGTTCATAATAATGATAAATAAAGGCAAACTTATAAAACGATTGTGAAATTTTATGTTAAAAGTATCAGTATAGGCGATTCTTGCCCTGGATTTACTTTGTATTGGATCAGGATCAAAATTTTCAGTATTGCCTAGCCTTGGTCAGTGGACAAGGAATGTGAATAAAGAAAAATAATGAAAAGAAAACAAAGCTAAATGGCACTCAGTGTTTTAGTAAGCCTGCTGCTTGCCTTGTTACTGCTGACGCTTCCGAGACACTATAGCGGAAGCTAACGTTAGTGTTTCGGAAAGGGATCCTGATGACTGTGAAAAGGCCACAGGAGCTTCACCTGGTGGTAAGGAAGGGGTGCCTGATGACACTATAGTCTTAAAAAGGCCTCGTTACATTGGAGAAATGGAAGGTTAGGTGAATATTAGACAACCTTTAAAGCTGGTAGAAACCATTTACATGTGCAGAGTTAACCCTATATTCAATTGTTAATGTAGTTCAATCATAAAATTGTTAATTAAATTTTATTAAATTTTTGGCCCTGTTAAGTAGGTCTTAATGCTAATACTGGTATATATACAAAAAAGGAAACTTGTATTATAAAGTTAATTACGGATGTTTTTGTTTTATCTCCTGGTTGTGCTATCTGCAGTGCAACAAAATCAACCGGCATCCTCACAGAGAAAAATGTGTCTACATCTGAGGAGTGGGTGTCCTTTAAAATCCAGTCCTAGGGCACAATGACAAACAGCTCTAGGGTCCTATAGGAACAAAATTCAACGGTATGAGAAATCTAGGGCACGCGAAATAACTCAGGAGCTCACTGAAAACGGTAGATGGGATTTAGTTGGAAATATAGTGAGAACTGAAGCAGAGACTGCGTTAGCGGAGACTGATGCTGTATTCAGAACAGCATACTATCTTGCTAAGATGAACTGACCGTTCACTGACTATTATGTTCTCATTGGGCTTCAGCAAAAAAAAAAAAAAAGGTCTATTCTCATTGAAAAGGCTACATCTCTCAGCCACAAATCTGCCATGAAGCTCTACAGATGAAGCTAATCCTGAGTTTTTGTGTCTTGACTTGGCCAATTTGGAAAGCCAAAGAGCAGTGGGTATAGAAGAAGCTCTGTTGAACTGTTTGGACACTGCAGGCTTCAGTAAAGAATGGCTTCAAAAGAACTGGGTTGCATTTGTTTCTGATGGTGCCAATGTCATGCTAGATAAGAGCACTGGTGCTTTTCACACCTTGGCACTGCATGAACCACCGTTGTCTGTATCTCATGCTGTGGATGAGATTTAGGCAGTCAACCACTTCAAGGTGTTCATGGAGAAAAGCCACAATCTCTACAGTCAGTCCAATGAGAATGCAGGGACTTCTGGAGGCAGCACAAGAAGTAGGCTCACAACTCCTGAGTATTGGCAGAGTTTTAAGTATGCAATGGTTGGCCAGCAGCTTACAAGCTGTAAAGGCTGTGTGGAGGTCATATGAAGCACTGAACACTTTGAAAATGCTCCAGGAGACCAAACAAGGCACAGCAATGAGAAGCAAATTTCAGAGGTCTGGCACATCATATGCAAAGCAAAGGATTTCTGTACGACCTCGTACTCGTGCACAATGTACTGTCTGAACTCTTAAACGTGCTACAACAACTCCAGGCCCATTCAGTCACTCTTTTGAAAGCAGACGAGTTTCTGAGGTGCACCATCCAAGTCCTGGCATCATTCATAGACTCTCCAGGAGAGAAATCTGAAGAGGCTTCACACAGGCCTTGGAACATTTTGGATCAGTTTCCTGGAATTCAAATGCAAAGCTAACATCACTCAATGCAAAGCAATAGCTCCAAAGTCTGATCAACAACATGGAGAAGCGCCTCTCATTTGAAGGTGAAATGAGTCGTGATCTAAGCTTTCTGGACACTAACACCTGGCCATCAAGACCTGGCATTCAACATGGTGAGTTAGAAATGAACCGACTGTGCAGGTTTAGTCTGTGTGAAGTGCAAGCTGTTAATGGTATGAGAGATTTGACCTGGGTCATTTTTAAGAGTTCTGTCCTTTTTTCCCTAGTGACTGACTGTGGCCTAACCACCAAGAAGTCTAATAACCAGTTAAAAATTGATTGCTTCAACATCACTCGGCAGTTTATTAGCTAGTAATTTCAGAATGATGGTATTCAATGCAGAACTAAAGCCCAGAAAGAGCAACTTGATGTATGTATTCCTTGTCTCCAGACGTGTTTAAGCAGAGTGTATGAAAGCTAACCAGTTTTTCTTGTATGCATACTTCTGTGATGTCAGCTGAGCTGTGGGCTAAAACCAGCTATTCAAGGCATTTCATATAAACATGTGATGGGAACCAAGAAATAGTCATTCATGCCTTCCACATGTGAGTTATCAGGCACCAGGATAATAGCTGACTTCTTAAAAGAGACAGGCACCACAGCTGGAGAAGAGAGATATTCAAAAAATCTGTCTGCACCATATTGAGTTCCTAAGTACTCTCTTAGAGCTCGTCCTGAGATATTGTCTGGGCCTGCTGCTTTCCGAAGGTTAATCCTCTGTGGTGTCCTTCTGATGTCCACCGTAGACACACTGAAGGGCAGATCACCTGCTGATACCATGAACTTGGGGCTGTAGGAGGAGTTAGATAATAAGTGGGAAAAGACCTATTCAGGGCATCAGGCAGTGATGGATCTCGAAGACGGTCCACATTCCTCCATACCCGGTGATACACTTTATACACTTCCACATGCTTCAGGGGTCATTGGTGACAAAATGACCCTGTATCCTTTGAGCATAGTTTGCCTTTGCCCTTTTTATCCCTTCTTGGTGCTCACGCCAGCCCCTCTTTTTCACACCAGTGTTTCTTTGTAAAGTTTTCAAATTTGGCAGCAGGAGAATGGAGGCTCTTGGATTCACTCATACAATAGTGTAGCACAAATGGGAAGAAAACTATGCCAACAGTTCCTTGAATTTTGTTACACGGTTAGCAGTTTAAGAGATGAATATGACATGCTTTCCTAGTTAAAAAAAAAATATACCATTTTAGGACACAACCCACAATCAGCCTTAAGCATGTTGTATAGTCTTGTCAACAAGAAATGCCTCTGGCACCATCCTTTATGGGTCTTACTAAGTAAGACTATTGAACTATTTTTGTTGCCTAGAGTAATAAATACAAAGTCTTTAATATTTTCTCCTCGTTTACTTTAAAAAATTAGAAGAAGAAATGCAGCCTAATGTAAAAAAAATTAAATATGTATTACTGTGACAAAAAATAAGCACAGTGCATATCTAGTTTGCCCACATAGTTAGCTTGATGACCAATTTCTGGTTCTACAAAGTCATCCACACTAAATTCTAGAAACCTCAAGACTATATTCCAAATGAGCAGATAAAGTATCTTTAAACCCAAGTACAAACAGCTACAAATACATTTAGCAATTATATTGTGATAAATTCACTCTACCAAAAGATATATAAAAAGATTCAGTCCTGCCTTACCTTGATATGCACCTGTATAACCAGGACAACAGGGTAATGTTGTCTCTCTCTTGAGTGCAAAACAATCCTCCTGACGGTCTGGTGCCTTATCTTTTGCTAATGGTGAGTAATTTGTTGCAGGCTATATGTACTGTATATTGTGTTTGCATAAAACATAATGGAAAATACCTAAGACTGCAAAGATTTGATACAGCTCCATGTTTTGCTCCTATGTGGCAGAAACAGAATTTAGATAGACAAATGAGCTTTCTTGTTCATTGTCTCATCTTCTCTTTCAGTAATTTTTAATAAATTTTAATGTTGTCTAAAGAGAGGAGGGAGATATTATTCAAATGGTTTTATTCATGTGACATAATGCAGTTTGAAATCAAGCTCAGACCAACTCAATCTTATGACCCCCAAATGAACTGTCCCCAATCGACAGTAGAGTAGTCAAGTAGACTATTGGGGGTGGAAAGGACCCCAGCCTCCATGTGTAAAGGCTGGGTGCTAGACCCTTCAAATAGGCTTCACTTTCCCATTTAGCCAGCGTTTCTGATTAAGACTGCTGCTTATTACCTTGGTGATGGTAACATCATCGATGCACTTATTGATCAAGCAAGTGTATTGCAAGCAAGTTTCTAGCATCATCTTCCAAGTCATGAGTTGCTGCCTCTCTGACTACATGCCTGTTGGTACAAAGAAAAGCTTCACCCCGTTCATACTCCACAAGAACAAAGAAACTGTTTAGTTTTCTCCCTATAAATGTATGGATATTCATACTTTCATCACCCCTTCAACCAGCTAATCCTCAAAACTATGCATTTAACCTTCTTGAACTTTTTAAATCAGCAGAAAAGCAAAAACATACTGCTTTTTGGAATTGATCACATATAACTATACAACAAATAGTTGTTGGACACCACATGAGAAAATGTTCTGTCCAGACGATGTGTTAAGAACAAGCTGCAAGAACTGCCAAACCTTAAAGGCTGCGAGAAAAAGTGAAATCATTTTTTTTTACAACCCTATTAAAGAAAACATAATCCCCTGTTCTTGCAGAGTATGTTGCACCCTCTAGTTAGACATCAACAAAAGAAAAATGGAAAAAAAAGACACCAGCAGATGAAAAGCTATTGCATTGCTGTGCACCATTATGTTGACTGATCTTCCTATTTTATGACTGTAGATATCCCAAACAGTACAAGGTAGCAAAAATTTCAAATTGAAATAATTTTTAAAACAAAATCAGTATCAACGTCTGATGGTATCCCCTGTCAGAAAGAATTTCAACTCCCATCTCCAACAGAGCTTCAACCATGTCCTGGGTGAGGCGTGGGACATTGAGTCAGAGTGGGCTGTGTTCCGTGCCTCTATTGTTGAGGCGGCCAGCCGCAACTGTGGCCGCAAAGTCTTTGGTGGTCAACAGCAGTGAGGAATGCCGTCAACCTGAAGAAGGAGTCCTATCAGGCCTTTTCAGCTTGTGGGACTCCAGTGACAGTTGATGGGCATTGGCGGGCTAGGTGGAACGTGGCTTTGGTGGTCACTGAGGCAAAAACTCAGGCATGGGAGGAGTTTGGAGAGGCCATGGAGAATGACTTACAGATGGCTTCGAGGAGATTATGGTCCACCATCAGGCGGCTCGGGAGGGGAAATCAACACTGTGTACAGTGGGGATGGGGGGCTGCTGACCTTGACTTGAGACATTGTGTGGCGGTGGAGGGAATACTTCGAAGCAGAGTCGGAGGACCCTGGTGTTGGCTCTCCCATCTCTGGGGCTGAGGTCACTGAGGTGGTTAAAAAGCTCTTCAGTGCCAGGGCCCCGATGGTGGATGAGGTCCACCCAAAGTTCCTTAAGGCTCTGGATGCTGTAGGGCTGTCTTGGCTAATATGCCTCTGCAGCATCCCGTGGACATCGTGGGCAGTTCCCCTGGACTGGCAGACTAGGGTGGTGGTCCCCCTCTTTAAAAAGGGGGA
>JBAMHW010000014.1:27117595-27140041 GCA_037177495.1 Rhadinocentrus ornatus
CTCTCAGGAAGTGTAGCCGCTGCTGAGCCTTCTTGATGATGGCGGTGACGTTCTCTGACCAGGAAATGGTGGCCGAGATGGTGACGCCCAGGAACTAATGCAATTATAGTGTATATACAATATGCAGGAACATCTGTAGCAAAGAAGTTTCAAAGAAGTGGAGGATAACTAAGCTAAGACCCTGCAGGACTTCCAGATCCAGACTGATTGTGGTTGTAAAAAAAACTGCAACAGAAGTTAGTTGTGGCAAGTGGAGCAATCCCATGAAACAGCACCATCATGAAGCAGAAATGCGAGAATTCTGATGAATATCAAGGGCCAAAAGAGTAAAAAGGGGAATATTATCCTGTTTGTGAAGAAAGGGGAAGTTTACCATATATGATTCTAATCGATAAAGGGAAAGAAGAAGGCAACCTGAGGCTTTAACCAAAAAAACTTAATACAAGCAAGCAGTTCATGTTGAGACAGAGCAGATATCTGATTGTTTATACAATCAAGATTTCTGTGTTTAATGTTGTTGTTGATGGTTTTCAGCAGCTGCTGCTTTTTAAAGGAAACATTGTTTCTGTAACAACTGCTGACTCTTCAGACTTCATCTCAGCCATCAGTTGCTATGAGAAACTCAAGAGATGCAAATTAATGCATAACACTGAACATTTATATAACTGATGCTCACAAAACAGCAGACAATATAGTGAAAAAAGATTTCCCCTAACCTTTTCCTCAGTTTTTAATGTACTAAAGTGATGAATGACAGTTAACAGGAGTGGTGGAGGTTAAGTTGAGGCCTGAAAGACTAAGAACATAATCTAAGACAGCTCCTTGTTGTGTAGCACAAAAGGAAAAGTGCAATTTAATTGGAAGAAAGGTGAGAATTGCATTTCCACACTATTTTACTATTCAAGAAAAACGGACTATTACATCTAACTAACTACCTAAACTGTATGTTTGAATCATATCTAATTTCCAGTATGCTTTGCCATCGGTTAACACCTAAATTTGTCATTGGATCAGAAAATATCAGTTTGCTTTTTTTCTCTTTTCCTTGTTCCTCTTTAAAGCTCTTTAAAGTTCTTATGTATGAAAAAAGCCATATACATAAATTTTTATTAATATTGATTGATTGATTGATTGATTGATTGATTGATTGATTGATTGATTGATTGATTGATTGACATTTATCATAAAATTGTTTGGACTCTCCTCCCAATGTTAAAACCTTGCAGGACAGTCAATCATGTTTATGGCTCAATACAAGTACTTAAGTATCTTAATTGATGAGTATCTAACTTTTATATTTCGCATTAAAAACCTTGCTAAGAAACTAAAGCATGGGTTGGGCATTTGATATAGAAGAAAAATCCATTTTCAACTATCTTGCCAGAAAAAAAGCAAGTCAAAGCTACTTTCCTCCCTTTGATTGACTAAGGTGACCTATTGTATATGCCTCTGTTCAGTTCTTACACTCTCTGGACAATGTGTACCACAGTGCATTAATTTGTGACTGGCTGCCAAGCTCTTACTCACCACTGTATCCTTTATGCCAGACTTCAGTGGCCCTCCCTATCCATACGCAGACTTTCACATTGGTATTATATGGTCTACAAATCCATTCTTGGTCTGCTTTCCTCTTACCTTTGTGAATATACTTCATTAAGGTCGGGTAACAATTGTCTGCACTTAAAAATCTATTGTGGACCATGCAAGGTGGAACTGTGCTGAAGGTTTTCCTGTGGACCTGCTGTACATATAATAAAAAAAATGGTGGGGAAATCTCAACAAAAACAAACGCGTAAAATATTCTCCCAAAAATCCCTTAGACAAAAGCAAAAAGACCCTTACTGGCCATCAAAAATATTTAAACCCAACAGAAACTGAAGCTTCCCAATGTACTCAGCCCTGGTTCAAGTCCTGGCTTGTGGGCCTTTGTTGCATATAATGAGGAACAGTATACCTGGTTGGATCGAGACACGATAGGACACAAAAAATAGAATATTTGAAGATTTGTGTATTAAGCTGAATTATTTTAATACAGTTTTTTCTGTTCTGCCATTGCCAGCTGTACATGTTCACCATCAGGAATGTGCTTGCTCTGCTTGCTTCCTTGAGGTAGGTTACCAAAATCTAAATGCAATGAGGCAATTAAATATTTAATGATTTAATTAGCCACTTTTTTTATTTTTAATACACCTAAACATATCAAAAAGTTAATGGTTTAATCCAAATAGCAGTTTATCCAAAAATCCGACTTATTTTTAGGCCCATCTGTAAATATAAAAAATAAATAAATAAATAAAAACTCTAAGCACATGAAGGTTTTTTTTCTTTCTTTTTTAAATGTTTTAATGGTTTATATGTGGACTCTCAAAAATAAAGTACCTTATGAAGTTTAAGGATATTTATAAAGTATCCTTAAAGGTCCCATATCATACATTTTTTTCAACAATTTCATATGGGTGTCAGAGGTCCAACAATATTGTTTTTAAAGTGCATTACCCCAAATTTAATCTTGGTTCTTAATTTCAGCCATTCAAAAGTAGCTCCAGTTGATGGTACGACTTGCTGCCGCAGTTCACGGTACTTTTTTCTTTTTTTAAAAAGTTTTATGGTTATATGGCTTGAATGGACTGTGTTGCTTTCATTTACGTGGACCTGAGTCAAGTTTTTTTTTAACTGTGGATAAGCCACATCTCCCTAGATAAGCAACGATCCAGGTGCCGCTTCCGTGTTTGTCAGTGTTGGAACTCAGCACCAGCTTTACTGACTCACCTGGCTCTTTGTTGTCACGATGGGCATAGTTAAACTCTCTGTTTGGTCTGTTTTTTTTTGGATGTTTTTCTCGCTCTGCCAGCATCCTGTGGCAGGCTTATTTCGATATACAGCCGCTTGGTTCACTTCTAACTTCCTGAAACTTAATAGTAACAAAACATAAATTCTTCTAATTGGTAAAAAAAATCCGTTATCCAAAGTTAACAGTTTCTCTGTGACCATTTCCGACTCCATAGTCTTCCGTTCCCCCTTGTACATTGTCATTTCAATCCCACATCAATAATGTTACCCGGTCTGCATGTTTACATCTACGTAGCCTCAATCGACTCTGCCCCTCCCTCATCCCCCATGCTGCCGCTATCTGTGTTCACAGTCTTGCCATGTCCCATCTTGATTACTGCAACTCTCTCCTGTTTGGCCTTCCTCAAAAGACTCTCCATAAGCTTCAACTGGTTCAGAATTCAGCTGCCTGGATCGTCACTAAAACCCCCTCATATCACCATATCACACCCGCCCTATAGCAATTCCACTGGCTCCCAGTTTTGCAACATATCCAGTTCAAACTGCTCCTCTTTACCTTCAAGGCCATCCATAACCTCACCTCTCCATATCTATCTGATATCATCCATTTTGCCACCCCATCTCGCTCCCTTAGATCCTCCTCCTCCATACATCGACTGCCCTCTGCCTGATTCAGCACCATTGGGAGTCATGCCATCAGTCACTCTGCTCCCAGCTTTGGAACTCCCTGCCATCAGCCATCAGAAACTCCGATACTCTTTCCATTTTCAAATCCGAACTCAAAACTCACCTGATCAAAACTGTCTACTCATGGTAACCACTGAAATGCAAATTTACTCTGCCATTCATCCATTTATGTAATTTCAATGTTCTTCTGTGCACTTTGATTATTGTTTTATTCTTACTTGTCTTTTACATTATGTTGTTTTATGTTGTAAAGTGTCCTTGGGGATCAAGAAAGGCGCTTTGAAATAAAATGTATTATTATTATTATTATCCACTACCGAGGGAAGTAATTATTCCCCTTTGTGATGTCACAAAAGGAAAGATCTCAGATTCTTCCATTTGAGCACACATTTGCTAAAAGTGGAACAAGCAAGTGAGAAAGGTGTTACGACCCCTTTTGAAACTACAGGGTATTCACAGACCAGCGTCTAAACACAACCCAAGTTTGGCGAGCTGTGGGCCTGATGGATCACAGCTGCCTCGGATGTTGGCGCCTCGTCCTTTATAAAGACCCGAAGCTCTTCTCATTGGTCCTTGGGAAGGAAGCACAGAATGGGCAACGTCCAATCAGCATGGAGCAGAGGTTGGTCCATTCGAAGACATGCCTGAGCAGGAGGTGACCAATCACAGTGGAGTTGGGCAAAGAGGGACGTCTCAGCCAGATCTGCCACCAATTGTACTGGTGCAACCGGGCAGCAGTATTTACATAAATCACAACCAGAGGCTGTAGACCTGGGGACGTGACAAGAGGTGACAGAATTTTCTCATTTTTGGGCCTCATTTACAGGCCGTGAGGACACACATGACTGTAGGAAAACTTTTAGAAAGTGAATTTTGCATAATGTGGCCCTTTAAAATAATAAAACAAAGGCAAAATCACATAATTTACTGGTTATCACTAGATTTTTATTTAATTTCCTATCAGGTTATACATTACATTTGCTGGGAAAATTATTATGATACTTATAGGCACAGAGAGGAATAATAAATACTGGGAGTACCCTGCAACAACTGTGTAGAGACTTAAATACCACAGTGTCTCCTCCAAGCCACCATCATGAACTACTCCAACTGTCTCCCCTCTCATTATACAACCCCTGCCTCTGTCTTCACCCTCTCTTCTCTCTCCCTGTCCCTTCTCTCAGTATTTTCACCATCATCTTTAGCTGCATATGGGCTATTAGGGCCTCATAACTGTCAGGAAACCTGTGGCTTGCCTGGAGCAGTATACATTACTGTACCCCTTATGGTGAATCTTACTCAGTTCCAGCTGTTCTGAAGAGACAATGTGTGCAAAAAAAATGAGGCAGAGTCACTTAGATGGTCCAGGAATAAAAAGCTGCAGTACTGGTGAGAGTCTGCATAAGTGGAAAATTTAATCATTGTAAACCTAAAAGAATTCAAACTTGAGATAGTGTATTTTTTTTAAGACAGAATAATAAATACATATAATGAAAGTATGGGAACTATATGGTTAATTAATCTTTGAAAATATTACATGACAAATATTTAAATGCACAGAGAGCACCACAGTGAGCTGAAATGAAAACGCGTTGCCAGAAGATAATGCAGCTGGTGGTTTTTGTGAACATTGTTTAACCTAAATGTGTGTTTACAAACTGGGATAAGCTGTAAGTCAAGTTTTATTATACTAAGAATTTTAACTAAATTGCTTTGAGCTTTACCTGGTTGTTGTTTATAATTAGTACATGTGACACAATACTTAAGTAGCATATTAAATATTCACTGTTATTTAAGAAAATGTTTAATATAAAAAAAAACAGTTACAATCTAGCTAACATTTAGAGTAAATTCATATATGTTTAAATAATATGTAATATTCATCTGTGGTCTTTTTTTAAAAAAAAGCATGAAAAGTGGACATAGCACAATACTTTCCCCTCATTCAATTATTAGTACCTGTAGATTAGTTTTGGACCCATTGTAATTCCAAACAGTATGTAAGGAGTTTTCCCCCCATTTACTCCCCCTGAAAATTACAATATATGGGGAATTGTTTGATGATTGTGTTGAGCGGGAAGGCAGTGAACACTCATTTGCTCTGGAAAGTAAAGTTTCTTTTCCTTTATATTTTGTCTTTTTTTATACAATTTCTTTTGTCAAACAAGGCTTTTATCTGAATGCTAAAATGGAGGAAATGGCTGTTTAATATACTGATGTATGTATATACTGATGTAATGGAAGAAACCTTGCAATAAGAGTAGGAGGGGGCTTGGAAATGCAAAGGAGAGACTATAAGTCAATAATTGGTCCCATGATAGCTGATGAAGCATGACAAGAATGGGACTTAGACCCACGTGTGCAAAGCAATACAGATTAGCAGTCCATTGCCTCAACTATTCAGTCACATTATGCTTCTGTTATGGCTTTGTGCTCCTGTGCAAAACTAGTCATATTTCAATGACAATCCAACGGCCTGGCAGTAAGACTAAGATGTTTGTCTCAGAGCCACTCCCTGGGCTGAATGGGCAAGTTGCAGCTTTCAGACTGGTTCCCAGCTGCTGGCAGTCGCTCACTTACTTGGTCTGTCCTGGTGAATAGTAGCTAGGGGCTAGCACCTTATGCACCTGTTTAGCATGTGGAGAACTGCCACAGTCTACCTTGACAGGGTCAAGTTTGTGAGCAGCCCATGGTATTCGGGGATCAGATTGCACACCTCCGGCTATTGTCAGTCAGTTGCTCGCTCTGTCCTATCCAGGTGGATTTTGATTTGAAACGTCTCACTGAACATGACACACCCTGGCGGCTAACTGTCAGTGGCTGTTGGTTTAGGCTGGCAAGTGGCCCCCAGCCACTGCTTTCCCTTTACTGGAATCTTCTCTGGGCTTTTGCTACCTCTGGTTTAATGTTAAATATCATGACAATCCCATCTTGCAATAGTCAAAAACCATCTGTCCTACTTCGAAATTGTCACACATCTATGTACAGCATCTTGTTTGCTTGTTTTTGTTTTAACTGGTAATACATTTTGAAACACTACAGATGAGCTAGAAACCATGAAAAAGATACCATAGGTCCACGTTTTAGGACTTTACATCAGTACAACCATGTATTGGAAACAATTTTTTTTTTTTTTTTTTTTTTTGAGATTGGCAAGCTTAAAAAATGGGGGAAATTTTTTTTTTGTTATGTGATTGACAACATATACTTTATTTGGGTGGCTGGAGTTGCTATAAACTGAAATGTTCAGAAAACATACAAGCCTGTATTTTTTTTATTCAGATTGGCTAGATCCAGAAATGTATCATTAAGTGCGCCATTATTGTCTACTTCAACTTGAGATGATGCTGCATTCACTGTACCTTGGAAATGAGAAATTAAAACTCGTGCTTTTCAGTTGACTAAGGAAATAAGTCAACTACACATGGTCTACAACTGCTTTGTTTAATGTTTCATAAAACTGCATTAAAACTAATTGGCAGTTTTATTTCAGTCAGACAACTCACAAGTTAGTGAGCATGCATGTTTTTAATCAATTAAATATTGGAGTAAATGCTGAAGAATATTTTCTTTTAACTGGAGACTACAGGATGATGGCAGAGGGGCTAAAAATTTATAGAGATCACAACCTTTGCAGCAAACATAAAGCAAACAGCAAAGAAGGGGAAGTGTGCAGCTTAAAGGTCCCATATTATCAGTTTTTTTCAACAACTTCATATGGGTATCGGAGGTCCACCAACATTGTTTCCAAAGTGTGTTACCCGAATTCAGCCTTGGTCCTTATTTTCAGTCATTCCAAATGTGGCTCTAGCACTAGAACTACCAACCAACGAAAATTTTCGCCGGTGCGTGGTCTCGAGGGGGGGCTATTACATCTCATCATCTGCCTGTTATTATGTAAAGTTACTGACATGAAGAATTTACACATTTTGCAACTGGCTCCCCACCCCCAGTTAGAAAGTTTCTAACTTTCAGATCAGCTGCTTGTTGATCCACTGAGTGCATTAAAGGAATTTTATGTGTGATAAATTATGATGTTGAACATCTGCGCCATCAGATCTCTAGACCGGCATATGACGTCACTGCCAGCAATCAGCTGATAGACGACAGTGAAAAATGCCATCTGATTTTACTGATCTGTAAAATCAAATCAAATAATTTCAGGGAAGTAAAAGCTCCCTTTAGTTCCATACTGCAGGGCTGCCAACTCTCACACATTGGCTGTGCGACTCAAGCATTTGAGTGGCTTCTCACGCTCTCACGCTAAACCTCCGATTTCGCACGTTTATCAGTGATCAGTCAGACACGCAGTGACGAGGGGAGATATTTCAGCTCCACAAACAGCAACGATGCACAGTTTGATGTTTTACCTTCATTTAACATCAAAGAATCTACCATAACACAGAAACAAAGGTGATGAGGCGAACTAAGGAGGAGGAGGAGGACAGGTGCTGCTAGGGAGGAGGCATACGTTACCCTGAGTCTGTTGGTGCTGCAGGCAGGTACTATCAGGTACTATCAGAGGGAGAAAATGCAAAGCTGGTGGATCCCGTATGTGGAGCAATGTAACTGGTTTTTGGGGAAGTGATTTACATCTGCCTGCTGCAAGATTTGTGTTGTTTTGTGTTGATGTTTTAACAGCATTAAGTCTTCCTGTTTTGTTAAAATGTGCAGTAATAACTGAAACATACAAATAGAGAATTTATAATCTGATCAAATGTATACATTTATATGGATTTAAGTTGCAAAATCATTCCAATTGAGGGGCAGCTTCTTATTAATTTCTTAGAGAAGAGAGGTAAGCAGCACCTGAACTAAAAGCTCAGTTTGAGCTGATGTCAGCAGCAGTTGTCTAGGCAACATGTTAAGATTCATTTAGGGACAACAGAATTTCATCCAAGTTGTTTCTGCCTCAAAGCTAAAAACAGTTTCACTTTGTATCAATAGTTTAGTCCTTTCCCACTGACCAATCATGACAAATTTGGTATCAATGGATTCCTTGTAATTTCAGGATTGTGTTATCTGATTAACTAAATGCACCAGAACCCAAAGTCTGTAATGTTGATAACACATGATCTACTGTAATTCTTTAAATTAACAAAATAAAACAGGAAAATTCTCCTACTTTAACCCACAATGACAGATCAATAAGTCAGAGTCTGATTATTATATCTCCTACTGTACCTTATAGAATATCTTACCTGGAAAAAAGGGGAAAGGGCTGTTTAAATAGTTATTACTAAATTAATTCATGTAGTGCAATAAAAATAAGGGAGTGACATGAATCAGAAAGTGGACCTGTGATGAACTGGCAACCTGTCCATGTGTACTTGCCTCTTACCTGCTAGTTGCTGGGATAGGCTCCAGCTTCCCTCAACCCTGAATTGGACTAAGAGGTATAGAAAATGGATGGATGGATGAATCCGAAAGCTGTCCAGCCTGCATCTTATAAGATACAGAGTATCTTAGATTTAATAGAAGAGGGCTAAACATGACTCATGTGTTTGTTGGTGTATTCTAGCAACTGGCTTATTGAATAACAATCATATATACTGAACCTTTTAGCACAATTTAAATATTGTTATGTCAGGGTCCGAAATTAACACTCGCAAGGCGCCGAATTCAAATAAATTTTTCATTTGCCGAGTAAATCTCAGAGGGTTATACGCCAAATGGAGAGTAAATGTTTGTACCAAATTAGTTGTTTTTCAGTCTTCCTTTTGGTGGATTTCTTCTTCATGTTACTCTGCGGTTTGCATGTATGAACAACGCGCATGTAGACAAACATACAATGACGCAAACATACAATTACGCAACCATACAATGACGCAAACACTCGCACGTGACACGACAATGCGCTCGCACCATTTTAGTTTTGTTTACCATTTAGCTCAGGCTAACTAAGTAGGGTAAATATGTCCAGCTTTCCAGAAGAAAGCTCGGTGAACTGGAGGATAAATCAGCAGGGCTTACAGCCCCAACCAGAAAGTTCAGTGGAAAGTGATGGCTTGGATTTAGCGGCGCCTTCTGTCTGCTTCACGGCCCGGTTCCGCTCACTTTTCACGCGCCAACTGTAGGCGGTAACACACCGGCGCATGCCGCGCTGTCAGCACTCTGTTGGACGTGATATTAACCTATTAGGTTAGCTTAGCTGTTTTCAACCTGAAAGGTGACGACAGCTGCATAATGGCGTAATGTCCGCAAGACTACGAACAGCTGTCGACCGATAATCTGATCAATAGAATAATAATGATTCCTCTTATTATTATATTAATCCGTTATTAAGTTCATTATTATTATAAATAAGTTTTATGATTATTGTTACACTATTTATATTCAATAATACTGATTTATTATGAATCAGATCAATTTTTGTTAAGTTTATTTTTTAAACAATAAAATAAAAAGCAAAAATCAGGGAGTCTGATCCCACTAAAGCTGTAATGCTGTGGCACAAGGACTGTTAGGAGCAGAAGGCCAGACTTCACCAAGAGTAGAGAGGGAAGTCTGGTTAGGTTTTGGTTAATGAATTCAGACATTAACACTTTATCAAATAAAACCATGTTTTTGTTGCTTTTGTTTAATGTTGCTGTGACTTCCACTTTTAGTTTGGATACTACACAACACAGTGTTATAGAAATCACATGTGTCTAGAGGTATGTGTGTGTAAAACAATTTAATATTTTGGCTGGTAAAAAATATGTTTGGCCGGTGGATTTTTTCAGCTACCGGCCAACTTGGCATCATCATTACGTCTAGATGAGGCTGAAGTTCTTCAGTTTGCAATCCATCATCTGCAGCTGCTTCAAACAGAATGATCTCAGTTATACTGACATTTACTTTTATTCTATTGTATGTTCTGCTATAAGCAGGTTCGGAAAATTTTGTTATCTTGTTTTCCACATGTATTGATTTTCGTACTTTCTCACCATGATGATGAGCTAATAATAAAGGCCTCAAAAAGGCCAAAAGCCAGTCCGACAAGGCACACAGAGCTAGGTAAAACATTCCCTGTGTCTTGTCTCAGTGTCACTTCCTTTTTGTCATTACATTTCAGTATACACACGATTACATACTAAATTCCCTGGTTTGTATGTTTCACTTCTTCCTGGTTAGTATGTATCATCTCTGAACTAAAGGGAAAGTTAGATCCATCTTGCATTTGTAAACTGGGTGGGGGAGATTGTAGTCTACCTCATTTGAAAAACAATGGGTCAGTAAGTGGGGTGATTAACTGTAGTAGAGGGAGGGGGGACTGCAGGAGAAACTGGAAATCCTGGGATTTCTAGTGCTAGTGAGCTCTACTGAGAACGGGCTGTTTCCATGTCTGAACCCTAAAATGTTCAGGAATGGTGCCTGCACGTCCCTCTCTGGGAGAGGATCCGGCTTTCGCTGGCACCCACACGGTGATTTTAGAGGGCAGGCTCAGCTACCCAGGGGGAACGGGTCAATGACAGTATTCACTGCCGGGGGGAATGTTTTGTTTTTCCCTTCGTGCGGTCACAAAGGGAAAGATCTGAGAATTACCTGTTTGAGCACACATTCGCTAAAAAGTGGAGCAAGCAAGTGAGAGAAGAGACAGAATTTTATAGTTTTGGGGCCTCATACACATGCCATGAGGACGCATATTTTGTTAGAAAATATTTAGAAAGTCAATTTAGCATATTATGGGACCTTTAAGTAGACCACCCAGATTGGATGCGTATGTTTGACATGTAGCATGAAGGAATGAGGCAGAGCGCATGGGATGCATGACTGGAGGAAGTTGGACCACTGACAACCACCTAACATTCACAACTAAGCTTGGCATGTAAAATCTCCTAGCAACTAGGATAGGTTAAATGCAGAGAAAGAACTTCCCAGTTGGGATTAATAAAAGTAGAAAAAAATAAATGACTTCTATGCCCATCTTTACGACTGTATGTCAGTAATTCTTACACAATGTGGCTTTAAATTATCCCTATGTAACCTTTTGACCTTAAAACACAGCACGTGTCCTTAAATAATTTCAATGAGGCAATGTGAGAAAATTAATAAAACAGTGGCAGCTAAATGTGGCTTTTAATGATTTTCTGGAACTGTGTTACAAGGTTCATGAGCTGGTCATTCATGAAAGCTATGTCCTTTGGCTTCAATCCTTTCACAGCTTCTAGAGCTTTATGAAGAAGCCATATCAGCTGCTTCAGTGTGCTGTTTAGGACAATAGATTGAATGTTCGGAGGTTAAAAAATGCGCAAAACAGCTTTCCTTGACCTGGCTGTGTATTCTCAGTATTTTAAGGAAACCAGCTGACAGCCTCGTTCAAATGTCCAGAGTCAAGGTCTTAGTTTATCTTGTCGGTCTTTGTATTCAGTGGTCTGTCCATTTATCTATGGTTGTAATGGCCTGTCTGTGAATGTTTAGTTAACAATCCATCTGGCCTGACACAATGTGACTCATGCATTTGTGGACTGAATCATTGCATTTGAGAGATCATGTGCAACTAGATGTCAGGTGATGGAGAACCATTGGTTTTCTAAAAAGGATAAAACAAAGTATTAGTATTAGCAGGTATTCATCTTTATGTTTGGAATATAAAAGGAAGTAGAAAATATGCAGAGAAAAACAGTTCTTGAGTTATTTATTCTATAGACCGTTTCAAAGTTTGCAAACATTGTAACGTTTTTGGTGGGCGGAGCTTAGCCTGGGGACAAAAGGCTAGAGGCTAGAAGTTATGTTATCTTTGGTTCAGAGAGTGGGTAAGGGTTGGGGCGGAGAGGGGTTTTCGGGACAGTAAGGGAGGGGGGCTGGTGGATTGGAGGGTTGGTCGGTAGGGCGTTGGGTTGGCGTGGCCCAAGGTGGTTTTGCCTGGGGCGGTCGGGTTCCGTTGGGTCTCTGCTGGGGGGGATGGGTGGCCCTTGGATCTGTGGGTTGCCCGCTCTCCATGCAGCAGCAGAGCTTGGTGCCCTGCTGGGCCTGCTCACCGTCGCCCTGGGCTGCTCAGTGCCCCTGCCCCTTCGCACCGGGGGGGCTCCGGTCTGGGTGCCCCTCTGCTCTGGGCTGAGTGGGGGCCGCTGCTCTCTCTGCTTTGGCTATGCTGGGCTCTGCTCTGTAGACCTGCTCGTCTCTCCATCCACTTTCAACTAGATGTTGTTGATGTTTGTGTGTTGGTACGGCTCTCTACAGATACTGTACTTTTTCACATCATCATTATCCTATTTCTTTATTCATCATGTAGTACTGTGGTAGTTTATATTGTTTTTGTGAAGACTGATGTGATTTAGGTAGCCTAAACAACTTTTATTTCCACATTTCAATTCTATCCTTTTCTCTTTTTCTCTCTTCCTCTATCTCCCTGTCAGGTTCGGCACTGACATATCAAGACTAAACAAAATAAGATTTTAATAAAAAAAATAAATGTGTTCCAAAAGATCAAGGGCACGTTTTCTTTGGTAATCTGTCCGGCAAAATATGGCACACAGACCGCCTTTCTGTATGTTAGGACGCTGGACAGGACAGGGTGAAAAAAAAAGGCTGGCCTCTGCAAGCACATTGGCTTCTATAGGTGGCTTTGTTTGCTTGGAAAGTCCGGTATGTTTGGGGAGGTGTGGATGACCAAACAAAATATTGTTTAATGCAGATCAAAGAAGGGAACTCTGGTCCTCCCGGGGTGCATCCACACCAGGATAGCCCGCTAGACCCTGTCCCAATGGGGACTCGGTTCAGTTGGGGTGTGCAATATTCTTCCAGACCGAGACTGCGTTTATGCTGCGCTCCTCCAATGAATCGGACGTTTAAAAAAAACACATTCCACTTCCGATCAGCTGTTAGAATTACAATGATAATAATAAGTACCTATTATTTATACACATTCATACACTAGCAATGTCGAAACTGGAGTCCAGTAGAGTGAATGGCTTTGGCCAAGGACACAACCTCAGATTGTCTGGGGAAGATGGATTTACAGCCAACCTTCTGGTTAAGTTATAATTCAAACTATCAATTAGTCTTATTGGCTATTGTTGTTTTTAATGATAACATCTGAAGTTTTGCCTCATTATATTTTTGTTGATTCTGTATGTCTATAAATGAATATGGCTTAAATCCTTCTATTATTTTAGGTTAAATTTAATCTTGTTTTGCTTTTAAGAATTAAACTGCACACATTTATTGCAGCACAGTCTGCCTCCTCGGCTACAGCAGCCACCAAACACTACCGCCCTTAGACCATTACAGACACATAAAATGTTAAAAATGTATTGCTATTACTGAAATAGAGTGGTGACCTGTCCAGGGTGTAACCGGCCTCTCACCTGTTAAAATGCTGGGATAGCCTCCAGCTTACTCGTGACCCGTAATGGACTAAGCGGTACAGATAATAAATGAGTATTGCTATCAAAGAAAAATGTAGTCTTTTTTCAAGTATTTCATGACTGTTGTTTTACCCCATGGTTTATTTGTAACTTTTCATTGTTAATCATTTTCCTTAAAAAAAAGAAAGAAACGTATTTGTTTAATTACAGTTGTCCAGAATGACTTGTGTTGTTTAATTATTTCATAACAAAAGCCATTAGTCCAAAGAAAGGTCTTGAGAGTTAGATTACCTGTCAGCCGGCACTAAAGTATTATGGCTTTTTCTGCTCCAGATGGCTGAAATGGTGAGGCCCCTCTGTGTAACTAATGGCTGTAAAATTATTGTTCAGTTCTTTGCATACATTTAAGACTTTAGAAATGGCCTTTTAGCATTTTCACTGACTCTTTATCATTAGGATGTAAATAATTCAGTGCGCAAATAACAATTTGATCAATTACATGTAAAAAAATGATCTGTTGGATAGTTACTTCACTATAGAGCCCAGGATTTTTTAAATATACATGGGTAGCTGTTAGTGACTGGATATTGAGATGTTTTCTAAGCTGAAATTATATAATAAAACAAAATAAAAGATAGTTTTAAAGATGTGAAAGCCTTTAAACAAGTCTTTTAGATTCAGATTATTACTGAGCAAAGGACATACTGTATTTGATTAAGATCAAATTATATTTTATCAGCTTGAAATCACAGAGGGGATCACTCTGCTAGTTCATTCAGAAAATCAAAGATTTTCTCACTTGGGTCTTTTAAAACTAACTATTGCAATAAAAATACTTGAATGAGCTAAAAAAATCTGAGTTTCATTCTGGCCTTAAAGCTAAGCATCGCATAAAATAATTTATTTCACTTACATGACTTGGGGCCCTGTCATCGACTGCCATCCTGTCCACAGAGTATAGTCTTCTTTAGTAATATCTGAGTTATGCTCCAGTGAGAACCTACATCGTTAGTGTACATTTAGCTCAACTGAAGCTCTGGCTAGTCTATCCGTTTCCTCTGTTAGACCAGAGTCCACCTTGTGTTTCTTTACTTGTCTGACTGCCTAGTTGCTGATTATGGCTCTTACTACAGTTAATGTAGCATATTTGCTTTAGTCCTGACTCAGCTTCATTCTACTCTGGCCTTTTTAAATTATTTATGTTTTATTTTTTTTTTACCTCACAACACTTTGATCCACAGTAATTCAAGAGGTCTGGGGAGAAACCATACAGTTGTACCTTTTCTTGGCTGTTTTTTGCCCTGACAGAAATTTTTGACCTAGTATGATTGTTTATCCTTGTTTTCTTTAAAAAAAAAAAAAAAAAAAAAAAAAAAAAAATTATACAAGTAAACTCTTACCCAGAAGAATAGAATTTTAAATTGATATCCTCAACTATCCTCAGGGACCTAAGTCAGTGATAGCCATCTGGCGAGAAGGCCATGGAAGAAAATTTGAAGAAATTTATTCTGTTTCCTTATAATACAGCTGAAAAATCATGTTTTTGCGTCATGAATTAGCTGTTTGTTGACCTTTCACTTCTTACTCTCCTGCAATTAAATTTCACATATTGTTATTTCTAGTGATATTCTTCTTACTATGTTTTAAACTTCTAAACCATGTTAAAAAACAAACAAAAATAAAAAAACTAAAACAAAAAAATTTACTTTTTAAGCTCTGGCCAGGTGTTATATCATTACAGCTGGACAGAGTGGTTGGTTTTTTGTTGTTTTTTTAACTCAGAAGATGGTTTATTCTGGGGCTTGAATGAGACCCAGGCTCTGATAATACAATCCAAAAGCATTTCATAAAAGGACGTAATATTCTTTTAACAACTACAAAAAGCAGCAGAATAAGTGGCACCAAGCAAACAGCCAATGCTGCTGCACACGATGCTGAAAGAAATTGAGTGGATCACCTGCATCGTTCAGAAAAGTTTATATAATAAATTACTAAGCACACAACGCTAAAAAAAATATTGCTATTCTTTTAATCGAATTCTTTAAAGTCAGACAAAGAAAAATGGAAGAAATGTATTTTTTTTATCTGATATCTTTATTTGCTCCTATTACAAAATGTAAAAAAAAGACCATTTCAAAAATAATTTTTGTGTATTAACGGTTTAATATCAAGTGATATGTCAAAATTATTGTAGTACAATATGGTATTTTTATTGTATCCACCAGGGGGCAGTAGACAAGCATCAGATTTTATACTACAGGGTTTTCAGCCACGATTTTACCACAAAGTGATGAAAAATGTCTCAGAAACTGTATTTATCAAATATGATACATATAGAGTTCAGAAATATACTTCTCCAGTACATCTGTTAATTAGAAAAAGTTATGTAAACAAATAGTAGCATTTTTTTGGGCAAAGCAAGGAGGTGCTTTTGTAAAATAAACAGTGCCTCTGTTGGAATTAGGTATAATTTCTATTGAAAATAAATGCATCCATTCACAATGAGTAGCTGCTCTGGGAATAACATGCATGCATTAAATTCTTTCTGGAGGTTTTTTCCTCGAGTGGCAGCTTAGAAATTGTGCAGTTCTGGGTAGAGGGGGTATTCTAAAGACTTTCTCAGAATTCTTTCCTTGTTCTTTGCATAGTAAGTGCCCTCTTTTTCAGACTATAAACCTCAGGTTGATACGTTTCATCAGTGGGAAGCTGAATCTTCCAAAGGGATTGGATAGGATTTTGATTAGCACATCATGTGGCAAATCACAAGTGATGAAAGACAAGAATCATACTATTATGTGAAAGAAATCAGGGGGACAGACCATAAATCAAAAATGATAAAGGTATTGCTTATCTTTGAAAAGTGAATAACTACATATTGGGACCACTGTGGGAATTAAACAAGCAGACTACTGAACCAATAACCTCCCCTTTTTTAGCTTTCGACCAATAAAGTGATATGATCACAGGTCACGTAAGTCTGTCAGTCATCAATCACTTTTAGGAAGCATGCGTGCGCTGCTCAAGCTGCGAATTAGCTTGTAGCTATGGATACATTTTGAGTTCTTTCTACAACAAAAGTGTGGATCTAAAGCAGCTAAAATAAAATATTACAACAGCTATCTGGACTTCAGTTTTATTGAGAACAGTGATGGAAGGCCAAAAGTGTCAAGCGTCTTCAGGTGCTAGCAAAAGAAGCCATGAAGTTAGCTAAACTAAGGAGGCATCTGATGACAAAGCATCTGGAATTTAAGGACAAAACTTAAGCTTTTTTTCTGGGGAACAGGTGAAGATTGCCTGCGCCAAAAAACACAGATGGTGAGCCTGGTCACAACTTCAGAGAAAGCCAGAAGGCCTCTAGTTTAGTGGTTAAATGGATTGCAGAAAGTAAGAAGCCACACTCCGTCGGTCATGATCTTTTTCTGCCAGCAGTGGCATAAATGTGTGTAGTTGTGCTTGGGAGGGAAGTTGCTAACAAACTGGCTTCATGTGAGTTCATGTTTTTTATTTAAACTGTTTGGATGCTACTGGTGACCTGTCCAGGGTGTACCCTGCCTTCACCTGAAACACTCCTGGGATAGGCTCCAGCTCACCCCGCGACCCCTACTGGGAACAAGCGGTACAGAAAATGGATGGATGGATGTTTGGATGCTTTTATGTATGGTTGCTTGTACTGATAGCACTGCAGCAGTGACTGGCTGCAAGAGTGGAGTTACATGTGGATAAAATCTGCCAATCTGAGGATTATAGATGCTAACTGTGAGCTGCATCGTCAAGCACTTCATTCAAAAGAAATACTGTTTTGAATGCAGCTGTGACTGCAGTTAATTTCATTAAGTCAAGGGCACTGCAATCGTGTTTGTTTGGACAAACTTTGCTGTGATGTGGATGCTGACCATGATTTTATCACTCTGAGGTACACTGGCTCTCTCATAAAGTTTTGAAGTGGGTGTTTGAGCTATGCAGAGGAATTGTAGAGTTCATGAAAGTGGAAAAACCCAACTTCTCACATTTTTTTTACTGATCCAAAGTGTGTGGCCAAGTTGGTATATCTCACAGATATGTTCACTACACTGTAGAGCCTCAATCTCTCATCCAAGGAGATCAAACATCCTATTCTTTGAAGTCAGCAAGAAAAACTGCCTTTATGAAGAAAACAGACTTATGGAGAAGAAGGATAATAGATGGGATAACAGACATGTTCCCCAACCGAGTTTCTCAACACAAATAACCCATCTGTTGCAACTGTGAAGGATGGCATCACCTTACACCTTACGTCATTGAGTGAGTATTAAGAGTATCCCGAACTTATTGCTGAGCCCATGCAAAAATTGCTCCCCTTTCCAATCTAACTCGTGTGAATCGTCATTTTCCACTTTGACTGCTATGAAAAATAAATACATGGCTGGTTTACAAGTGGAGGATGTTAGAGTTTATTTGTCACCCATCACTCCAAGAATAGACAAACTTGTGAGAGACAGGCTTAACTTTCTCACTAATAAAGTGAGTTATTGATAAATGACCTGTGATTTACAAGTGATATGTAGTTCATTAAACCTACTGCAAATACTGTTGACAAGGTTTTGTTGATTTTGCTTAATTTTCTCCTTTTCTTTTTTTAAAAAAAAAAGTTTAAATGCAATTTTGTATAAGGAAGAGAGCAAAAGAGAAAATAGAAAGAAGAAAGAGAAGACAAAAACACAACAAATAGAAGGCAACGACTTTTCCTTCCAAGCCATCACCAGACAACAAATTGCTACACCCAAATGGAAACACACCAAAAAATTTCCTACGGCGTTCACAAAAAAAAGAAAAAGAAAGAGAGCTGACAGTAATCAAGTTCCAAAATAACAAAACAAACAAAAAAAAGGATCAGATTGATTGCATGTGTGACTGACTAGTATTTGGGGGATTGACTGCAGTGATGCGTGGCAGGTGTGTCCGTGGCAGGGCCTGCTGACACAAACGTGTCACAACAACAATCGAAGTGCCAGATTCACACTTACAGAGAAAAACAAAAATATCATTCAATACATACAGACCGGACAACTTAGTGACCATCTAAGCATGCAAAGTACGGGGAATGAGGAGTGATCGGTGATGAGGAGTGAATCACAGCATCTTACTCCCCAGCACCACCCTCTTCTTCCCACCATGCACTGTGGGAGACAGGGGATCCCCGAGGGCCAGCAGCCCCACATCAGCGCAGACAATCCAGGTCCCGGCTCCTGGGGCAATCACGTCATTCTGCCCACTCCTGGCAGCACCCAGGGGAACAGGGGTGTGAGAGGTCCCCATTGTCCTCACCCCAAAAAGTTTGAGAACCCCTGTTGTAAGGAAACCTAAAAGCCACATCTTTAAAAGGATCTGACTTCCCATTATTATTAGATAAACTACACAGCAGTAGAGTGTCTGAGATGACTCTGCGAGACAGGATCAGGAACTCTAGTGAGAATAATAGGATCTTAGCTCATTTAGTCTGAATAGATGTTGGCTGAACCCAAAAGCTTCTCATGTGCTTACCTCTGGTGATGTTCCAGGACTATCCAACTGAGATCATGATCATGGAATTTGAGAAGATCGTGCAAAGATGATATAGCTTATCTGGCTTGGCTACAACTACAGATATTGACTACTTTGTGTTGTTTGCTGCCACCACAGATATGAAAGCGTGCTGACTACACTGAACACCTACACTGTTTATCACTTATTTACAAACTTGCCAATAGCTTTGTGTTCTGTCCACTTTGCCCAGAAATCTGCTGTAACATAAAGATAACTATGAGGAACTACAGTAAGCATTAATGTATGTATTGCACTTTGTAAATACGTGATTTTCATTTTCCTTGTCATGTGCAGCACAGATTTTAGTGTGTATTTGTGGTTTGTGCTTGATACAAAATGGAATATGGGATGTCAGCAGCAGTTTCACCTCTCTACACACCAACAGTTCTGATAGTAGACCACCCTGAGTGGTAGGTATGAAAGGAGCCAGCAGTCTGTCTACCTAGAGCAAAATTTGGAAAATGATAATGGATAATGACCCTGCTACAGGGTCATGAATGCAATGCAGGAGGAGTCTGGAGGAAAACCCCTGTGTTTTGATATTTCTCAACTCCAGAAGAAGTTTCTCATTTTAATGCTTTCTCTTTGAAAACCAAACAACCTGTCCAGAGTTCTTTACATTTTTACTTCCACCACCGAATAGGAAAGGGGGAAAAAAAAGGACCAAAGTGTTTCCGGATTGGTCTCACAACCAGAGAGTTGTACAGATTTAACTGATTGATTTTGCTTTATTGTCACAATTTTGATTGATTGATTGATTGATTGATATTTATTTATTTCGAGCAAAAAATAACACAAGTTAATCAGAGTAAAGAAAAAAGAAATAAATATATATAAATAACAGTTACTATAGAGTCCGAAAAGAGCATATATAAATAACTATAAATTTTTTTTGCCCCCTTTCATAATCACAATTTTATCTTCCTTACAGTTGTCACATTAGTTCCTTAATTATCAGTTTTCAGGTTTTCTTTTAGTAAAAAATAATTACAGAAATAAATATTTATAAACATGTACACATACACACATCTGCATATATATGTACACTTGTACACACACAATGCAAAACAAATGCACATATTGTGCTTGTTTACCATTGTTCTTTTTCTTTATACTTTTTGAATAACATTTCTTTCTATTCCATAGTTTTTACACCATATACTGTAAGGCACATGCTTTTCATAGTTGTTCTCACACTTAAAATCTTCAGATTTAATTTTTCCCTTCAAATTATATACCCCTTCACAGTTAAAGAAACTTTTTTGTATGTGGTCGGGTAATTAATTATTTCTAGCTTTGTACATTATTATTGCTGTAACTCCACCAAATCACTGCATTTTAGTGGTTTTAACTTTCAAAATAGATTTGTATGTTCCCTATATCCAACTTTTCAAACAACCCTTATTGCTTTTTTTTGTTGTATATTTAAGAGATGCAGCGAATTCTTGTGTTTCCTGAAAGCACAAAACAATAATTTAATTATGGCACAATCAATGAACAGTACAGAACATAAAGGGATTTTTAATCCAAAAAATATTTAGATTTAGTCCTATCTGCAATATTCCTGTCTGAATTGTCTGAACAAACTTAATATGTAATAATTACATCAATAAATTTATAGTCATATACCCTTTTAATTGTTACATCCTCTATCTTTACTTGTCTCCCAATTTCTGTACTACAATTACCAAATAACATAATTATTTTTATTTAAATTCCCTGATAATTTATTTATATCAAACCATATTTTTACTTTCTTTATTCCCTGTGTGATTTTTCCCGGAAACTGCTGCAAGTCTTCTTCAGTACATAAAATATTAGTATCATCTGCAAATAGGATTCGTTTCTATGTGTCTGAAACTTTCCAAATATCATTTATGTACAGAATAAAGAGTTTTGGCCCCAACACTGACCCCTGGGCGACTCCACAAATAATGTCCAAACAATTTGATTTGTGTTCACCAATCATAACATACTGTTGCTTTTTAGTTAAATAGCGCTGAATCCATTTTAGCACAACTCCTGTTATCCCATACCTCTCCAATTTATTAATCAAAATACCATGATCAATAGTGTCGAAGGCTTTTTTAAAGTTAATAACACCTGCTGCAAATAGCTTCTGATCTATACAGTTAGTTATTTTCTCCATTAAATGCAATATTGCTAAAGATGTTGATCTGTTGTTTCTAAATCAGTACAGATAGTCTGATAAAATATTATGTTTGTCAATAACTTTATCGAACTTTTTTTGTAAATAACTTTTGCAGTATTTCAGAAAACTGCAAAAGCAATGAAACGAGCCCGTAATTTGTTAATTGGTGTTTATCTCCTGTTTTGAACAACAGTATAACTTTTGCCGTTTTTTTTTTTACTAGGAAATGTTCCTGTTTGAAATAATAAATTGCAGATATGTCTTAGTGGTTTAGAAATTCCCAGAATAAACTTTTTGAGTATTGCCGTGTCAATTTCATTCCAGTCTGTTGATGCCTTATTTTTGCATTTACTTACTATATTTATTACCTCATTTTCTTCAGCTTTACAAATAAACATTGAGTTTACATTTCTTGCTATTGTTTCTTCATCTTTATCTTCCGGCACACCACTGTCATTAATTTCTCTTACCAGCTTTGGTCCAACGTTAATAAAGAACTCATTGAACATATTATTTATATAATTTATGTTGGTAATTTTTTGCCATTATTAACAAAGTAATTGGAAAATTATATTGCCTTCGACCTATAGGTAATAATACCATTGAATATTTTACAAATCCATTTTATATTTCTTCTATTTTCCTCTAACATTTTACAATTATACATATTTTACATGTTCTCATTATGGTGGTTAATTTATTTTTATACTTTTCATATTTTACTTTACTGCTTTCATTGTTCTACATTATACACTTTTTCTGTAAAAACTGTTTTTCTTCTTGATGGCATTTTGTAATCCTTTTCTAATCCGTGGGCAAAGATTATATTTATTTTAACTTTTATATTGTTTTATTGGGCAATGTTTATCATATTATAATTTGAAAATCTCTGCGATGGACTGGTGACCTGTCCAGGGTGTACCCTGCCTTCACCTGAAACACTGCTGGGATAGGCTCCAGCTC
>JBAMHW010000014.1:27168946-27191146 GCA_037177495.1 Rhadinocentrus ornatus
AGGAGCAGAGCTTGCTCTTGCCCTTTTGACTACCTCCTGGATCTCTCTCCAACCGGGCTCCTTCCCATCAAAATCCCAACTCAGAGTTGATTGAACTAATAGTTATCACCTGTTCCGAAATCGAAAACTGAGTTTGACAGCTCAGAGTTGGTCAACCCAGAGTTGCACTTTTAACTCAGTTTGTTGAATCTGCTTTCTGAAACGAGGCTCTGGTCTAATCATTATCCCTGTTTACATACTATCTTGAAACTGGATCAGGGCCCCATTTCAGAAAGCAGGTTCAACAAACTGAGTTTAAAGCTCTCTTCAAGAAATGGACACGCGATGTCTGACACTTCCTTCAGTCTGCAGGCTGCAGCTTAAGAGGAGAAACTCAGGGTTAGTTGAAGAAAACCTGCCAGCCAGTAGGTTAGCTTCACGGAGTCTGTTGCCACAGTAACTGACTCAGAGTTACACTGAACTTGCTTTGTGAAACCGATAACCCAGAGTTTCCTTTAACTCGGAGTCAGCTAACTTAGTTTTAACTTAACCCGCTTTCTGAAATGGGGCCCAGGAAGGAGGACCCAAAGCAAAACTTCACAGCAAAAGCGTAGAATCAATGTACTTTAATAAAGAACAAAAACTGGGAAGCAAGTTGAAAACATTTAGGCAAAAATATCTAAGGGGGCTATGCAGAAACCAAATATCAAGCGATTTCATAACACACTAGAAGTGATAGACGGAGAAAATGCTGGCCCACTGGACACATATAAGACAGATAAACTGGCAGGGCAGGATTTATATACCCACACTCAGACAAGGGAAGACAATGAGAAACAGGTGGAACACATTAGGGCGAAGCAGGGGCTGATTACAGAATGGTAGGAAGTCAAGATGCCTGAAACAAGACAAGGCATTAGTGCACATAATAAAAAATAATTTGTAAATATATATTAAAAAAAAAATGCTAGTTGTAGCAGCAGAGCTGAGGAATCAGTCTAAACACAAAACTAAGCCTAAATCAAAAGCAAAAGCTTATTAGGACTGCAGATAAGGTTGTTGCAAGAATGCACAAGTTTGCATAAATATGCTTACAGATACACAAAAAAAAGAACACCTCTTTGAATTACATAATATTTCAAAACTGGAGCCTAACAGAAGCTATAGCCTAAAATATTCATATTTACATGCTTTGAAGCAATGTAATTTAAGCCTCTAATTTCATGCATGTTTCACCCCATGTGTAAACCAACAGTGCAATCATTTAGGTGTGTACATTGATCATGAAAAGAAACATGCTTATCATCCTCAACTTGCCAAAGTCTTTACATATCCAATTCCTTTTTGGTTAAGAGTGTAGGCCAAACAGAGAAGTGATGGGCAAAGGCCACAACCAAAAAACCTAACTGGGATTGTTTTTAAGAAATGTGTAATGGAAGTGCTTGTAAATAAACCTTGAGAAAAGATTTTCCTGAAACCCTGCCTGGTAATTTTCTCCAGACAGAAATCCATATATGTGATGGATTAAGAGTTTGTTTTTGTTTTTCTTTTCTTTCTTTTTTGGTATTGATGAGACCTGATGCCTCTACCTGTATTAGAACCACTTAGTTACGTGAGTGCTCCATTTATCATCCGATTCTAAACAAACACACAGAAATATCCTGTGCTGGGAAGATACTGTTGTACATTTCAGCCTTTGAACTTTACAAGGCTGTATTATTGATATGTTACTCTATGAATTAATTCCTACAAACTCCTACTCTGTTTGCATGTCCTGTGGAAGGTATGCTACATTAAGCATGGTTACAAATAAGCTAGTAAAAAGATGTGACTAATTAAACCTTGACACACTGAGTCTTCATGGATACAGACTTACTAACCTTACTGCTCACAGGTGCAGCATCTGACTACATGGTTATGTCAGAGAGCCTTAAATCCATTGACTTTGGTGAAAATTCAGAAAAAAAAGCTGCAGTTTGACGGTGAATCGTTGGAGTAAAGGCTTGTTGTAAAAAATGAAAAAAACAAACCATAAGAAACATAATTCATAAAAGGCAAAGTGGAAAATTATCTTCTTGTTCATCTTACAAAATGTATAGTCAGTAGGTTGTTAATTACGTTTTCATCACCTACCAGGTTACCAGGTATACAAAAACGCTAGATGTTTAAGTGTAGGTACAGACTAAAGCCTGGTACACACATAAAGATTATTGGGCTGATTTTGCCCCAATTTCGCCTTTTCCTGATCAAGGAAAGCCAACAACTCCTGAATGCTGACTCTGGATTGTAACGTGGAACAGAATGTAGCCAATCAGAGAGTGGATATAAAGGATTTCCTGTTAATAGTCCCAAGACCACCATCATTACTTCATGATGTATGTCCTCTTCCATGCTGGGTGTTGTGTTTTCCGGTTGTTGCCATGGTTCTTATTTGTTTTTGTTAGATCATGTTTGATTACACAAAATTTCTTGCTCAGAGGACTAGATTCTAGACCGGTTGCGGGACAGCATCATTATGTGTGTTGTTTTTTTCTGAGGTTAACGGAACACGCCACACACAGTATGATCTAAATTGTTAAATACCTGATTTTTTATCTTCATGTTCTCATCTTTAGATTCATAAAATCCTTATGTGTGTACACAGCTTAAGGAAAAAGTCCTTTAGGATGAATTAAACAATTTTAGTCTTCTAGTTTCACCTCTTGGAAGATTTGTTTGCGAGAAAGTGTTGCATCTTAACACAACATACAGTTTATTGCTGCAGCACTGTTCTGTTCAGTTTTTTAAAGGTTTATGTCGAGTTTAATTTTGTTTTGTTTTTTTCTAAAGGGAGAGAACATAAGCACAATGAGGGAAGTACCTAAAAATATGAAGTTTCACTGTGCCAGTCATATTGAACATATTCACTTTAAGTATTGATCAAACTTTGGCCCATTTTCTACATTTGTAACTGAAAAGTATTTTAATGGTTTGAACTAAACTGGATAGTTTTTTTTAATTAAATACATCTGTCCCTATCAACAAACAAAGAAAAAACAAGTATTTAAAACTGAACATAAATTCACTGACAGAAAGGTGAAAATCTTGATGAGTAAAGTAATAATTAAAACCCTTTAATTGTTAAATCTATCAAAACAAAATGTCTTTTGGTGCTTCTGGTAACAGGAACAGCAGCAGCAAAGAAAACGAAAGAGCAAAACAGAACTGATGCTAACAAAATTATAAAGGATAACTAACTTCATCAATATTCTGTTGGGAAGTAAAACTTGCTTCATTAATAGCTTCCCTGACAGTAATCACCCATGAACGTGACACTGAGTGGCACAGTAAATCACCTGAAAGCACAGAGGAGGCTGAGAAAGCACAAACTGAGATATTTAGCTATACACAATTCCTTCAGTCCTTTACTCACTGTTAACAACAATGGTTCTGAAAACGTATTATTAGTCATACACCTGGAATAAAACCCAGATAACTGCAAAGTCACATCCCTTTTTCATCTCATTCAAGGGATGTTGGCTTAGCTACAATACATGATAATTACTATCTAATAATAATTTCACATAGTCCATAAATCATTGGCAAAAACGAACTTGAAGAATAAATTCTTCTGTCATTGATGTGGCTGCGTTCTTTATTCTTCTCTAAAACAGATTTACTGAATTGCATTGCTCAGCTCAAAGAACTTCTGACCCACCTTTACTGGGATGCTGTGCAAATAGAAGAGAACAGCAGGCTTGGGACTCAGGGACTTTGAAGAGGCCTGAACCCTGCGGCACCCCAGCAGCAGCTGGGTCCAGTACCTTAGAGGGTCTCCCCTCAATTAACACCCAGCTGTTTTCCACAAGAGTGTGGGGATCAAGGCCTCCTTGGCCCTCCTCCTCCACTACTTTATATACTGTGACAGGATAGAGTCCAGCCTCACACCGTGAATGTATGTCAGAGCAGTGATCAGTGAAGAACAACACTTCACCCAGGGTGCAAATCTGATGCAACGATAGGCCAGAAGAGAAGCCAAACTGTGAGGCAGTGAAGGAGGTTTGGCAGATGGGGCAGGTTGGATCATAGCCATGTAAGGCCATGCAGGTGAGGACCTGCATGTCTGATTCTTGTGCAGAGGAAAGTTTGACCTCATTGGCGGATTTAACACAAATGAAAACTTACTTGCCAAGTTTGGACTTTTTTGTGGCACCAAGTGTGTCGATATAAAGACCTGGATCAAACTAAAAAGTGCTAACTGGAAAGAGTGCAAGAGTGGTTGTAGCATCAGTATTGAGTGCGAAACAATCTTTATCAAAATAAATTAAAAGAAAATAGTAAACATAGAAGATTGAGAAAAGAGTAAATATAGAAAATAAAATTGAAAACACTAATTCTACTTTATTTTTATAGCATTTTAAAAAAAACACAGTTGACCAAAGAGCGTTACACCAAAATAAAAGCAATAAAAACAGTAAAAAAAAAAAAAAAAAGAAAGAAAAAAGAAAATCTGGAAAACCAACATCTAAACTAGTGTTAAAGGCAAAAGAAAAGTGTGTTTAATATGCAATGCAATAATTTAAAACAAGCAAGAGAAGAGGCCTTCTTTATGTGGTGATTGTTGTTAGAAACTGAAAGAAAATATGTGAAACCAAAGAGATAAAAAGGATAAATATAATTTAAAATGGTCAAAAAATTTTATTTTATTTTATTTTTAGTAACAAAAGTGGCAAAAAAACATTTAGGTGTGATGAAACAAAACATAAAACTTGCAGGACTGCGGCTCTCGAAGCCTAAACCCCCGGCAGCCTGTACGTGTGCTGCCCACCTAGCTGTAGCTACATCTTAAGGCGGATTTATGCTTGCGCAGCGTCTGCTTCCGCGTAACCCCCGTAGGCTCTGCGTAGCTCCGCAGAGGCTCGACGCGCACCTCTTCCAGACCTGACATGCACCCCTGCTTCGCAAAGAGTTACCTGGAGGTTCTCCCTTGTTATTGGTCAGTTTGGGATCACGTGTTGCCAGATATCTGGATCGTGTGGCTGAATTTGTGTGGTAACCACTGTTTCTAAAAACAATAACCAGTGGATCAAGTTGGTCGAATTATTTATTCATTTTCTTCGACAAACTAATAAAGACACTGAACCATACTGGACGCCATTTTTGTTTTAAAACAGAAAATACCTACCGAGCTGAAGGTAATTTTCAAAATAACCTGGTGAGTTTACCAGCCGATACCACCCCTGCTGCCACCTTCAGGTTAGGAAGAGAAACTGCAACATGACACCAAAACGCTCGAGTGCGAAAGCAAACACATCAGCGTCAGCTCTCCGTAGCCGGCTGCACGCAGACGCATAAATCCGCCTTTACTGCAGTTTTCTCCAGAGGGAAAGATGACCGTGAGTCCGGATGTGGTTACAAATTAGCTGTACACTGTTGGTGCCGCTGAAGAGAAATTAAAGACGAGTTGCAGCATTATCATGTGTCTTTCCTGTCAGTCCTCTACTGAAACCGAACCGGATGAGAGCTAATTACCAGCCAGAAACAGACAAGTTATTAACTGTGAGCCAGACGTCTCTGTACCAGGGTTAAGAGGCAGAAGTCTGAAAAGGTAACACAAGTGTATGTAGACGAAGGAATGGTGTGTGAGTGGATGTGAATGGGTGAAGGTTGCTTGCAGTGAAGTGCATTGAAGTATATCGACACTAGAAAACAGCTCTATAAATGCTCTCCATTTCCCATGTAACTGGTTAACACCAACACTTAAAGAGCCAACAGCTGGTTCCAACTCCTGATTTCAAACCACGTTACTAAACTTAACGTGACTGAATGACAGCACAATTCCTGTTTTGTTGAACTATTTACAGCTGGATAACTCTCCTTCCTGCAGCAGTGCTCTTTACACCACAAATAGCCTTTTGAATTCTCTTTAGCCCTTTTCCTACCAGTGGCTCTTTGTCGGAATGGGATGGATTAATCTGTATTTTATTTTATTTCTACAGGCAAAAACTGGGAAGGGTGCCAAAATATCCAATCTGAACCATCCTACATTTTTGGAAGCTTTCTGTAGGGGTTCTAGTTTTACCGATCCAACCCTAAAAAGTGAAGCTGGATACACTGCAATCCATTAAGTGGGTTAAATAATGGTCACTTCTTGTGCAGTTGGCAGTATGAACAAAGCAGGAACAGTGTCTTGTTATTTTTGTGGGCCGCATTACTTTTGAGCTGGTGTGCTGGTCAAAAAACAAGACAAAAAAAAAAAGTGTGTAAGGAAAAGCCGGCCTATGCTTTGATCTAAGCAGTTATCTGGGTAATAATTAGTAATGACGTACGGATCAATACTGAAATATCTATTCCAACTATACCAACATTTATATAACTAAACTTTCAGGGTGGGAAAGAACTACTTCTTCAGCCTGCCATAGATCAAGATGCCACGTTGTAGCAGTGTTGGGTTCACTCACTGATCAGTCCAACACGCAGTCATGAGTGGAGATATTTCACCAAACAGCAAAAGATACACAACAAAAACCTCCTTAAAGATCTGAGAATCAACTATAACAAACGCAGAGGGGATGCGGTTATAATGAGGCGACATAAAGAGGAGAGAAGAAGGACAGGTGCTGCTAGAGGGAGAAAATGTGGAGCTGTTGAATGGTTTTGAAATAAGTTAATGTTGCAATAAATAGCTGCATGCGTTCCTCGGAGTAATACGTTCCTGAGATCAGCTTAATTCAGCAGGGCTAGATTCAGTCAGGTAAGATTACCTGCAGAGTAAATTGTTAAGCAGACCAGATGTCATTAAACTATTCGGTACTGGGAATAAAACAGCTACTGTGAGCTCTTAAAAAAAAAAGAAATTGCTGAAAAATATTTAATAGACAAGATGGAGACTAACATCAATCAGTCTAATTTATTTTAACTGATGATTTAACTGAAAAAAGTGTAAATGTGGGATAAATACTGTACATGCTGAGGTGCACGTTCCTGCGTTGTTCAAAACGAACCAAACTCACTGGTCCATTTCTAGCCGGTGTATCTACTGACCACAGAGAGATGTTTAGTCATTCCAGAGTCATCTTTAGTCCATTTATCATCAAAGAAAACAGCAGAATTACAGTCTCACTAGCAGATGTGCGTATTTTATGTACAAATCATGTTTATTTTTTATTTGTGTAATTAATAAAAAACATTTCAGTTGGTCAAATCTAAAATAAACTTAGACTTAAAAAAACTAAGGAAAGTGTAAAATCTTTACAATAAATATGTGTGATGCCCGGTGGCAGAAGAGACAGGTGAGCAGACAGGAAGTACAGATAGAAGAAAATAGCAAAAAGAAGAGGACAGAGTAGATGGAGGACAGAGACAAGAGGAGGGAGTGGTTTGTGTGAAACATACGTTGCTCCCATTTGAAGAAAAATGTTGGTCTTCATTTTGGCCTCTAGAGACGTGTGAGTGATAACAGTCTCTCTTTGTTGGTGTGTGTTTAGCTTCTGCATACATACATACACGGCCCTCTCATACAGGAAGGAATGAAAGCATGGAAACTGATTTCTTTAGTCAATGTTCTTTTGTAATCTAGTGCATTAATACATGAAACTAGACTTTAAACGTCTTTATTTAAAAAAAAAAAACTATAGGATTGTCAGTAGTGAACAGATGTTTAATTTATCCAGTTTACTCCACATTAAAAAGAGTTGGGCTGGTCTATCTATAAAACTCCTGGGTTAAAGATTTTGATTGACAGGTATACCCAGCAGGGTTTGTCCTGAGGGCTGGATCTTTGATGTTCTCTCAGAATCTAGATTGTTCTTTTTTTCAGCTGCAGAGAGGAGGGAATAGCAGATTAAAAAAAGGAAATCTTTGGGGGATAGTGGTGTGCTCTGCATCCCAAAATCCTATTTAAGCAATTCTTTAGAAAAAAATGTCAAAAAAGAAGACATTCAAGTTTGGCTGACAATTGTTCTCAGCCATCTTGGTTTAAACGGTTATTTGAAAGTCTTCCCTCTTCAGCTCTCTAAGCTGTGGTTTAGTGTGTCGAGCTACTGTTCGCTGTGGTTATCCAATTACTTAAATGGATCCTGTCAATTCACCACTTAATCATGTGTCTCATTCCTAAAATGTAATACATGTTATTACTTAAAAGGAAATTTCAGGCAAAATGACAGTCTGTCATTACTTTTCACTTTTCAAATCAAACACACCATTAAGCTCTGTCCACAGGCCATAGATAACTTTCACCAGCGTTTGTCCTCCCAGTGTCCACAAGGAGATGGAGCCAATGTTATAGTCAGTGATGCAGGGGCAGAGAAGACAAGCACACTCCTTATTTTCTGCCTTTGCTCTTCCATGCTTCATCAGAGAGTGTGGTTCTCACTGTGTCCTGACATGGCCTCCATCCATCATTTTTTCCTCCATCTGTTAGGGAATCATCATCCCTTCTTCCTCCTTTGGTCCTCTGTTCTCCACAAGAGACCCTACTGATCTTCTCCCTATTTGTCTTTTCCCTGTTTTCACCTTGCAGCCTAAACTTCAATGTGGAGCTTAGGTTGATTTATGGGTCTGCAGCCCAAAGAACTGTGTTCATAAATAAAGCATATAAACGTTATTGATGGAACACAAATATTAGAAAATGCGCTATCCAGTTAATAAGCACCAACACAAATATCCTGTAATAATAACAGACAAAATGTTCCTAGATAACTTTCCTGTAAAAGGGAGATACACACTGTGAGAACCAGGTGGTTGGTTTTATGTTGTGGTTGGAGCTCACACAGGTGCAAGAAAGAAAAAAAAACAACTTGAAATGGTACTTCACTAAGAATTTGTCTGTTAACTCAACTAACAGCTCAGAAGTGTAGCAGTAACATTAGCTCAATGCTGGAAGATTGTCTGTAGGGGTATTTCTTCCCTTGGAGGCTAAATAAAGTCATTTAATCCAATTTAATTGAGCATTATTATTTATTCCTTCTCTGCAGGTCGCGGGTAAGCTGGAGCCTATCCCAGCATTTTAGCAGGTGTTAGGCCTGGACAGGTCACCAGGCCATCGCAGGCCCAACACAAAATGAGACAAACAACCATTCACACACACAGGGAGGATTTAGAGTTATCAATTAACCTAAGATGCATGTCTTTTGGTGGTGGGAGGAAGCCAGAGTACCCGAAAAGAACCCATGCATACACGGGGAGAACGTGCAAATTTTGCACCGAAAGGCCACTGCCCCCCCGGTTCAAACCTCTTTTCAGCCGAGGCTCAAACCAGCAACCTTTTTGCTGTGAGGCTGCGGGGCTAACCACCACACCACCGTACAGCTTCATTATTATTAAATATAATATATATATTATTATTTTTAACTAACTATATCTACTTAATTAGCAATCGAATAATATTGTGAACATAATTGATTAAAAACAAGAGTTAGAGTCTAAGGTGTAAATGTACACTTGGAAATAATTATCTAAATAAAATTTTATAAATGGGACAAAACTGTAAATGAGTTTAATTCTTACTGTGTTGCAGTTTTAATAGCAATAGACAACAGCAAACAGGCTGACAGTGAAGGGGTCATGATTATGTTTATTCTCATAAAGAGACATAAAAAGAGGCAGCAGCATAGATGGCGGTGATCTGTGGAGCAGTTAAAAACATTATGACTTCTCCTTCATCTTTGTTCCCTTTGCTGCTTGCTGCACAACACTGCCACCACAGTTTCTGGCTGTTTGCTCTGTCTTGCTACACATCTGGAAAAAGAAATAAAAACAAACGTAATGGATGCATACGATAGACATGCATGCATATTTACCGTGGAGCATACTGTAAATAAGGCTTAAGGCTGCATTAGAGGAAAACACAGGCTATTTCTTTGGAACACGTTCTTGAAAGTAAAGACTGTTTGTGAATGAGCTTAGTTTAAATAACTGAAGAGTTTCTGAACAATCAGGCAGCACAGGGGGCCGGCCTGCGGGAAGGCAGAAGCCAGAGGAAAAATCAAATACACAGATCTTAATATAATAATGTATTCTTGTTAATGCTGTTTTTATTATTACATCCGTACTGTTTTACCATGGATTTGGGGGATTTTGATCAAACTGCAGTCAACTTGTGAATTTGAGAAATTGTGATTTAGCAGGGATATAATATATAATTATGTATATCATGGGATTCAATAGAAAGCAAAGTCTGTAAATCAGCACCACTTTATATGAAATAAAAAAAAATATATTTTGAAACTGCTACAAGGATTACGAAGAGTGTCATATAGCTTATAGGGTGGTAAATAAGTACACAATGCTGTGTTCTAATACTTATTTATTAATGCTTTTATCTGGCAGGAGACACAATAAGCTCAACAGGCTGCTGACTCAGTCTCAGGGGTGTTTTATTTATGCTGTGTATGGATCATTTTGCTTTAATAGTGAGTCCAAAAACCACCCCTCTGAAAAGCTTACATAGTCTGTTTAATAAAATCATCATAAACTCTCAATAATGTGTTTGAACTAGCTGATACAAAATTCTTGTTTAAATAGGACACCAAGTAGTGTGACTTCAAAGCTAATTAAGTTGCTAAAAATAAAGAGAAAAGCAGAGTTTAAGGCAGCACACCTCTGCTTCCTGAGCTTTAATTAGTGGTATGCTGAATGGTTACTGTACAACAGCAACACTTTTAACATTAGAATAACAATCTTAATAATTTTCAAGTAGAATATCTATATGCAAATGGGATTTGAATTATAGATAAACTAACACAAAGATAAACCGCTTTAAAAAATCAAGACAATGCAGCTGATGATCAAATAACTCCTGGATGTACTCACCTCAGCCAAACAGCAAAACCTCTGTTTAACTATTTTTTCATCTTTTTGTAAAAACAAGAAAGTGTGACTGTATATTAAAACAGCCAAATTACGAATAAAGCTGCTTTAATGCCCATATGATTCTGTCAGCTGGCTAACCACATCACAAGCTGTGACTCTGTGATATATATATATATATATATATATATAGCCTCATTCATAAAAGATTCCCCGTTTCTTGTGCTAATGATTTTTTTTAATTTTTTTTAAGTAACTACAAATCAATACAGTAACATACAATTCCAATTTCTTATAACATGACTGAACAACATCATTACAATAAATGAAGATAAAAAGCAAACTAAAAAAAAAAAAAAAAAATATTCCGCCAGTTTAATTTTTTTAAATTTGGGATATATATATTTATCCATATATACATCTTCACGTGCATCTTTAAATCATACAAATTACAATTCTTTATATCCATCGAAAAGCTTCTTCAAATAATCACTACAATTATTGGTTTTACTGGATTTGCAATATTTTAATGCTTCTTCCAATAAGATCAGTTCCTTTTAAACACTTCAAGGATTGGGTTCTTGCGCTGAAGGATGTAACCATAGACATAATACACAGAATCTTTTGTCTATGGATATAACGAAAAAAACATTGAACAGCTCCCATCATGACCGCTAATAGCACTTCCGGGTCACTTCACGCAGGAAGGTCCATCGGTAAAATAAATCCGACCGGATTCAGGCGTTCCTAGATTCGGAGGCAACGTGAAAGCACAAATTACCCAATAAGAACAAACAACATGAGAGTTAAACATTAAAAAGTCTATTGTTTAAATAGTTTTTTATTTGTTTAGAGATGCGGTTAGCTTGAAGGAGCAGTTAACGGTTGTCTGAGCAGCAGAAACGCTGAACCATGTCTAGTTTCGGCGCCGAGATCATCGATTATTTGGAGGGTCGAATAACTTTTGAGGAGTTCGACAAAAGGAGAGACGAGTCGAAAGTCGAGGTAAAATTAAAAATGTTAGCTTAACTGTTTAATGGAGCTTATCTGGTGTGTAGGAGAGCTGGCAGCGTTCATTTTAGAATCTGATTTTATTTTTTATTTCAACCAAAGAAAGCGTTGATAACCTATTGAATTTACTCTGATTACTCTTTATTTTCCAGTAACATACAGATAATATCTTCTATCTGTTTTACACCAGGATTCAGAGGTTAAAAGTGAAGATGTGGAGGAAGATGCTCAGCCGTCTACCTCGGCACAAACTCAGGCGAAACTAAGAAAGTTGTCAATGGGTGAGGATTTATGTCTGATCTTTACAACATACATTTTATTGGTACCCTTGCAGGGGTAGGACACCCAAAACGGGTTTTCTGGGCTGTAAACAACAGAATTACTTAAATGTGATAAAAAAAAATCACATTTTCTTTTATTGTTTATTGTAAAAACTGAATTTTGTGGGTAAAATGGCTCATAGCAGAGCCCTCTACAGGGTAAAAACAGGTTGTTTTCATGACATAGAGAGGTTATCTATTAATTAATTACTTTAAGTTATTAGCCAATAATAGCTATGAAATATTAAATACTCCATCTTTGCTTGCTACATTTTAAGTTTTTATCCTGGAGTGTGCATTACATTACAGTTTTTCCACTTTTTAAAATGCAGCACATCACAGGATGAAGTTATTCCTGTTTGACGAAGGTCTGGTCTACTCGTGGACACACCTTTCTACATTTAACCCTCATATGCTGCTAATTCTGTGTGTCTGTGTCTGCTTGGTGAATCTGGCCAGTGAGCTGAGCTGCTGCCTGTCAATCATTTCTGCCCCCGAACCGTCATTTTTCCCATCTCCGTCGAAAAAAACAAACAACAAACCCACCTTTAAATAAGCAAGAAAATATTAATAAGTTTATAAATCTCAACATTTTCTGGTGAAGTTAAGAACTAAATATGTCTCTTAAGTAAAAAATGTTCACGTCAAGATCTTAAATGGAATTTATCCTTTTTTTAATCGCTGTTGTATAATTTATCTTCCCTGATATTATAAAAATAAGAATCTTTTTCTTATATTGTCCTTCAGGTCGGCTTTCCGTATTGGATTTCCTGGATTAAGATTATTATCATATTATAGTAAAAATTGGTTGTCAAATAGAAAACAAAAGATATGAATTTGGAATTAACCCCCATCTTCTACACTTTCTCTTTCTTTTTTTTATTGATTCTTTTTAATGTTTGTAGTATTTTACAACAATGTCCTTGTTTTTTTTTTGTTTGTTTCTATTTATTACACAACAATTGCTGTTTAGTTGTATTCATCTCGTAATGTGTTCATTTGGACATGTGCCTTATTTTATTTGCAACATAACTGGAAAAGAAAGGAAATCAGGTGATGACCAATAGCTACAAAGCGCATGTGATTCAGGCGTCATCGGATACACCGGCATCGGGTATCGGTCCAGTTCTCGTTTCTATATTTATTAAAGTGTTCCACTACGACAGAACCTGCTGCCACTGTGGAAAATCTGGTGCTGCCACACAAAGAGATTCAACTGTGGAGCTAAACGTACATTTTACAACAGATTAATGCATAAACAAAAACTCTTATGGGTTCATTTTTACTGATGAGATCAATTTCTTTTACTGTTTGACATCGTTTCATGAGGCGGATGTGGATCAATGATGTTCAAACTAATTATTTACTGAAAGCACAAAACTGTCAATTTTAAGAAAGATATGCACAGAATTTGTTTCTGTTGGAGAAGCTCAGATAAAATCAGGCTACGGTGGGATGTGTTCGACCAGGTAGCGCTTTTCAACAGAACACCTGGAGTCTCGGGGTGTTAGCAGGTGGTCAATGAACGCGATCAGGAAGCCAGAGCTTCACAGTTTTCTCTACTATATATGATCTCGTCCATGAAACAAAGTGTTGATTTTATTAACGTGGAAACGCAAGTTTCAGTTGAAAGAAACAAATTTTGGGCTTTTCAACTTAATCGGTGACGAATCAAAGTTTTAGCTTGTGATTTGTTGTGCGTTGCAACCGTCACGTTAGTGAGTCGGGGACCTGTTTCCGAGGTGGTCCGCCGTTGTTCCTCTGGGCAAAAAACGCTGCTGCGAGCACACCGTTGTGAAATGACGGACATTTCCTGCTCCGGCAACTTGTCCGGTGTTCCCACGCTTCGATCCTAGCAGAAGATTAGTCATTCTGGATTAGTTGGATAAGGATATTGGGCCTTAATCATTCAGGAGTGACGGAATTCCACATGTTGGGAATTCTCATGAACTGGGCCAAAATTAAGTGGTGTGTTATTAAATCTCTTGAGTTCTTCAACCATCAATGTAATTAACAATGACTGATGAATAAAAAATGGGAGTTCTAGTGGAGCCTCGTGGATTTGTGATCAATTCGTTTGATGACCACATTGATGGCATTCTCATGTCTTCTCAGAGGATGGAGTCAGCCCAGGAGTTCAGATGGCCTTCGCGTCCATTCTGGGAGCAACAGCAGAACCACCATCCTCAGAGGAAGAGGAGGACAGCTTGAGCTACGTTGATGATGGAGATGATAAGGATTACAATGCAGAGGAGGACGAGGGGGGGAAGGTCAAGGCTGGGAAGACAGGGAGGGCTCAGCGGAAAGGGGGGAGGAAAGGAGGAAAGGGGGTGAGGAAGAAGCAGAAGGAGGCGGAAGAGGAGGAGGAGGAGGAGGCGGCGGACGTGACGGTGGGAGATGTTTTCGCGCTGGAGATGGAGCTGAACAGAGAGAACAAGAAGCTGATGAAGGTGAGAAGGAACGAGGATGATGTCTTACGCCTCTTTCCTGATTCTTACCAAGTACGGTGTGTTTCTCTTCAGGGGCGTCGTCATGGCAGCAAGCTGCCTCAGGCTCTGAGGGGTCTAATGGGTGAGGCCAACATCCGCTACGCCAGAGGAGAGAAGGAGGACGCCATCTTGATGTGTATGGAAATCATCCGACAGGGTAGGAAAATAGTAGAGTCCATCTTGGATCCACTTAACCCAGATTAGTTTAGAGAAATGATGGATCTCTTCTTTAGCTCCTCTGGCCTACGAGCCCTTCTCCACTTTGGCCATGATCTACGAGGATAACGAGGACATGGACAAAGCGCTGCAGTTTGGGCTCATCGCGGCCCACCTCAACCCCTCAGACTGCGAGGAGTGGATCCGTCTGGCTGAAATGTCTCTGGAGCAGGACAACATCCGGCAGGCCATCATCTGCTACACCAAAGGTTTGTTTTCATCCTGCGTTTTCTCTCACGCTTTCACCAAAGCTGGAAATTAGCCTGGAATTTTCTGTCTCTGTTCAGAGATGGGGCGTTATTCTCTGCAGCTAGCTTGCTACAGACCAGACCAGAGCTGCTGTATAATGAGATCAATATATAAAATCCTTCTGGTATTTTTATTCATCCGCATGAGTTGCTGCTCATTAACTGTTCTGACATCCAGACCCCCCTTTTATTGTAACTTAAACAGCTATAAATCTAAATGTATCTTCGTTCTCTGTAACAGCTATAAAGTACGACCCCACCAACGTGCGCTATCTGTGGGACCGCTCCAGCCTGCACATGCGCATTGGAGAGCACAAACAGTGCATGGACGGCTACCGCCGGATCCTGTCTCTGCTCCCGCTGGAGGACGGAGAGCACTTCATGCAGCTCTCCAAGGACATGGCTAAGTAAAGGATGCAGTAAAAGCAACAAATGGAAAATGTGCACAAATGTTATGTTTAAAATCCACATTTGCTCAGCTTGTTTCCTTTTGTGTGTTTTTAGGAGCTACTATGAGAGTAATGACCTGCCCTCAGCTCTGAGTGTGATTGAAGAAGCTTTATCACGACACCCCGGCTTGGTCAGCGATGACTTCATCAACATGGCGGCTGAGCTCTATATTTCTAATCGCCAATACAACGAAGCTCTGAATGTATGTATGAGGACCGTTGATGTTTCCTTGTGTCGCTATGCATATTTCAGGGTGTCTGTGTTTGCAGGTCCTGGTCCAGTTTGCGGGTGTTGTGTTGGTCCGAGCTGAATCCACATCAGAACTCCCAGCAGCGCCGCAGAAAGAGTCAAACCCAGCAGAAGAACCTGCCGAAGAGAAGCGTGAGCTCATGTTCTTTAGGAAAGATGCTAATGTTTAGCATTATTTTAGACGTTGGCGGGAACACTTGCAGAAATATCTTCTTCTTTTTAAGAAAGTTGCATTTTTGTATAATAATTCTGTTTTTAATGAAATCCAGCGTTATTTTTATAGCGCCAGTTCACAAAAGAAATACAAGGTAATGACACCATTAATTTAAACTTGGAAAATAAAGAGCAGGGACATGAGAAGGGGAGGAAGTGCTCAGGGCATTGTTGGACGTCCCTCAGCAGTCTAAGCCTATAACAGCCTAAACATCCCCTAACTACAAGCTTTAAAAAAAGTTTGAAGCCCGATCTTAAAGGTAGCGAGGGTGTCTGCTTCCTGAAGCCAGTTTTATTCTATTCTGGGTTTAAAAAAGAGCCAAAGTCTTTTTTTTCAGATAGGATTTCTTTCTAATTATTATTATTATCTAACATTATGTAGATGAAAGAAGGAGGGATGAAACAACCCTAAGGTTCCTCACTGCAGTACTAAAAGCTAAGGTAATACTATCTGGAGTAATTACACTGCCAGACATGGTCTTCCTGAGATGTTCAGGTCCAAAAACAAGAGAGACGTTCATCATCTAGGTCTTTATGTCTTTGAGACACATTTGTAATATGACCAAGTGATTAGTTTACCAGGCTTCATAGATTAATGCAGCAGAGTTTCATTTGCATAGCAATGAATATTTTTACCGTACTGTCTAATAATAGTAATGGTCCAAGTACAGAACCTTGAGGAACTCCATGACTCCAGACTAATGTGGTTCCTTTAATCCTGATAACATCCATCAGGACCGCTGTAGACAGAAGTCCAGATCAAAGTGGACTTGGCTGGGTCCATGTTTGTTTTTAAATGATTATTCCTGTCATGTGTTTGTAGTGGAAATCAAAGATGTTCAGGTACCAGACAGTGTTCCAGTGGACCTGAGAGCCAAGCTTATAATTTGCCTCATACATCTGCGTGTCCTCTCTCCTCTAGAGGTAAGCGGGACTAACAAGATGTCATAAGTGGTTATTGACTAATTCACAAATAATGGCTAGTGAATAAGTAAAAGACGATTTCCCGGTTTCAAAGGGCTTGGTATCCTCTCTGATGGAGCAGAGTCCGGATGACGTCGGTGACTTGTACCTGGATGTAGGTGAAGCCTACCTGGAGCAGGGCGAGTACGTGTCTGCTCTGCCTTTGCTCTCCGCCCTCATCATATCTGAGAAGTACAACCTGGCCGTCGTCTGGCTGCGGCACGCAGGTGAAAGCCTCCAGAAGAAGACGGGTCATCCTCTCTACTGTTGCAGGAACGAATAAATGTTTGGGTTAACTCTGTTTCAGAGTGTCTGAAGTCTCTGGGCCACACGGAGGCAGCAGTAGAGAGTTACACCAAGGTGGTGGAGATGGCGCCGCAGCACCTGGAGGCAAGGCTCACCCTGGCGACACTACAGCAGCAGCTGGGGCGGATGGATTGTGCTCTGAAAGCTCTGGAGTCCATGTACGACAGCGACACACTGGCACAGGACTCATCAGCGGCCCAGAAGGTGAGGAGTCGTGGCTCAGCTGGTTGTAGTGGACGCCGAACCCCGCGCTGTGTCCGCGTGCTCCGTGGAGACGCCTTATTGATAATCGGCCATTAAACCATCAACTTCTGCTAAGAACAGCTGATGACGTAAAGATGTTGGCCTCTACTGGAGGAAATACATTATTTTTATTCTGTCATTTTCCGTGTCAAATACATAAGATAATATAGGACTTTTTATTCTTTTGAACTTTATTTAAAAAAAAAAAGAATGACAGAATGAACGTTGGTGACGGGTGGGTATGGCTGCGCTCAGATTGAGAGAAACTGAATAAAGGATGGATGTTCAGCCCCTCCGCCACCTCCCCGGGTGTGTGTCCGTCACCAGAGATTTAGTATTTCTGGCTCCCTCCACACCTCTTACATATTATTACTTTTCATGTATTTAAATTGAAACTGTGGAGATTTTCTAAACTGGTATTTATTCCTTTTAAAATACATTTATTATTTATTAATTATGATGATTTTTTCAATCAAATCAGTTTTATTTATAAGGAACTTTCCTTACCAGAGGAAACAAAGTGCTTTACATGATAAAAACTATTTATGCGTATTAACGAAAACAAGCCTTCACACACACACACACGCACACACAGACATGAACTCACTAATGTCTCTTAAGAAAAATAAATAAGTTAAAAGTAAAAAACCTTGGAAAAAATATTAAAAGTAATAAAAAATTAAAATAATAAATTAAAACTAATAAATAACATTTAAATGATTTAAAAAAATTAAATTATGAATACTACAATTTAATTCCTTAGACAAAAAAATAATACAATAAAATAAATTGCTTTTATTTTATTTTTCAATAAAATATTTATAAATTTAAATACTTTATAAAGTAATAAACTATTATTTATAAATTATGAAGCAGCATTTATAATGAGAAAATCAAATAGTTTATTTTTAATTAAAATTAATAAACTAATATTTTTTAAATGAAATTAAAAACCTAAATAATGAAGTAATAAATTATTTATAAAATACATAAAATGCAATTATTTATAGATAAAATTTTAAATGATTTGTCCTAAATAAAAAAGATTTTTATTTTAAAATATAAAATAAAATCTATTAAGTATTTCTTTATAAATAATCATTTATTATAAATATTGTTAAATTGTATGTGTTTAAATAATATTGCTTAAGTTAAAAGCATTTTTGTGTGCATGTGTGTGTTTCTAATGTTGGTTTTCTGATCACATTCCTGAGCAGAAAGTCTTTGTTCTGGAATTGTAGGAGTTGAAACTTCTGCTGCATCGCTCCACGCTGCTGAAGACACATGGCCGCATGCAGGACTACCTGGATGCGATGATTACTATGATCTCCATGCTGCTCAAGGTACACAAGGCTAACAAATAAATAAATCAGCCAAAAATAAAAGATTAAACCTTCCTTACATGACCGTTTAAATGTGTGTGTGTGTGTTTTAGGTGGCCATGCAGCGAGCTAAGGTGTGTGTGCGCTCTGTGACTATGTCCGGGGAGACTCACCTGAGACTGGTGAAGGTTGAAGACATGATGACGGACATCGCTGATGATGAAACTGCCTACCTGGACAACACGGGTATATGAAGGAGTCTGTGTATGCTGGGGTCAGATTCAGTGCCTATGAGACACCATTTTTAATACCATGGAGGGGAAAAAAGAAACATTTAGTCATAAACTGTTTATAGTTTTGAAATCGAAGCAAAGTTTTTACAGATTTACACCAGAACTTACAGTGAAAATGTTGCTCTTCTTGCAAACGAGATTCTTTCGATGGCTTCTGCTGCAGCAGGAAACTGAGGAAATGTCAGGAAAATCGGAGGAAAGCTGATCCGTAATTTGGTTTAATTTGTCTCCTTTCCTCCTGTGCTACAACTAAATATTAGTTTAAGGGTGTCCATACTTGTGCAACCAGTGGAAAGCATGCAGCATCCTGAAAGGCGCGTCCCACCCAGTACATCATGCGTTCCAGCTGTTACCCTCAGGGAGGCGGTACGGCTTGATAGAAGCCAAGAATCTTAATTTTATACACACTAATATAATAACAGTAACGATTCAGTAAAGGTGGGAAATGCTTTTAATGATTTATAGATAAAACTTTGTATATAAATCCATTTAAAACTAGACAAATTATATAATTATGCAAAAACAAAACATGCTATTTATGTAGCTTTTATTAGACATTATTCAATTTTTGGTGATGAAACTAAAAGAATAATCCAGGATGAATGGCATAAAATCCTGCCAATCACTAAAGAGTCAGTAGACGAAGACTGGCGAGCCGTCTAGGATGTACCCTGCTACTTACTGGGATCGACTCCGGCTTCCCCGCGACCCTGAACGGGACTAAGCGGTACAGAAGAGGACTTGTGATGGTGTGATCTTGTCTCTTTTATCAGGTAAAACCAACTTTTTGTCCAAAGAGGACTGGTGGCAGCTGCTGGTGAACTGCGTGCTGACGCTGTGCGAGGTGAAGCGCTACAAGGAGGCGGAGCTCCTGGTGGAGTCGGCCATGGAGTTCTACTCTTTCTATGATATTAAACCCAAGAGGAGGGAGCTGGAGTTCTTCGGCCTGTCCGCCACCATCCTGGACCACAACTATTACAAGGCTTACAACTACATCAGGTTAACCTTTCAGATTAAGAAGAAAATAAGTTATTAACTTATTTTACTTTGTTGTAACTGAGAAGTATGTGCACGTTTCTCCTTCAACAGAATAATGATCATGGAGAATCTTCAGCTGCCTCAGCTGTGGAATATTTTTAATCAGGTATCGTTTCCTCCGACTTTTGTTGGTCTGGGATAATGAAAGTTGGATAAATGTTGCTTTGCCTCTACGTTGTGTTTTCTCCTCCCATTAGTTGACGATAAACTCCCAGCATCAGCGTCACCATCGTTTCTGCCTCCGCCTCCTAATCAAACACCCCGACACCCACGCCTTGTGCGTCCTCTGTGGACACAACGCCATGGTGTCTGGGAGCTTCAAACATGCTCTGGGTACCGTACACACACTTTTACCTTTTCTTTACACATTTTAACTTTTAGTTCACACATTTTTTCTTAAAGTTCAAATCCACAAAGTGTTCGATGATTCACGAATGTTTCAGTATCTACAGTAAGTATTTTTAGATTAAACGTGTGCTGTGTAAAATTAGATGCACTAAAAATAAACGTGTAACTTTCTTAATAAAGATTGTGACGTTAGTAGAAACCGTTTTTTCATGACGTTAACGAGACAGTGGCGAGCTAAACGTGGCGCTCTGATGACGAAAACATGACGAGACGTTTGTGAGATTTCGTTGACGAGACGGAAATTTTCAAGAGCTGATTGTCCGACATTTCTGCCTATTGTGAGCGAATCTGTCAGTCAGCAATGCTGCTGCACCTTGGCCACGCCCACCACCAGACGTGCAGATTATTCCTTCATATGTTAAACTTTCCCGCTTTCCTCTTCTGACCGTGGCCGGAAGACACGGGGAGATGCGTCTTCTTCAGGACCGAAGTAGCGTTCGGTTCGTTCCCTAAGTTCCTCTCCACACTTGTTCACGCGGTGAACGGAAGGCAGCGGTTGGCTGAGGAACGGCTTTATTACGGGACTGCAGTCCGTCTCCGACCCGGAGGCATCTGCTACCTCCGGGTTCACACTTTTTACACCTCACCTCCGCTATCTTCACTCCCGATGCGCTGCCCTTCGCGTGCACGTTCGCTCACACACGCACTGAGCTGGCTGAACCACACACACACAGGAGTTAGACACATAGGTGAATCATGGCGGCAGCGTGGACGAAGGGTTTGGTGGTCGGAAGCGAGGAAACCATATATAAACATATTTTAACTGTAATCCATCATAATTCCACCGGCGGACCAGTTCTAGTATGTGTTGCTCATCCATGGCTCATTTTGTGGGCAGGTGTGTGTTCAGGGTGGAATTTTACACAGAAATAAAGCCACAGTTACCAAAGCCAGGATGTTGGTGCTCTTTGCTTTTTTAGAGTAACTTATTCCACAGTTAGTACTTTATCTGTGTGATGCAGAATCCTGAGTAGATCAGAAAGTATCTGCTGCCGGTTGGGAAACCCAAGTCTAAAACATCCTTTTCATTTTGTAATTATTGGTGAAAAACCAAACAAGCTCACGATGATGCTACATGTTGAACTTCTAGATCTGCTGTTTTCTGGTGTGACATGTTCATATGAAGTATATATACATGTATATTAGGGCTGCACAATAAATGGAAAATTTACCTCCACGGCAATACGAGCCTTTGCAATGTAAATATACATATAGTAGCTATTTCATATTTTAGGGAAGTGTGCAGTTTGCAGCCATAGTGGAGCAGAACCAGTGAAGACAGAGAAAATAGTTCCATATGTTTGTGCATGTGATTGTATAAACCTTAGTTTTAAAAAACCAGAACATTTGTGGATCATGGTTACAAATAATAAAGTCCAGTAAAACCAGACGGCTGCTTCCTTCTGACACGCCTCATGTTTTCAGGCCAGTATGTTCAGGCCTTGCAGACCCACCCCGAGGACCCGCTGCACAGCCTGTGCGTGGGTCTCACCTTCTTCCACATGGCATCTCAGAAGTATGTGGCCAAGCGGCACGCACTGGTGGTGCAGGTACCGACTCTGTTTTATTTTATTCATAAAGAAATCAATTTGGCCCTGCGATGGACTGGTGACCTGTCCAGGGTGTACCCTGCCTTCACCTGAAACACTGCTGGGATAGGCTCC
>JBAMHW010000014.1:27201168-27214630 GCA_037177495.1 Rhadinocentrus ornatus
CCCAGCCGAGGCTCGAACCAGCGACCTTCTTGCTGTGAGGCTGCGGTGCTAACCACCACACCACCGTGCAGCCCTATATATATATGTATATATATATATATATAAATATACTAGGGCTGTCAAATGATTAAAATTTTATAACTTTTGCCCCATCATTGTGAATGTTTTCAAATAACAAGCTGGAGTTGCATGATCAGAGATATTATGTATAAATACAACACACATCGACTGGGCTCAGTTATTACCCCCAGAAGGTTCACTTTTAGTAAGATGTGGAATTCTGACCGAACGTAACCTATGGCTAGTAACTGAGCACATCAACTTCACTCCCTAACAGGCAGCAGCTGATTGCAGCTTGTATCTGTGAGTGTGTGTATCACTGTAATAACAGAAAATGCCCCAAGTGAGTCGAAGGTGCAGAGGCAACACACATGCACACATTCTGATTAAACGAAATAAAAAAAAAATATACAAAAAAAACAAAACAAAACAAAAAAAAACAGCTATATGGATTAACACTCTAATCTTACTGGAATGCTGTGGAAATCACTTTGAACATGATGTTGACACTCTTTGATGGGGAAGGCACATCATAAGCAACCACTTAGCAGAACAGCCAATCACAGCAAAGCAGAGCAGTGCCTCCTCTTGTCTGAGCCACCAGCGTTTAAACAAGCGCAAAACAACTTCTTGTCAAAACATTGAAACTGTTCTTGTGTTGAATGTCCTAAAACATGAATGCCAAGCAACACTCTGATATTAAAAGGTACCGAAATGACATTACTGTAGTATGCACATCTAAAATGTCTAAATTAATGTTGTACCACTGAGTGCATTAGTCATCTCTGATACAGTACCAAACGTTTACACACATTGGACACAACCACCCATTGCTGGAATGAGATGCTGATTTTCAGTTAACTTTATTTCACGGGCTCATGTGTTTAAACAAATCTGCAATGTTTTTATTAAGATGCATAAAAAAAGATGGATTTTTTCACTTCTAATGACTTTTTCTGTAAGAACAGATTTACCAACAAGCTTTGCTAGCATTGTTGTTTGTTCATTTTATTAGTTGCAAGTTACCTTTGAAGGATGGAGATAAGGATCCTGTGGGCAGGTACTTATGGTAAGATAAAAATGTTTGAAAATTTGTTTTTCATGAAACGAAACCAGATGGCTTTTTTTTAAACAAATCGTCCGCTGCATCACGTTAATGCTCAATATCTTTTGTTCGATTTCTCAAACGTATCCTACTGCAGGTTGGGAATTAGGATGGAAGTGGTGACTCTTTTGAGCAGTCACCCATTGACTAATGTTACATTCATGCGGTGTTCAGACTCCACAATTTGCTATTTAACAGTTGCCTGCTTTACAGCATAATGAGCTGCGCTACTGGAATATCAAATCAGCACAGAATAGCAGGATGTAGTGAAGTAAAATAATGGGATTTATGTGAATACTCCTTGCACCAAAAATAGCATCTTTTACCATACTCTTGATATCCTGTGGTTTCATTAGTCACAAAACTTATTTTTAGTTTTTTTTTTTTATTTTGCTGTAATTTTGATTTATCTACCACATAAAGCTTTAATTAAAATTATTCCTGTAATGCCCACAGAGCAACAACTCATGACCTGTACAATAATAAAAGACATATTTGGCCTTTAATGTCTCTCTTATTTGTAACTTATTGCTAATTACTGGGGAAAAAGATACAATCCACCCATCCTCTGCCACTTATCCGGGGTCGGGACATGGGGGCAGCCGCCTAAGCAGGGAAACCCAGACTTTCCTCTCTCCGGCCACATTCACCAGCTCATCCGGAGGGATCAAGAGGCATTCCCAGGCCAGCCGAGAGACGTAGTCCGTCCAGCGTGTCCTGGGTCTTCCTCTTTCCGGTGGGACATGCCCAGAACACCTCACCAGGGAAGTGTCCAGGAGGCATCCTGACCAGATGCCCGAGCCATCTCATCTGGCTCCTCTCGATGCGGAGGAGCAGCGACTCTACTCTGAGCCTCATTCCTGACCTGGAGAAAGCACTCCACCCTTTTCTGGCTGAGGACCATGGTCTCGAATTTGGAGGTGCTGATTTTTATCCCAGCTGATTCACACTCAGCTGCAAATCGCTCCAGTGAGAGCTGAAGATCACGGTACGATGAAGCCAACAGAACCACATCATCCGCAAAGAGCAGAGCCCCAATCCTGAGGCCATCAAACCGGATCCCCTCAACACCTCGGCTGCTCCTAGAAATTCTGTCCATAAAAGTTATGAACAGAATCGGTGACAAAGGGTCGCCTTGGCGGAGTCCAACCCGCACTGGAAATGATTCAGATTTATTGCCGGCAATGTGGACCAAGCTCTGACACTGGTCGTACAGGGACTGGACAGGTCGTACAAGGGGGTCTGGATACAATACATTGCAAAACAATTTAAAACAATAAAAGAAAATCCAAGTGTTGTTCATCTTTAGTAGCAAAACAGGCAATAGATCCAATGATTGTGTTTGACCATGTGTCTATCTATCTATAGTTTTGTTGTAAGAAAAAGTCTTTTTTCTGCTAATGCTAGCTGTATTAGCGCACAGGGATTCATCAAGACAATTGTTATTGTCCCTGTGCTCAATCAGAATCCAAATTAGAATAGCTCATTGTACAAGCAAAACAAAATTGAGAAGTAACCTTGAATAGAAACTCAGGGTGACTGCGTCTGTTCAAACCAATAAGCTCCAGAGAGTGTTGTCCAGTGTTTCCTCCTTCTCAAATAGTGCTGACTGTCAGACATGTTTTATTTAAACCTCTCCAATAGGCTAATGCTAGCTGTGTAGCATATTGCTCTCCCAGCTACAAGTCTTGCTTTGCTTTGTAAGATCATCCGGAATTTTATTTAATGGTGGAATCAGACAATGACACATTAGGATGTATTATGTTGGATTTTTATGTGCATGTGTACAAGATCTTTTTTTTTTGTATTAAAATTTATTTTCTCTATGAAAAATATTAAATCATGGACTTTAAATTCCTTAAAATGTTCTAAACAAGCTTGAGCTTGATGTGTCCTGCTTTAAAATACTTAGCAGGCTGTGCAAACCCTGATTTAGAATATTTCTGTATATAAAACCCTTTTTTTTCTCACAGAGGATAAACTTTGTGAAGCTAAAAAATCCACTTCTTTCTGCTCCTCCCTTTTAGCCTACATCTGAACTGATTAGCCTCTGAAACGCATCTGTCAGCATATGCAGTCAACGGGAGCTCTCCTTTGATCAAGTGTCACGCTGGATGGTACTTGCTGCTTTATAAAAATGGAAAGAAAATTCAATTATCCCTCCCTTTGTTGTTGCATATTAATTATGGCATAAAGTGGAAGCAGCAACGGATGGTGTGACGATGGATTTAAATAGATTACTGGGCATCCAAGGCAACTTTATTAAGTGCGTTAAGTGAAGGTGTTTGCATGCTTGTTAAGTGCTGTGTTTTACACATATTTATTTAACAAAATCATGAATGAAGTGGAAACCTAATAGAGATAAATTACTGCGGAGGTCAGTGAGGTTTTAAATGACAAGCTTCTCTATATCTAGACACCATGAAGGAACTGGGGTCAAATTTAAATACATACAATCCATTTTACCATGGTAACCAACCACTATTGGGTCTAAAATGAGACATGATGTAACATTACAGATAAAACTGATTTGGATAATTTAGAAACCCTCAAGCTCAGTCAGTCAACTCACTCACACAAACACACACACACAAACGCACAAAAATGTTAATGTAATGTAATGTTGTATTTCTTAGCTGTTACTGGACCTCTTTCTTATGGGTAGGCTTTATCCCTCCAAGACTGAGACTGTCATGAGTTGGTGTCAGCAAGAGCATTTTATTATTACAACATCAGCACTGTCAACAAGTAGCAGCATGGCTTTAAGGTTCACACCTTAAAATGGATAAAAGGTTTGTCGTGGACCAACCATTTTACTGGACCACTTTCACCGGACCCTTGCTGATGCAAATGAACGTTTTGGTTGCAGTATCATCTGCTACTTGAGTGCAGCAGGGCTTCAGAGATAAATTGCATTATGATTATAGCCTGGAATGATATCATTCAAATCTCAAGGCTCTTAGTTTTCCAATGCTGTATTGCCAAAAACATATTTATTTGTCACGTCCCACCCAAGGAGTGTCTGGTACCACCGAGTTAACATTGTGACCTTATGTGTGCAGCAAAGGAACAGGCATTCAAAATAAAATGGTTCAGTTGGTCTACCTTAACTAACATGCAGCTTTCATTTCATTTTGATGTAAATAACTCTAAAAGAAGTGTCACCTGCCAGGCAGAAGGTAGGCGGTTTAAAAAGTCATTTAAGGGTTAAAAAGTCCTGTGAATGAGGTGAGCTTCAGTTCACTCCAAATCCTGAATTTTACAATTCCCACAGAAATGCAGCATTTAGTGGCTTGTTTTCTTCAGTTACTTTGCTCGGGCTTCCTTTTTCTCCCTCCCACCATATTGTGCATTAAAGATTTGGGTAATGGTCTGGTGGGGACCGTTTATCTCTCTGTCCGATGAGTCAGGTCATGGCAACTTCTTGCAAATTTCCACAACATTTTTAAAAGTCCACTTGTATTTTTATCCTAATTGGAATTCAAATTCCATGTAATACAGCAGGAATTCATCACTACTTTTAGTGCTTTGGAAAATCTTTGATTTATGACTTAACAACTACAGTCATTCATTTGACTCATGTGAGTTCCATTTCCTGATTATTAACTTGCTGTAAAAAGACATCAATGCCAATATTTGGAGCTTTCTGAGAACTCTGTGTTTAGCCTGGAAGCAGCAATGCATGTACCACTAGCATTTCTTGCCATCGTGAAAAGGGACCAGTAACAGAAGACATAAAGATAAGCAGCCCAGGGGCTTCTGATTTAAAGTGCCATCATGAGGTTAAAGGTATTTTTAAAAGATGGCGCAGATAAGAGCTCATCCAATATACTTCCGACTCTTTGCAGATCGGTCTAAGTTATGGGAGCATCTCCAGTCTTCTGAAGTTATCTTTATATTACTGATTTATTAGAGGAAGTAAACGTTTGTTTCACTCGGCAGCATGACAAAACTGTAAATTGTTTGTGGCCAAGTGGCCCTTCACAATGGTTCTTAATACATGGCTAAAGAACTAACTGTTTTTAAATATAGATATAATAACAAATGCAGGTTTTTAGTCATTAAATTTTTTTCATGGAAAAATTGCATTGAACTTCTACAACATAATGACACTAAAAGTAGCAGTAAGATATTTTTTCAGTCTATTTTTCTTGTCATTGGGATGAAAACTATGAACTTTTATTTATTTTTTGTTTGTTTGTTTTCTTTTTTGTACGTTTTTCTACAAACATCTACATCCAATAGAAGAAAGTCTGTATTTTTTTTTATTTTTTTTTGCAAAATTTTAATGTTTTTCTTTATTTTCAAATCTAAAGATAGAAATAAAAACTATGGTTCTTCAAAAATGATAGATATTTATCAAAACTTATAGGTTGTCTTTTGTTTTTTTAAAGGTGTCGTAACATTTGCAGCTCTAAAGGAGTTAATTTAGCTGGGCTGAGAGAAAAATGAAAAATGGCTCTTTGGAGTGTAAGGTTGCAGAGCCCTGCCTTAGACCAATGAGTCACTGAAAGTCATTATAAACTTGTTTTAATTCATCATATTGATCATTTCAACATTTTTTTCTTGTTTTTACTTGAAGAACGAATGCTTTTTCAAAGAATTGTGTTTATCCTTGCAGTGAACTTCCAGAAATTTGTAGAATCAAAACAAGTCACTGATCTGTTCTGGCAGAATGTGACGGTCTTACAAACTTCACATACATTTATTGCTGATGTTTCATTTCATTTTTTCCCTACTGCTATGTTTGAATGTTTGTTACTGCAGCTATACCAACAAATTCTTCAGGCTAAATGGCTATAAAACTACTTAGCTGTTATCCAAGTGCCTTTAGCCATTTTTTCTTTTTTTATGCTCTTGTTTGAATTCATTAAATGAGATTGAAATGGTCTGAAGAGAGCTTTCATCACTTTACAATAATGTGCTGTTGTGTCACTGAGTACTTATCATTCATCCCAGAGCCTTTTATGTGAAGCCACTAATCAATGTTTGCTTCCATTTCTGTGCAGATTTCAAGACAAGTGTAGACTATGGTGGTAACATGGATGAATCTAAGTCACCTGAAAATAATTCAAACTTGGCCTGAAGCAAGCAAACTATCTGACATCTCTGCTTTGGCTGTAAAGGTATTTTTCATCACTCTGTCCTGACTTTGTTAGTTTTACAGTGCTAGATTGTGGCTGTGTGTAGACTTTTGTTAGCAGTATGCTGAGATGCCCTCTATCCTTCTCTAAATGCATGTGTGACACTTTGGGACTGAGGGGCAGTTGTTCATGTGGGTCTAATGGACCCATAGACTCAAGAGTTTTAATTACAGCCAATTTAACAAGACAAGACTTATGTCAATTGTAATTTGCTGCCTAATAGAACTGAAACCAACAACTAAGAGCATGGTGGTTAGAGACTGCTGCAGATACTATAATCGTTCCTTCTATTTATCTGTTTGAGTAGACAGGTTGACTGATTGAAATTGCAATTTTCAGGACAGCCTTGGCAATCAAAATGTCAAATCTACTGCTCATTGGGGTGCTTCGTTGTTTGGTGGGAGGTTACTTACACATGCTGGAATGTGCTTTTTCTGTTTAACCCAACCTGATCCATCTTTCAAGCAAACATCCTCGTTGCCTGAGGCTTGGCTCCTGTGGAGGTCAGGTCTAGGCCTGCAGATCTCTGGCTCCAGAGCTTTCTGAAAGACTTAGTCATGTCCCAGAACTGAGTATGCAGTCTTTTATCTTTTGCTAATTAGAATTTTTTTTTTCTTTTTGTTTTTCCCCTCCTTTCCTTTAGTTTCAAGGGTCTTATACTGCATGTCTCAGGTGATTGCAGAGTCGTTGTAATCACTTGAGAGAGACGCATCGTAATTTAAACAAGCACACTCTGCTGAGTTCTTGGCTGACTATGATGGGGTGACTTCCTTGTTCCAATTTTTCCTTAATTTGATTTATTATCATAATCATTCCAAGGCATTGACATGTGATGTTGACTTTTCAGCAAGAGATTGGCTCAACAATTAACCTTGGCCTCTGCGGAAATAAAAGAAGAATGCTTACATAATGCACTTTAATTCCAGTTAAATGCACTCCCTTGGAAAACAAAGACTGTGGAAAAACGTTTCCTATTTAATTATTAGAGATGCTTTAAAAGGCACGCAGAGTTTTCCCTTTCACAGAATGTTTTAGTCAATATTGGGTAAATTATCTGTTTTTCTTCCAGCTTTTGCTTTGCTAGTGGCAAATAAAATCCAGTCGTATTCATTCCTTTTGAGCAAAAATCACCTTTCCTACCTTCATCAATTGTTTGATACAGTAGCCCCTCATAGACCCTCATTATCATTTACCATTGATACAGGACCAACCTATTAACATTAAGTAATCTAAGAGCCTAAACCTAACAGCCCCCTCCAAAAAAAACAATGTAAAAGAATAAAACCATTTCACAGTGGGGTCTCTTGAATTTACCCTACTACTGTCCCCACCTGCCTGCAAGAATCCTATTTTGGAGGGTTTTATGCTCCTTCGGTTATTTTCATTCCTTCGTGTCAGGAAATGCATGATGCATCCATGACAAGTCATGCATTCATCCATGACTATTTCTCTGTCTGGCATCAGTAAACTGCTAAAGCTGTAGCAATTCTTGTAACTTTGTAGAACCCATTTCCCCCATTTTCTGTTTAAGATGCTCTAAAATGTGCAATTTAGCACCTCAGTGGTAAACTTCAAAGTTTTGAAAACACATCTTTTAAATCTATTTTTATTTATTTATTCTTCTTTTTTTTTTTTAATTGTTGGGACAAGTAAAGCACTTGAGAAGTGCATTATAATAAAGTTTTACTTTATTTAGTTTAATTTGTAAATGAGGGCATCAGAAAACAATTTATACAAGCTGTCATCAGTTCAAGTAATAATCCTTAAACTCCTCGTTTCAGCTCTGTGGTTCCATGTTGGTAGGTTATCTAGGTAAAGCCATCAGTCTTTACTGCTGCTTTCCTTTTCATTTCTGGTTAATGTCATCTGATTTTGTGGGCGTTTCTCCTTGTGCTGTGCCTCTTGTGCTTTATTACACACATACATACCAGGATTTACATAATATTAATGATCTGTGAAGCTACTGAAACAAAAATTATTTTATGAAATTAAATTGTATTATTTAACAAGACAATTGCTGTATTTTGCTGTTTTGAATACACCTCTAACTGTCATAATTCACAGTTTATGTTCCTGGATTTTTGTCATGTTTTTGGTGTCTAGGGTCATGTTCTTTTCTTTGGTTCCAGCTCAATAGCTCACCTAGTCTGATTAGCTCATTAACCTCACCTGTGCCTTGTTAATCCCCCAGAGTATTTAAGCCATTGGTTTCTAGTTCCTCCTTTTGTTGTCAAGTTTAGTTTGTTTGTTCCTGTTTGTTGCTTCTGTTGCTGTATCATTGTGAGTCTATGCCATGTTTGCCATTCTTTTTCCATGTCATGTAAGGGTTTTTGCCACTGGAGTCTTTTGTTTTTTGTTATTAAAGCCTATAACCTGCTCTAGCCTGCCTCATCTGGCTGCACTTGGGTCCTCGCATCTGTGCCTTCATGACACTAAACACCAAAAAAGCCATGGAAGCCACATTACAACTCAGCTACCTCAATGCAGTTGTTTGGGGATTTAGTACCACTTGGAGGGTGTTACATTTGTTCAGATGGTATTTTAAGACATATTTTTTGTGAATGTTAAAGGTGCTATGATTGTAGGTCATTCAGAATAAATTTATATAGCACCTTTCATATGATCTCAGTGTATAAAGTAGAACTCTAAACAAGTAATAAAGGAAAGAAAGTGAGATGACCTTTGGTGACTAAAAACCTTGTTTTTTGTCCGTCCATGCAATTTATATGCCGCTCAGTCCAGTACAAGGTCTTGGGGAGTAGAAGAAGAAGGCAGTGTACACCCTTAACAGGTCGCCAGTTCATCGCAGGGCCAACACACAGAGACATAATCAACCACTCACGTTCACTACCAGGAAAATTTAGAGTGACCAGTTAACCTAACATGCATGTCTTCTGGGAGAGAAACCATGCATACACGGGGAGAACATGCAAATTCCACAAAGAAAGGCCCCTTTTCTAACCTTCCTCCCAACCAATGCTATGCTATGAAGCTGCAGTGCTAACCACCACACCACTGTGCATGCCCTTGTTTTTTGTGGAATAGCTAAAATGACTGCAGTTACGAATGATTACACTGATTGTTGTGCACAGTAGGTTATCCCTATAAAAGAGATTAAATAACATGTGACGAGAGACATAAAAATATTACAAGAATAAGGAAAGGATCTTTTGACTGAAGAGTACTTAAACAGTCAGAAAAATAGCTGAAAAATAGATCAAGGGAAGAAAAATGGAAGAGGTTGTTGGCTTTGGAAGATTGCTCCAAAGATAACTTCTGGAAAAAAAATGGCATGAAACCTACATTATCAATAACTAAACAAACTATGAGAAACATGGATTTTGTTTTTTAGATGATCTGAACAGTTAATTTACCAGATTTTAAATGCTAGCTAATTTTAAGTGTACTGGAATAAATTTATAACTGTAACCTCAGAAAGTTCAATTACCTATGATTGTACATGCAGTTATGCAATCACTGGAAAGAGTTCAACATTGTTTTAGTTTAACTGAAGCCAATCTGCTTAGAATAGAAGGAAAACATTTTATCATTGGCCATGGCTACATTTATTCTGATATAGTTTTTCAGAATTCAATAATTTGGAATAAATGTATTCTCCTTTGCATTAACCTGGAAATAGTAATTCCGAATTGAGGTTTACACGGAAAACACGTTTAATCAACTTTACTCTATTCCATTTAAGATCTGGGGGTTGGGAAGGGTTCTGATTGGACAGGGGGCAGATGTGTTTCTGTCTACCGGAAGAAAACAAACTCCAGTTCATGCTTCTTTTTGTTTTGGCTACAACATGGAAGACATCATTAGAACTATTTTCACACTGATTTTGATTATAGTTTTGAAACTGAAGCTTGACACAAGCATACAACTTCACTTTCATCAGCTGTACCGTACTGTCATTGTAACAGGACAAGGGAACAAGCGTGCACATTATGACCAGAATTTAATTCAGATTTAAAATCAGAATAAACCAGCCACTTCTTCAGATTTAGGTTTAATTCTGAATAGCTATTTTTATTCAGAATTAGGTGTTTACAATATACTTTTAAAGATGATTTAATTTTTATTCTGAATTAAAGGGAAATTAAAACTCTCATTTAAACGTCCATTGGTGAACATTTGCACAAACCAAATGCCTCTACAGGAGACGTCTTTTGGGGTTTTCCCAAAGCTTTATTAGGAATATGTACATAGATATCCTGGTGTCAGGATATCCCGGCTCACTATAATAAGTCTTGTTTCTTAATAATTTGAAAATGTAAAATATATCCAGAAGGACCAGAAGGTCCAGCAGCACCAGTAGGATGGATATCTTTGGAGACACGTGCCATTTAAACTTAGGAGCAGAACTCCGTTCAGCTGTGATTTGTAAATATATATATATATATATATATATATATATATATATATATAATAGCAAGTTACGCATTTACTGTCCAAAATCCAGTCCACAGGAAAGAAAATGCAGATACATATTTACTCTTAATTTTTAGTTGCTGAATGTCATTTCTCTTTGGAAAGTGGTAGTGGCAAAATGTTTTGGTTTTAGTGCGTTCTACCAATACCAAGTGGTATTACACTAATTTAAAGCCTGTCTCCTGTGACTGGTATATATCAGCTGAATATGTGTTTTGCATTTTTCCAATTTAGCTGGTATCATAATTCTGTAATTGAAATTTTTCAGTTTTACACACTTAAACACATTTTTAAGTCTTTTGTAAATAAACCATGAAACATTTAGTAGCTTTTGTAACACGGCATGGTGTAAGTGTATGTCCCATTTGACAAACTAATAACCCAATATTGCCTTTGAACCCAATCATGTCTAAAGTACAAAGGTTCCAAAGAGTTTAATGACTTAACAAGGTTAATTAGAAGCAGTGTTATGTGCAGCTGTTACTTATAAAATATATATAAATAATAAATATGGACCTAAATACTAGATCAAATGTACTTTGAAGGGATTTAGGGAAGGGGTGTTATACCCTGTAAATGTAATAGGTTAAATGCATCAATCTCTTGTTTCCTTTGTTTCCTGTTTCTAATGCCCTGATTGGTGCTCATTCGTGTTGTTAATGACATGCACACGCAAACGCATGCACAGTTAGGATAATTGTGTTTAAACCTATGATACTGGATGAACTTCTCCAACCCAGTCTCATCAGAAAACTCGTAATAGGCACAGTTTCCCTCATGTCCAGAATCTAATAGCACCACCGTTCATGGTTGTCCATGTCTGTTGTTTTTGTCTTTGGCCAGCTTTGACATGCAATGATGAGAATCACATCTGCAATGGAAATAAAAGGAAACACATATAGGGAAGTGTGTAAACTATAGCTATGCAGAGTTTCGCCACACATTGACCTAACTGCGAACATGAACGCCAACCCTAAGAATAGAATTTTAACCCCTTATGTTACACATTCCCAGGTTACACTGGCATGGAAAATGTAGGAATTACACCAGTGATCCGTTTTATGAACGTTCATGGATTACCACCTCATATTATCCCCTCTTTCCTATTGTTAAACATGGAACGTGGATATCATCATGTAGGAACACATGGAGACAAAAGATACCAAAAGCTGATGAAGAACCCTAACATGCTGGTCAACCAAGACTCAAGCCATTTTAAGGGAATGGTTTGTGTAAAATGTAATAAGGTTTACTTGTGACTTGAAACATAAACAAAAGAGGAGAATGTCGAAGCAGCAGCAATTCCGTATGGACAATGGTGGGAACTTTGGAGCATTGAAGAAGGAAATAAATGAATTAAGAAAAGGTATCAGAGAACTGTACTGTGAATCATCACTTTAGTCAAGCTGATTTCACAGTCAGTCAGAGACATTGGAGGCAAAATGTGAGAATCTTGAATGCTGTGACAGAAGGAAGAATTTGAGAATTTATTTAGTTCCTAAAAAATGTGAAGGAAACATGGTTGAGATCATAAAGAAGTTGGTATGGGAGAAGCTGGAGGTCGACGGTGAAATCCACACTAAAAGAGGGCACTGGGCAGCTGGGCCAAACAATGGATACCACGAGCATCCCAAATCAATAATAGCATGTTTCAAAACTTTATTCAGAGGCAAAAGGTGCTTCAAGCCACCTGGACAAAAAAACAAAACAACTTTAGGATAAACGAGCAAAGGAAATATATTCTGGCGAAGACTTTCAGGAGCGTGGAAAATACAGACAAGCAGGAAAACAACTCCAGGAAAGAAGGACAAAGCCACGTGTCATGTTTCCTGCCAGACTGAAAATATTTGAGGCTTGAAAGTGCAAAGGACTGAGAAGGTATGGATAGATATCCAATAAAGAGATACAAGTCCAAATAGTGGTTCTCTGTGGGCATGTGAATTTATTTTGACATAATATAATAATGGAGCCATTAAGAAGTCTAATTTCAGAAGACTGGATTACATGAAACATAAATCATATGACTTTGAATATGACATTGATCCGGAAAGCCACGAGTTCAATTCTATCAACGACACTGGTAAATATCACACTGATGAGTTGTATGACATTGTGGAGCTGGAAAATGCATTTTCATTAATACATTTTTAACAAGTACAAGTTTCTATGCAAATTTAGCTAAGATCAAAGCCTAATCCATAGCTTTTAAATATACATTTAATTTAATAGGCTTATTCGAGACACGGTTAAATCAAGAGGAAGGTATAAATTTTCATATTAAAGGCCATTACACACCTACTCCAAACATTTCGTCTGACTAATTTGCACGGCAATATTTTTTTTTGAATAAATGAGAAGTCACTGGAAACATTCACATCAGTGACGAAGTTCCATTTAGCAATTTTGCGAGATTAATTTTTTCAGACTGATGTCGATTTTTCTTAATATTCGCATCCGACAGATACACAATCGACCAATCAGACGGCGTATTAATAGCGTCACCAGGGACGGTGTTGCGAGCTATGCAACTGTCGCTTCTCGCTGCTGCTTCTTTCAAACTTTGTATCACCGTGGCCGAGCGTCTTCTTACATTTGTCTCACAACACTCGTGTTTGTTCGACAAGCGAGACAAGAATTACCGCGACAATCAAATCAAATCAAGTTTATTTGTATAGCCCTATATCACAACAAAGTTGTCTCAGAGGACTTTACAGAAAGA
>JBAMHW010000014.1:27221815-27245134 GCA_037177495.1 Rhadinocentrus ornatus
CACACAACAAAGGGATTGTACAGCAAATCTCTAAACCACAAGGGTATTCTAACTCATAAATCTCCAAACAAACCAGCAATTACTCTTGCTACACCCAGACTGGCACACTGTGTGGAATTGCCTCCACTCTTTTGAAGCTCCCGGCTTGTCCTCATTGGTTGCTGGGGAGGAAGTGCTGGGCGGGCAGGAACCAACCACCATGGAGAGGCTGTTGGGGCGGTGTCTAAGGGGTTTCCATCCAATCGTCATGAAGTAATCTGGCAGCAACATTTCCTTAATACAAGTCCACAGTCTGCAGGCCTGGGGACATAACAGTGGCGTTCAACAAAAGGAAGTTTCAGACATCTTGTGTTTAACATCTAACAACCTGGGGTCCGGGACATTAGAGCCATTGTGATTAATGTTCACAAATTGTCTGTATTTTAAGGAATAAAACTAAGGCTGTATGTTGTTCATTTAACTTTGGCTTTATCAAAGGACAGAACTTAACAAGAATACATTATTTATGGTGAGAATCTCACTTTTGAAAGCCTAAAACCAAGCATGGTTTTAGCATAGGGTGATCAGGGGGTCCATGGCCTTTTAATATATGCATGAAGGGGATCTCCGGGAAAAAAAGGTTGGGAACCACTGGTGTAAAGCACTCAACTTCCCTAAGTCAGTGGCTTTAACTGGTAAGTACAGCTGTTCCTCATCAGCATAAAAACATAACATCAAGTCTTTAAATTGTGTGCCTCAGGTGAAGCATGTACAGAGAAAAAAAACGGTCCTAGGACTGACCCCTGGGGAACACCATACTGCCTAGGAGAAAATGAAGACCTAAACTTATTTGATGCAAAACAAAATATTCTATTAGTACACTAGAAGAATTAAACAGGTGCTCAACAGTCTTAAAGCCCATTTATACTCTAGTGGACGTTAAAATTTTGCTCCTTTCTCTCACATGTCACATGCTATGTTATTAAGTCCTGTAGCTTCAAGGTGATGTTACATGTGAGGGGTGTGGCAGTGCTAACTGTCTGTCTTTTCAAATTCGCTGGATTGGATGCCAAGACATTTTTCTGCCATATTTTTGTCAGTGGACACATCCATGACAGATGTAGAAAAGATCCTCAAAATATTTAAGGGAGACTTGAGTTTTCAGAGGATAAAAGTCCAGTGAGAGAAAGGATGAGACAGGAAAGGGTGAAAGTTCAGATGAGGAAGACCGAGATGAGGAGGACCAAGATGCAGAGCCAGACAAGTGCCCTTGTCCTCTTTGCTAAAATAAACATGTGGGGTTTTATAGTAGCGCAAACCAGAAAAAAAAAAAATGGAAACATATCATTCAGAGGTGTATACCAGGAAATAGACCCCCACAATACTTTTTTTTACTTAAATAAATATGTTCATAAAATGCAGTGTGTGTTCCTCTACATCTCCAAAAAGCCTGATTGCTTCAAGAAAAACCACAGGTATAGTGATAGAATAACAAAACACTCATATTAATTGGAAAAATATTCATATTTTTGATGAACTGTTGAATTGTTAATGTATTTTACTAAATATTTTATCAGATATTTGGATAATTTGTTCATTCAATAAATGTTTTGCATTTGAGAACAAAGCAATTGTAAAATTTGAACAAATGATTAAAATAAAAACAGTTCATTGCAATTAGTTTGTTATAATGGCAACACAACTTTTTTCCCCTGGGTCTCAGGAGTTTACGCAAAAAACAGACTACAAGAAAACAGTCTCTACGGAACCACTTCGACCGTCTTTTGTGTCATTTACGTACGTAGTTTGGTTCATTTGTCCTCTTGATTCCTTTCCCATACAGCTTAGGCTAATTAGTAAATTCTTTATAATGTTAAAATGTACCTGAAGACCTTATTTTTCCATTTGCGCCCTGTCTTCCTATATTCCCTTTTAGAGTTGTAAATATTTTCATAAATTCACGGCTGCTTGTTGTGTAGGATTAAGTTCTAAGCCTTTGCACAGCATCTAGGGTGTACAAGCCGGAAGAATTAAAATGACTGACCCAGGTGATTGGTGTCGGCATGTCCAGGCAATTTTGGGGGGGGGGGTCCATTTTTCTAGAAGCATATAAATTCAGATTGAGAAGCAACACCTTTAAATAATCACTGATATTGTTGTGGCCCATTCTTCTCAATGTTGTTTTAGTTTCTTGAGGTTTGTTGCTTTATAAAGGTCACAGCATTCATTCATTCATTCATTTTCTATACGGCTTATTCCAATTCAGGTTTGTGGGGGACATGTTGCAATGTTCACTCCAGAGAATACTGACCAGTGTCTTCAATACTATACAGAATGGAAACAGCCCTCTAACCTTTCCTAAAGTGATTAGCAACAACAACGTCAATTGTTTCTCTGTAATCATTGCTGATGTCTTTCCTCCTTGGCATTTAACCTGAATATTTTAGAGCAGTAAGCTGACACAACGTCAGCTTTTTATAGGTGATCAAGCAGATGATAATAAATTAGCTAAATTCATTTGGTCCACAGCACCAGACTGTTACTTACCCTCATATTTTTGCTGAAAGATGTGGCCTTTTTAGTCTTACACTGCTTCTAGATTATGATGCAGTTTTCATTTAATGAATAATGACGTGGTGTAATATGTTATTGTTGTTTTTTATGTGAAGTTGTATTTTTATAATTTCTTGACCTGAAAAGGACCAGATGATTTATTGTGTCCTGAAATAATTTATGATAGAAAGAGGGTGTGCTTTGTTTTTCACATCACTGTACTTTTAATATATACATCAAATCCCAACACTTTCCCAAATAACGCCATATTATTCCTAGTAATAATTTACACAGCTTACAGTTCCACAACATTATATTTCATAGAAAAAGTGTGCTTTCAGCCTAAATCTGCTGCCTGTAGATTATTGATGACATAAAGCAGAATATCTATTGTCTAATTACGTTGGTATCTGCATGACAGCAAATACGAATTCATTTGTGTGTTTTTTTAACATTATATTTCTGCTGTTTTGTTTGTTATTGTGCCTCTGCGATTATTGAGGTCATGTCTCATCCTGTAGTTTAGAAAACAGGCACAGATACTTTGACAATAATTACAGCTGGAGATCCTGACTTAAAATAAAAGCAGACAAGCAATAAAAGGCAGTGATGAAGCTCAAACACCCACTCATATTATCCAACTGTAATTTGGTGAATTGTGTGACAGCTCAGCTTCCTCATGTGTGGAAAAGTACAGATTGTTATTTACTTTTAGGTCCAAGCTGATCCCGTCTCTCTGTTGGCATTAATGAAAAAGCACTGGAGCGCTGCTCAGTCTCATGAACAAGACAGTCGAACACAATTTCAGCTCCTGTTGGCTTTTTATCAAACCAGCATTAATTACTGATTAGTGCAATTAACAGCCCCTACAGGCAGGTGTGTGTGCATCTCAAAATGCACAATATCTTTAGCACTTATTTTACAATAAATATCTGTATTTTATGTCCGATCAAGCAAATCTTTGGATTTACTACTTTGCAGCATCCGCAACAGGACATAGGTCTTGCTTCCTCATTAAGCTTTTTTAAAAGGATGAATTTACTGCCTCATACATGAACCAGCTTCAGGAGAAGTTTTATTTTTAGAAAAATTATTATTCACATCCTAATTTATCAGTGTCAGGATCAGATTATATCATATGCAAGGAATGTCATTAGATTAGCTTGGTTATGCATGATCCTTAATTAGCAAATGAACTTTTCTGTCAGAACAGCAGAAGTATTCATGCTCTGAGAATCCAGCACAGCATCACAGCAACACAGACATGACTAATACGTTTGACAAATGAAATAGTCCGTATATGGAGGCTGGAGGGCATCTCTACTAAATAATGTTTATCTCCTATTTGATTAAGCTTTAGTTTATAAGTATTTAACGTGCTGATGGATTAGTTTTGAAACCACATTTTGTAAATGAATACTCTCACATTCATACTTTGATGTATGAATTGAAAATCACTTGGTTATGTTCAGAAGAAACACCAGTTTGCAGTAAAATATATACAAGTTGATAAATACCTTAAAACATGTTGCAGGCCGGAAAGAAACCAGTTCCTATAAATCACTTTAAATTCCTAGTGTGTAACATGAAGTAAAGTCATGCATGCCAAATGTGTACATTAACATCCAAGTTATTTTCATTAAAGAGAGACAAATAACAGACAAGCCTAGAAGTAATTTTATTGATGCAATTTTTAAGGCCTGGCGACTTAATTGTAACCAACTGGATGTCAGCTGCAGACAGAAATATGGTCCAGCCTGTTGCTCCCGGAGCAGCGGCAGACCCGGCTCACACGTTTGTGGTGGCTTATCCTTTCCATCAGTCCTGGTGGCTCAAATAAGGCGTGGAGCTGGGCAATCTTCGTTTGCTGGCCTTGTCTACAACCCTGGATGAGGTGACTGTCCTCTTGGTTTGTCATTAAAGGGGTAGTTCACCCAAAACTTTTTTAGCTGTAAATATCACAGTATGTACAACGGGATTTTGTGGGTAAAAAATGTCTCATAACGCCCTCTACAGGGTAAAACCATGTCATGTTTTTCGTAACATAGAGAGGTTATCTATGTCAGGAGAAAATTTTAAAAAAGCCCACAGCCCCTCCCTCCAGATGCAGATAGACGGGTCCTCGTCTTGCAGTCATAGAAAACCACGCCCACCAACGCATATGAAGGGATGTGAGCTGAGCTGCTGTCTGTCAATCATTTCTGCCTGCGTAGCCCGTCCCACCCACACTCTGCTCCCTAATCACCCCACACCTCTCCCCCGACCTTAGCAGTTTCAGGCATTTTTTCAAATTCGGCATTGGGTGGAGTTACGCAAAAAGTAGAGTGTGCAGTTTTACATTAATGCCAGATTGCTGGCAAACAAAACTTTCATTCGGAATGATTTTTTTCACTTCATGAGATCTGGATTTTATGTTTCTAACGGAGACATGGCTTTGAGCTGGTTTGTTCACCTCTTTCTCAGAACTACTTCCTCCTGACTGTGGATTCTTCAGCGCCCCTCGAACTACTGGTAAAGGTGGAGGAGTCTCTGTCATCGATCCTGTTTTCCGTGTTGGCAGCTGCCAGTTCATTGTTTTTCCAGCTTTGAGGTTTAGCTTGTGGAGATTAAATGTGAATTCCCGCTGCTCTGTGTAGTGATCTACCGGCCACCCAAATTTAATAATGACTTTCTTCAGGACTTTGGAAACCTACTTTCAGCGATTATTTTGGATTACAATTGGACTGTTGGAGATTTTAACATTCATGTGTTGAGAGACCAAGCCGCTAACAATAGACTTCTTGAGCTTGATCAGCTCTTTCAGCTCGCATCAGTAAGTGAAGGATCCAACACATGAAAAGTGGACCTGATTAACTCCTGGTTTGCAGGAGATGTTCAGGAGATTTGTGATGCTGGTATTTCTGATCATCTGCCTGCTTTATTTAAGTGTGATCTTTTAAAGTCTGGGTCTGGCTCGCACGCCTCTGTGCGTACAAGTCGGTCAAGGCATTGCTTTTTTCCGGTGCGTTTACAGAATCAGAGTTTCCCTTTGTGGAGATACACCATGTTGACCAACCCCTGGAGGACTTTAACTCTGTGTGTTTGGACATCTTAGATGCTCTTGCCCCTGTCAGGACCAAATGCTGTAAATCAGCTACAGAGCCGTGGTTCAACAGACATATTCGTGCACTTGAACGCATCAGTCGATGCGCTGAGATAAATTAGAAGGACAGGCTTCACATTTCTTTGGAGATATTAAAAAAAAATGCTGGAACTGAATATTTCAGGCTGCTGTAAAAAATGCCAAGGCCCAGTCTGAAAATATTAACAAGCCTTGAATTCTTTTTAATTCTTTGAAATCTCTTCTGAATCCTTATGATTCCTCTCTTCTGACTCCTTTTGCTCTACTTTGTTGAAGGTTTTTAATTATTTTATTTTTTTTAGGAGAGTGCTGTCAGGTTTTGACCCTTATTTTGCACTCCTGATCCCTCTCTTTCGCCTGTGTCTTCTGCTGTCTTAGAACATTTTAAACTTGTGACTGTAATTTCTGAAATAGTTCAATATCTGAGGACTTCATACTGTCCAGGTGACACTGTTCCTCCCGGGCTGCTGAAGGAGGTATTTTGTGCTATAGGTCCCTGGGTGGGTCAGTTTTGTAAATGCCTCTCCTCAGTTGTATTCCAGCTGCTTTTAAACATGCTGCTGTGCAACCTCTTCTTAAAAAGATGAATCCCAACATTCTCTTAAAATTTAGGTCAATTTATAAGCTGCCTTTTTTAAATATTTTTAGAAAAGGTAGTTTATCTTCAGTTACAAGATCATCTAGAACTACATGACTTCCATGACAGGCTTTAGTCTGGTTTTAAGTCATGTCATGTTGGCCCTCCTCAGGGTTTGCAATGACTTGCTTTTACTGTTGATTCTGGAGCCCCTGCTGTTTTAATTCTTCTTAATTTCACTGCTGCTTTTGATACAGCGAATCATGATATTTTTAACGGTCTGTTAGTGTCAACTGCACATTACTTAAATGGTTCAAGTTCTATTTAAGAAATAGAGAAGTTTTTCTGCACATCTTGGGCAGTTCTTTTTCTTAGAGGCCTTTTTTAAAAAACCTTTTATTTTCACTTTATTTAATTTCTCTGGGGTCCATTTTTAAAAAACATCCAGATTTATTTGCCTTAAATATCTGCTGGCAAGCAATGCATAGAGAATCTACAGAAATGCTGGAAGGAAGTTAAAACATACAGTAGATAGAGAGGAATTTCCTCTGCATAAATAAAAATACAAAAGAGGTCTTTATTGTTGGGAATATTGACCTGCTGGCCCCTGAACTTTGGAATGATCTCCCTCTTTCTGTAAGGTCTCTCAGAACCTTGAATGAACTTAAATCTCTATTAAAAACTTACCTTCACATTGACTTTTAACTCCGATCATTAGGCCGGTCATTACGATCATCTTTTCTCTTTTGTCTTTTATTGTTTATCTTAATCAATCTTTAATTAAAGATTGTTTTGATTTGATTTGATATGGTCAAAACAAATTACTGAAGTTCAAACCGAGATGAATAGTGATTTTGGGGACTTTAAACGTAGTAAGGTTGTAGGTCAGAGTATTTGACAAACTGCTGATCTACTTGGATTTTTACACACAACCATGTGTGAGGTTTACAGAGAATGGTCTGAAAAGAGAAAATGTGCCGTGAGTGGCAGCTGTCTGAATTACAAAAGGCCTTCTCGATACAGCGGTGCATTTATACCTAATAGTCTGCTAGACTCGGTACGATTGAGGACTCTGTAGACCCAAGCTATTACACCGCACTTACTCATGTGAACCAGACTGTTCAAATGATGTATCACTTTGTTCACCAAAGGCAGCGCTTTATCAAGAATTGCTGAACAAGAGGAGAAGACAAACAACAGAGAAAAAAACTTCATTTATTGGTTAATGCAGGACAGCTTCTGTTTCCACCACATAAGAGCAAAACATGGGGCTGCATCAAATCCTAGAGGTCTTTGGATGACCATATTTCTATGAGAACTTTTACAGTTTTCTTCAATGTCTGACTGTGAGCCTTTTCTCATGGCTGTCATTCTACATGCTCAAATATATAGTTGTGGTTACCTACATTTCCCTGCATTGTATCTGCCATCCCCTTTGCGTTGTAATCCGATCCTTGTATTTGGCTCTATTGAAGCGGACCGAGGTCAATATTTGTAGGCAGACCAGAGTTAAATTCTTTGATGCGCATCAGTTTGTTTGCACATTCACACCTCCTCAATCATACGAGACTTTCTGAGCAAAGAAACTATTATTCAGATCAGAAGGACTGGTGTGAATGTGCCCTAATAGGTCAGAGGACAATGGGCAAAGTGGAGATGACAGAAAGGCATCAGGAATTTAAATGACCACCGGTTTCAAACAAGGTATGTAGAATACAATCCTTGGACACACAACATGAGCGACCTTGAAAGCAGATGGGCTACAGCAGCAAAAAGCCACGGTGGGTGCCTCCTGTCAGCTAAGAATAGGCAAACTGAGGTTATAATTTACCCAGACTAAGAAATAATAATACTTACTTTATTAATCTCGATTGAGAAATTTGGCTCTACATTTGACCCATTTCTAGATTTACTAGAGAGCAGAAGGCTGTCATATTTTGGTGCCTGGGGAGGAATTTGGAGGGGTTAAGGGCCGCTCAAGTGCCCACAGGGGTTTACGCCTACCCAAGCTCACCTTAGTAACCACTATGCTGCCACTCCCCGAAACTGCACACAACAAGATGAAAAAATGTTGCCTCGTCTGATGGGTTTCCATTTCAGTTACAACATTCAAATGGTAGGTCCCTAATTTAATGGAAACACCAAGAAACATGCCTCCATCCTGCTTTTATTAACAGTTGAGGCTGCTGGTGATGTATTAGTGACTAAAATATTCGATTGGCAAACTTTGTGCCTCTTAGTCTCAATAGAGCGTTATTTGAATACAAAAGCCTACCTGAGTATTGCTGCTGACCATTTTCTTCCTTTTATGACCACATTGAATCATCTTTTGATGGTTACTTCCAGCAGGATAATGCACCATGTTAAAAATCTCAAATCATCTCCAACTGGTTTCTTGAACATGACAATGAGTTCACTGTACTCCAATGGCCTCCACAGAAACCAGATCCCGATCCTTTAGCAGTGACACTAAATGAGGGCAGTACACATTGAATTAGACAACCTGCTAACACATAAATCCTCCAATAGTTGCACAAGGCTTGCCTTTCTGCAGACCGGCGTCTGTGGATATTAGCAGACACCAGTCTGCTGTCTGCTCACCAGTGAACATCCAGGGAACAGACATTGGAGATGAGATTGGACTCTTATAAGTACCTGGGTGTTCACCTAAACGAAAAACTGGGGTGGACTCACAACATGGAAGCACTTTACAGGAAGGGTCAGAGCAGGTCTATCTTCTGAGGAGGCTGCGGTCTTTTGAAGTGAAGGGGGACTCCTTAGGACCCTCTATGACTCTTTAGTGGCAGCATCACAGAGAGGGACAGAAGGAAGCTGGAAAAAGTCATCGGGAAGTCCAGCTCTGTCTTGGGCTGTTCTCTGGATTCAGTGCAGGAGGGTCCTGGGAAAACTAACATCCATGCTGGACCATGAGTCCCACCCCCTGCAGGACGTCCTGTCTGCTCCGGAAAGCAGCTTCAGTGACAGACTGATCCATCCTCCCTGTGGGAAGGAGAGATACCGAAGGGCTTTCCTCCCTGTTGCTGTCAGACTTCACAAAAAACACATGTAAACTGTGTTTACATGTTTAGATACATTTTTTATTTATTATTTGTGTGTATTCTTGTTACATCTCCTGTGTGCTTCTGTTTACTCCTTTATCTCCGTGCTATTTTTAATTTACTCATCCAATTGATGAAATGTATTTTCAGGTTCACCACATCCATCAGATTCTCATCATGGACGTACAGCTGCAAATCTGCAGCAACTGTCTGATATATAGCACCTTGTTACATGTGTGCCACCAAGAATTAAGGCAGTTCTTAGGAAACTAGCATGTGGTTGTGTTGTGCAAATATGTGATCATTGCTGCTGTTAACTTCTATTGTGTGAGGCACATTAATTACCTGTCAGCAGAAATGATGCTGTAAAAATGAAGCTGAAATCAGACGTAATTACTAAACATTAACCTCGCTATGTGACCCCTTCAGTTGGTCAAGTAGTTATAGAGTACATGTTTCTACTCAGCAAGGCACCACTGATGAGCAGTAGTAGTGCTGTTGTAATATGCAACACAAAAAATACCATGTAATAGAAACCAACCTCTACTGAGAAGCCAACATCAAGACACCCTCACAATGAATATGATCACCTGTTCTTTTTATGTATCTGCTGTCTTAAATCATCTTCAAGCACGCTTGTGCAGCAAGCACAACATCCCAGAATTGTTCATTTCCAATCCTTGCTCTTCTTTTGTTTTCAGCTTCTCCCTCTCCTTCCCAGTCATTGTTGACAGATGAAAACATATGAGTAACCTTCCATTGGTCTCACGTTCTGAGTTGTTCTTTTGAAAAAAATCATTTTACCTTTAACTCCGTTGTGCTCTGGACAAGATCGCACAATGACACAATGACAAATACTAAAGATAAATGTTCATACGGCGCTGATTAATACCTTATCCCTTCTTCTTCACAACACATGATCTGGATTTCCTCCTGCTGTCAGAGCAAGAGGAAATCCCCCTCTCCCCCATTTGGGCTTTCGGTTTCCCTCAGAGAAATGGCTGACACTGCCATTTCGAATCACCATTGTTTTTGACTTTGCTGCCCCCCCTCTATTGATTCTGTAATTAACCCACACACCGCTGCCCTGTCTAATGCCTCCACTGCAAGATGTGAAGAGTTTGTTTCTCTTTTTTTACTGAGAAAGTGGCATCTGTCAGGCAGAATATCAGTAACATAGATGCCTCCCCTGATGAGGATGTGTTTGCTCCTCCTGCTGTTTTCAAGTGTTTGAGGCTATTTCATTGTCGTTTCTAACAAAGATGGTTAGTGGCTTAAAACCCACCAACTGTCTCTTAGACATCATTCCAGGCAATTTTTCAAGGAGGTTTTTAATTCCGTTGGGTCAAACCTGCTTGTTGTTATAAACTCTTTTCTTAGTTCAGGGACTGTCACAAACATGCTGTAGGTAGACCCTCTAAAAAAAAACACACCTTGAACCCTCCGTGCTGTCCAGTGTTAGGCCTCAAATTCTCATTGGTTATTAGTTGCCAGTTACTGTAGTAGTTGCCAAGACAGTAACATTAACCATGTGTTGGCTTTACTGTATGTGGTCTGCAGTCTAGCTGGTTTCAAACACATTTTTCAGAAGGAAGGAGTGGGGTGGATCGGGTAAAAGAAGGGAGGAAAATGAAACAGGGAGATGGATGTGTGAAGTCTAGGCGGAGAGCTCGTGATGAGCATGGGGTAAACATCAAACTTAGGCCGGAACAAAATAATTTGTTCCTTTGTTTTTCTGTTTTTGTTTCCTACCCCTGTTTGAGCTCATTCCTTTGATCACGGCCTCAAAGCTTTTAATAGTGCAAATCACTGCATATGCCAGATTACTGAGGAAGAGCTGCAGGGGCGTACCCGGCTCCAGTCTCCCACCGAGCCAGCCTTAATGTGCTCAGCCTCCTCCAAGAGATGATTTAGTATCAAATCTCTGTCCGCTGATTTGCATCTTTATTTTTTGGGAGCTAGTACCAGCATGTTGTTTGGTGAAAAGATATGTGGTGACTTAGATCCTGAAAGAGCATCTGCAGGTCATTGTGTAAGTGAATGGAGAAATGCAATCCTCCAACATTCATCCGAATAAGTGTGATATATGTGGTTTAAGCTTGACAGCTGGACATAAAAACAAGAGGCAGGAGCATTTTTTCTTCACAAATATAAATTAGAGAAGTAAATTGGGTGGGTTATATATGTTCAAATAATCTTTTATGCACCTATTTCATCTTAAGCAAATTTTATAAATGAATGCTGACGCTTGGGATTCAATAACATCCCATATATGCATCTTTTTATTGCATCTGCTTCTCGTGTTGTCACTACTTAACCAGTGTAAGCTGCACTGCTTTGAATGCACCAAACTCTGATGGAGATATGCATCTTTGCTCAAATTTAATTTGACAGCCACACGTTTAATCATTCCAGAAGAGGTGCCTCATTCAAGTTGCTCAAGATGAATTACTACATGATATAGTCTGTCAAAGTAAAAGGCTTAGGAGAATGTTCCTCTTCAAACGTTCATTTGGTTCAAAGACTTGTTTGACATTTCGGATATCCGTCTTTAGCTCCTTTTGTTATAAATGAGAAGAATAATATTCTTATTACTGAATATGATGCTAAAGCAGATTGGAATATAAAATCATATCCTGCTGCCTGGATTTGTAAAGATAACTAAACAATATCATTTTCACTCTGAAGTGGGGATTTCTTTAAAAATTGTAATATTTCCAGCTCATGCCTCCCTGCAATGTAAAAAGAAAATCTGTCTTGGAAACTCTTATGTTCTGGCTGAAGGAGGATGGATGAAAGCATGTACTGATAAACGCTTGAGAGTACAAGATGTAAGACACATTGGCAAAGAGGAAACATCTGCTTCCAGAAATAAGGCTGCCATGATATTGGATTTAAACTACAGTATTTGGGCTGGAAGCATTCACATATATATTGTTGCAGTATGAATAAAAAATTTTTTTGTTATCCTTAGTTGGGAATTAAGTATTTTCAGATTAGACCATAAGTATAATAAAAGTTGAATAAAACCAATCTGCAGTAAAGATCAAACCCAAATATTATCATCTGTATGTCTGCACAGTATTGATATTTCTTCTTTAAATAACATTTCCAGGTTTCAGAATCCAGTTAGTGTTACGTATTGTTGTATTTCCAGAAACCATCCCTTCTAGCCATAGATACTATCTGTTTCCATCTGGACACTCAATTTAAGCACTTCTGCCTGGACTTATAATTCAACTGCATCCTATTTCCCAACACAGCTGCAGCACAACTGCTGTACTCACAATGCCACGATGAGTCCCGTTTGATTTATCTGAATACTAAGAAAAGCAGCTCCATTTCTTATATGATTATCTCTAGCAAAGGGATGGTGGTACATGTTTTATGGAAGAAATAAGATAACTGTATCCCACTATTCCTCCTGGTCACAACATTCAAAGCAACAGTCAATCATGCGTCCAACCATACCAACTGTGATTCTTATGAATAAATGTGAGGACAAGAGTGTGAGTATAAACAGCCTGTCAGCAACATATCCAATTATCAACCCTTCTAATGAAGGGATTTTTTGCATAATAACTTTGTATACAAATATCTTCTGGATAATATTGCCTGTAATGTTCTTATTGCATTAGAAGTATCTAAAGGACTTTTGTTGTATTGTATATTAACCATTTGTAGCTCAGAGCTTAATATAAGTGTTTAGACTCTCATTCAAATAATTTACTCTCTGTGTAAGATGCTATGATGCTGATGGTGGTGAAAGCTTCTAGTTTGCTAGCCCGCTGTATCAAGTGTTTATTGGAATCTTAAGCACTGGACACTGGACTTCAATAAAAGCATGCATGTCTTCTTCCAAATGCAGCTTTGAAACCTCCATGCTAGCCTAGAAAAAGTACAGTGAAGGCTACGTACTCTTCTCTGATCATAACAACTCACTTCAGGAGATAACATTAATGAGGTCAGGGACGAGAGCTGAGGAAAAGACAAGAGGTACTTTTTTGTCTTATTAAAGCAAAGCCTTACATTAAATGCATGTACTCATTAGATCATCTCACCTCTGCTATGCTAAGCCTTGGCTAATCCAAAGCCAACTAATGAGCCAACTGGAAAAGCTACTTCACTCAACATTAGGATTTCTAGGTTGGTACCTATTGTGCCAAAGCTTGCAACCTACTAAATCATCTAATCAAATCAAATCAAAACTAACTTTATTTATGAAGATATTTTTTGCCACAGGCAGCAAAGTGCTTTACATGATTAAAAACATTTATGCATATCTCAGTTCATGCAGATTAAAAATAAAACAAGCGTTTACATACATCAAAGTAGAATTACATAACAATAAAGAAACATTAAAATCTTTCACACAGTCGCATGTACACACGTATGGAGCCCCCCAGGGGACACGGATAATATTTTTATTTTTTGCGTTAGCACGCAATACTTTTGCAAAAAAAGATGAGTACAGAGGAAATTTAAATCAGAAAGCAGCCCAAAACACAGTCTGAGGTTCTCTGGCAGGCTGTTCTACAGTCGAGGGCCGCAACAATGGAAAGACACCTCACCGTATGTCTTGGTCCTCACCCTTGGAACAACTAAAAGGCCGGTACCAGAGGACCTCAGGGTCCGCGAGGGTTTATGATTTAAAAGAAGGTCCGATAAATAAAAAGGCCCAAGACCATTAAGACATTTAAAAAGTACTAAAAGAACCTTTAAATCAACCCTGAAACGCACGAGGAGCCAATGCAGTGATTTTAGCTCTGGTGTAAAGTCTAGTGCTTTGTCTACTACCATACTAAGGATAGCTAGATTAGCTGCTAAGCTAGCTTGTTTCCTACTTTTCTGTTAATTAGTAGACTGTGTATTGCCACCAGTTACTGTTTACTTGGATGTTGATGTAGTCTGTGGCTGCTGCTATTAGCTAGAAACAGGCCATATTTGATCTCAGTGGGGCTGTGTGGTGGAAAAAAAATATCTAAATTCTTCTACCTAGGATTGCTTGTCTTGGGTATTTTGGGTGCATGAAATAAGTTAAACACATGTCTTCACAAGCACAAGTGAAAATGACTGACATTTGGCCTTACTATAATTGCGGGCAAACATAGATGTGAGCAGGGTAGCAATGTTCCCATCAGCACAAGACTATTGTGGAACCCACTATGTCCTTCAGTTACAACAAAAAATTATTTTGTTTAAAACTTTTAAACAAATACCATTTAAGGTTAAAGTTGCGGGATAAAATTCAAACTTTCCCCAAATCATTACCATGTAGTACTCATTCAAACTTTAACATTCCAGTAAATGATGACTAGTGGTCATTTGGCTTTTGGACAGTTTCACCACCTATTAAGCCAACCTGTGTCCTCCTCTGAGTCATTTGTGAAAACTACATTTAATTTGACTTCATAATTACTCTCGCTTCCTATTCCCAGTGGCTAGCCAAATTAAAGAGGGGGGCAAATGAACTCTGCCTAACCAATTAGCCGAGTGGGCTGCTCAAGCAAATGACATGACAGTCTGTGGCTGCTTCACTGCTGGAGGCCCAGAGGTCTTCAGGTTCCCTCCCTCACAGATGAGAAGATTTAAGAAGGATTTCAGTGTGAGCCAACTGCAATGTTAATTACTTTAAGGGGTCTGGGAGTAAGATGTGGCCTCTCCACCCTTCAGGGCCACAATTGAATTTTCTTCAATTGACCTGTAGCAGAGCATTCAAAGCAAGATGACTATAAAAAAGAGCAGTATACCAGAAGTGTTTTGAATGACCGTGAGTAAAGACTGTAAAGCTTTTACATTTTATTGTATAATTATGCAATTCAGGTTTATAAGTACTGCAATTCAGACCTCGGTTGAAGCACCAGTTTAAGTTTATTTCCTTTTAATGTGAACATTTTTCTTTTTGAAGCCCTGCAGGGAAAAGAGGTTACTGAAAGGGTCCTGCAGGGAAGTTCACAGCAAATTAATCAAGAATGATAAAACCTGCAGTTTTTTTATTTTGAGAAGTTGAAGTTTTGAATCACCTTTTCTCATACCTGTGAGTTATAATCGGGCCATAACAAGTTTCATTTGCATGCCAGCACAAATAGAATAGTACTATGTTCTGTCCCATCTTAATGGTTGAAATACCGGAGTTCTGCAAGGTCGAGTAATAATAATAAATAAAATGCTCTTTTCCAAAATTGTGCATTTCATAGAAATTTTTGCTAGTGAACCATTGTTTAAATATTCCAATTATATTAATATTTCTTTTATATGTTTATAGATAATATAATTTTATTGTATTTTTTATGGTGCGCATCATGCAGGTGAAGTTGGGGATCTCGGCATTGGGGTACAGGTATGATGCTTGGTGGCCACTTTACATGTATAACACTGAATGCAGTGATTCTGAAAACTTTACATCAAGTTGAAAATACTTCAAAGGAACATGTCAAACATTTAAATTGGATAAACAACACTTTTTTGTATCATTCAGCACAGACAGAATCTTAGTAAAATAATAAGGATTTTCCAAGGAATACGTTGTTGTTTTTTTTGTCATTCCTCAAACAAAAGATAACAAATGACATTAAAGATGACAAATAAATGTAAAAAGTAAAAGTAATTAGCACTTTTCCAGGTCAGTTCTTGTTTCAGATTTATTGATTATTTGAGCAAAAGCAAAGTCTATGATGCAAGAAAATAAAGTTCTTATAATGAATCTGAAATAATAACAAAACTGAATCTGTTTATTAGTGTTCACAGACATGGTCCTCATGTGGTGGTCAGAAGGTTTGGAGCACCTCACTGCACATGACTGCCAAGCTTGAGACAAATGTGAGTCCCATTATTTTCAGAATTTATATAATCTACAGTATCTTTACCTGAAATGTGACTTTTGCATTCATTCGGTGTTTCCTTGTGTTTTCACTCAATGTTATGTCAAACTTTACAAACTATTTGTAAAGTAGATGAAAACAATTTGATTAAAGTTAAATGTTAAAAAGAAAATACGGCTTTTTTTCTTCTCCTTTGTTCAAATATCTTCCACTTTTGTTACTTTATTATATATATATATATATATATATATTACATTACTTATATATTACTTATATTAAAGCATATGTGATAATGCCACACATTTAAATATCTTTTTCCTTGAATTGTAACTGTTGAGCTCCTCCAGTAAACACACAACAGATGCTGTACACACTAACCACCCACTAAAATGCATTACATTAAAAGTTGTGCAAGATGACGCAAAAGAACAGAGCTTTTGGTGCTCATCAGCACATGCAGGCGTATAGCGTTCTCTATTCTGTGACTTATACTGTCAGTCCAGGCTGGTAACTTGCACATCTGCAAAGGTTCTCCAGGTTTGGAACAACTTGTGCAGCTATCCAGACCCGATCTGTCTGGTGTGGATTTCTTAGTAAAGTATTTCCCACTCAGGGGATGTGGTAAGCAAACAACTAAAACTCATGGATTTTTTCCGTTTGACCACAGTTGTGACGTATTAGCTGTAAAACACAATCACGTCACACAATGTTTTCCAAGTCCTACTGCAAGTTTGAGCAAGTCCCAGTATAAAGTGTGTCATTTTTTACAGACGAGGTATCTTTTCTCGCTGGCCATTTTAGGTTACACATTCAAATAGTCTCAGTTTCTGAATTTCAGAGGAGGGTCTGCACTGCTTTTATTGTAGTCCTTGGAGGCAACATTTAAAACTTCTAAACTCTCAGGTGAGTTCAATAAGGAAAGACCAATTGAAAAGATATAATGAAATGTATTTATGTGCAAAACTGAACTTAGAGAGAGTTTTGTTTAGTGAATAGACTCCACTGCATCACCACAGAGGACCCTTATGAATGAAGGAATAGGATGGGACCCCTGCTGTCTAGACATCGTGGGTGAACAGAGATAGGTGGTGATAAATGCTTCTGATGAGGCTCCTTTGGTATCAGGATGAAGTGGCGGAGTGTTGCACAAAAGTCATCCCTGAGGGAGAGTGACAGAACAAAAGACAGTTTTAAAGAGTCGGGGTTTAGACTGAGTGGGTCCAAAAGTACCAGGCAGGAAAATGATTGGACCAGAGGTGTAATGACAGAAACTTAGGAATGAGGAGAGTTTGACACCGTGGGAAAAAATAAGCTACAAAGCACAGCGGGATAAAAAGCCCAAAGCCAGTGAATGAGAGCAGATGTATATGAACAGATCTTCCTCCTTGAAGTTACCTGTTAAGCTTCATGTGTCAATCAAAGGCTAAGCAGGCTGGCTATATTTTAATATCACTGTATCAAGAAAGCGGGAGCAGCCGAACAGGAGCAGATTCTGGCTCAGTTAAGATCGTGTAAATGTATGGGGGGGTTATTGATTAGTGAATTATCAGGAGGCTTTGAAAGCTGCCTCAGTGATGGAATTTTATTGTTGTCAGTATTGATTGTGGCCGCTGCTTATTGTAAACATGCTCTGAACCAATCAAATCCCAAGAATCTTAACATTTTTCAAAAGGTATGCTTTACTACTTCTTCACAGTACTGGTGTGCAGAGCAACATTTAGTAAAAGCAGGTGATGGTTTATCTTCAAGCTGGTGGAAGTCTGATCCAGAAAAGTCAGATATAAAGTCGTAAAGTAAGTCTGCAAGTGATTGTCCCCCTTTGAGTTATATGCAGCTCGGGGGTCTTAGAATTTGCTGAAAAATACCTCTGAGCAAGATTTGAGTCTAACCGAATAATGTTCAGAATGACCCTGACCTTTGACCAAACGTCCATAACATTGTAGTGTCACTAAATAATTTGCTCAAGGCGTTGAGTGTTTCATTGTGTTTCAGACTCATCTTTCCAAAAATCTGTGCTTTGACACATTCTTGTCTTGGAAATCTGCAAACAGCTCTCTGTCTACCTCATAGCTTAATCCAAATACAATTACAACAATTATGGATCATTAGTATAGTCACCAGTATCTGTGGACTTAAGAATCACTGATAGATTTTAGACACACTAATGGTAAATTGTATCAAAATAGCAGGTCTGAAGGTTAATTAACACATTTCTTTGTTTTAGTTTTGATTGATATAATTCTGATTGGAACACATGAAATGTTTTAACAACTTCACTCCACTGGCAAATAGAGTTTAAAGAATTTTCTGTTTGAAAAAAATAGCTTCAATCATACTGTATGTTATTAGAAGAAGACAGTTCTATATCACATGCAAAAGGGATTGTGAGTTGTGATAGTCTTGTTGAGATGTCTAGTGGAAGCTCACATAAAGCAACACATACCAATTCATCATTTATCTGAAGCCAGAGGCGTCCGTTTCCATCTCCATGTCTTTGCGTGTGAAGCAAATCAACCTGCAGGTCAGTCATGAAAATGAAGATATAAGTTTGACAGCACATTCCTTCTGCCTCTGTCTGTGATGTAGCCTAGATAACATCTTCTCGATATAGTTCTTTCCTTTGCCATTGGCTATTGCGCTAATTTCTCACAACTGTCTGCTGTCACTCAAAATACGTGTGCCCTACAAACCTTGTTACAGCATCGTGCAATGATAGACATCTTCACCTCGCAACGGTTTCTAATAAAAAAGATTTATATTTTGTGGGTTAAAAGGAAGAAAAACTTGCACACCAGCACATTTTTATTATCTTATCTATACACACTACATGTGTATCACAAAGCTAGATAAAGTTATTTTTCAAGTGACAAAACCTGTGTAACTAAAAATGTCCTCTGTGATCAGTGCCACTGAAATTGATTTTTGTTCACTGCTGTCCTCACTGACCTTTCAGGATTTAGTTTCAAGGCTGTGTCGAGAACTGACAAGGTTATCTCAAAAGATAAGCAAATCAAAAGTACAAAAACTCAAAGGTCTTCATTTGAAAAACGCCGATGTGCTCGGATCCTCGGCCCTTCTAGCTTGACTTTTTGTTAACTTGAAGAATTCTCCTTAAGTTCATTTGCCACTTAAAAATAAAATAATTGATCTCCCCAGCCCCAATTTGTATGACCTTATGTCTTCAGCCAAGACATGGGCAGCTTTATACTGTCAGCAAATAGAAATTGTGTCAAATGACAGTTGCAGAGGCACAGCCAAGGGTGACTTCAGGGTGAAAATGTGACCCTGTAAAGACGCTAATCATCAGTGTTTTGTGTAATGAAGGGTTTGCATGTTTGGATTTAACTAAACTAAACTAAACCGGTTCAGAAAGAAAGTTTGGTGTAAGTTATTCTCAGAATTACAAATATAACACCAACCACTCATTGAACCTAGCAATAAAGAATGACAAAACTGAACTCTCCCCTGTTACATTCCTTGACACAAACCATAGGAAGAGGAGGTACTCTTGTGCAAAGAGCATGCTGGGTTATTCAGGTTTTAATGGGCTGACCAGACTTGATTTTCATAGATATCTTTTCTAAGCTTTGTGTGTCCTACACAGAGACAAAGAAGGCAATTAAAGGATTAATCTTGAGAATGATTTTCCTTCCAGTGTACCACTTGTCAAGGATGCAAACGTGGAGTGTTGAATGCAGATTATTTTCTCCTCTGAATCTTTTTTGCATCATTGCCACTGACTGACCACAAGCCTGCAAATGTAGGAGCCATTTGCAGGCTTTGATGTATTTGGTCTGGGTATAATAACAATCCAATTATAGTCAAATGAATAATTCTTTGCGGCCACATACCCGTCAATAAGCATCTCCATCTGGTATAATGTAGTGATAAATTATCAGCATATTTCTATCTTTGAAACAATAATTAGTCTTTGATAATGGATCAGATTAACTTCAATTTAAACCTACTTTGCCAGTGAAAAATAAAGTGTGTAAATGGGTGTAAACACATCATGTCTCTTCAGATATTACGTCTCTCAAGCACTTTTTGCTTCCATCAGTTTGTACATCATTGCTTTTTATTTAATATGCTTCCCTATAATGCATTTTTTGGCAGTGTTTCTGTGTCATATTGACATTTTCTCCCTGCTGTCTTTTGTATTATTTGTGCAAATAAGTTAAAGATGAAAAATCTCAAGCAAAAAAATAATCTAACAGATCATGAACTCGGCCTGTTGTTTCGGCTCTGGTGCTCTCACTGACATTACCAGTGATATTTTCTTATCATAAAACCCCACACTGAGTAATAATGTGTGACATTTTCCTTTTATTTTCCCTTTCTTGTTGTGTGATGCAGCACAATAATGATTCAACCTACAGACAATGTATGGAAAAAAACAAAATTTACTCTTATATTTAAGCAGCATTTCACTGTGGAATTCTTCTAATAAATATATAAAGATGAATTTTATACTTGAGTAAAACATCAATAAATAAATAGAGCAAGAAACAGAGGAGGGTAAATACAAGGAAACTACTGCTCAACAGTTCAATAATTACTGTGAATTTACCCATAACATTCGTGATAGCAGGCAACATATAGCAGGGTAACTACAGGAACATACAAGTAAAATCTACAAAGAAAGAACTGTTGAAGTATAGTAAAAAACTTCTAATACTTCCTGGTAACTACGTCTATTGTTATATTTCTCGCCAGAAAGGGATGTTCAAAACACTGATGTAAGCAGGTTTCTTAAAAACAACTCTTCTGTTACCCATAAATTAAAAATATAGTTGCTCAAACATAATGTTCAAGTCGGTAACAGACAATGCTTGGATTGGTATTATGTGGAAAAAATGATAAATAAAAAACAAAACTGTCCATGAATTTGTTACTGGGTAAATATTAAGCAATACCTGGTGATGTACTAAGGAGGTACAGTGAAACTGTACTGTAAAAGAAAAGCCCTTGTTTCCATGCTATTACAAGGTTATTACCATCTAACTAAGATTACTTTACTTTCTGTCATCAGTGCACAGATTACTTCCATCTAAGTTGTAAACATCAAAATTTACACATCAAAATCAGCATTTTCTCTGCAAACAAAATAATCAGATCCACATGCATACAAGATCCTGATAACTATTTATTTAACTAAATGTCATTGTAAACTCCCATGTCAAGTTCCTTCCTAACATTAAAGGTAATTAGTAGTGCAAGGCAACTAGAAACATGTAAATTACCTTTAAACAAGACAACAGAAGTACGTTATAATTCCTTCTCAAAACAGAAGTGGATGGAAAAGAAAAAGTGTTGGTGCTTTATAAGTAAAAAAATATCTTATCAGTTTAATATAAAAACAAATTGCACATTAATCCTAAATGTATTATTAAAACATATACAATTTTTTTAACATATTATGAAGGTTAAACCCTCAACAAGGGATTTCTGAAGCTTGTCAAACATTTGAAACCAAAGCCCTGAACTCTTACCACAAACATCAGAAACATCAGGATGCAATGTTGTTGCAGCTCACTTTCTAAACTTGTATTTAATGGTTAGCAGCTCAGGATCATCTTTCATTTGTTTAATTTTTCCCCAGAGACACTGGTTTCCCTCCAAGAAAAACCAAGCAAAAGTGCCAATAGTGTCGTCATCAGTGAATGTTGGCAGAGGTCCGAAGTTTTTACCCTCTGAAGACATTAGAACGCAACGCTGTTCCTGTCCACATCAGGTGTTTTGCAGCTGAGACTCAGGCTCCTGGTGTGCTTGAACTCTCTCAGGACAGCACGGTACTGTGAACAACTTCCTCTGGATTTTTAACTACAAGACAAAAATAGAATGAAAACTGTTTAAAACATGTACACAGTTGCACAATTCCACCTAAACAGAGAAAGATTGTTTCTAAGGATTTTAGACTGTTAAATATCTACTCCACCATATCATGAAAGTTGTCCCACATTGTTTAGAACCCAGGCTGCAGTCTTTATTGTAGAATGGCATAAACTGTCTTTCTTTAAATTCTAAAAGATCATTTCCCCACTACAGCTGTCTTTATCATTGTATATTAAAATAACTACACTGACATTTTTTGTCTGAGTCTGAGTTTGTTTAGTCAGGTACTTCTCATTTTCCCCATTACACCATAAGCAAAACCATTTAAGAGTACTTAATGTAACTTCAAATAATGGGAGACAGTTGAATACCTCTTCCACTCTTGTACATTTTAGTGAAAATGTAGAAATGTATGGTCACCTGAATATAAATTGTGCACTTCTTAAATAGAAACAGCGCAATTACAGATGCACATTACTCAAAACATCAACCCTCATAAAAATAGTGTAATATATTAGTGGCCCCCAGCTCTGGTCCTCAAGGCCCACGATCCTGCAGGTGTTAAATGTCTCCCTGCTGCAACACACCTGATTCAAATTAAATTGATATCTCTGACAAGCTCTACAAAAGTCTGCTATTGACACATTAATTTGAGTTGGATGTGTTGAAGCAGGTACACATCCGAAGTCTGCAGAACAGCGGGTCTTGAGTACTAGAGCTGGCGATCCTTGTATTACAGTATATAACAGATGTATAACAGATTTGGTCTTTTTCTTGATCGTTTTTCTCTTACTTGGCCTACATTTGGCCGAAGAATCTGACTCAGAGTCAGAAATGGAGTCAGAACTGTCAGCAGAATTCATTAAGCCTTCCCTTTTTTAATCCTATAATGAAGTAAATAAAAATCACAAGAAAACAAATATTTTATGCATCTACTTTTTATTTGTTCTTTAGTTATTTAATAGTTGTTGCCTTATGTTTTAGACAGAAACACAGGATATCTGAATACCTTTTGAAACCCTCGAGGAGCTAATCTTCTCTTTGTTGCAAAGTTTGTCCTTCAGAAAATCACGCTCGTCTCTCAGAAGTCTAGTCTCTTCTTTTAGAAGGCGATTCTCTTCTTTCAGTAACTTCAAATCCTCTTGGAGCTTTGCCATTGTTGGATCCATGACACTCTGTGAAGTTCCAGGTACAGAAGAGACCAAAAGTCTTTTTTATCCATCCATCCATCCATCCATCCATTATCTGCCGCTTATCCAGAGTCGGGTCGCGGGGGCAGCTGCCTAAGCAGGGAAATCCAGACTTCCTTCTCTCCGGCCACATTCACCAGCTCATCCGGAGGGATCCCGAGGCGTTCCCAGGCCAGCCGAGAGA
>JBAMHW010000014.1:27255009-27266468 GCA_037177495.1 Rhadinocentrus ornatus
TGAAACACCAGAAAAGGACTGTTTAGTTTTGGAAAAAAGGAAGTTTTTTCAGCCATTCCGAAGTTTCAGAACCCCCCCCCCCCCCCCCCCCCAAAAAAAAAAGAACTGTGCCAGCCCCCTGCATTTAGAAAACCATACCAACAAGATTTAATTCAAGTGTTGCTGGTTAGTTTCATGTCTGCAAACCAAAATTAGTTTTCTAAATGTTTTGGAGGTGATAAAAATCAAAGAAAATGTTAGAGAGGATTAAAACCACCAATTTAAAATCACATATAAAACAAACATTCTTTTTGTTCTTGGCAAGAAAGAAATTGTAATCCTCTTTATGTTTCAAGCTGTGAGTGAATCAGAATAAATTAACTTGACTAACAGAAGTGAGTTTAGTCTTGTATTCAGTCGACATGTGCACATGCAGTTAATTTGTCTGTCTAAAAGTAAACAAAAGGAGAAATTTAATACAGACAAATGAAAGTACCAGGTCTTCTGGCACTGTGTGTAGATAAAGAAACATAATGGAGGGCGATGTTTTTTTGTTGGCCAACCACCAAAGCAAAACTGGGCTCTCCCAGTAAGTTGTACCACCAAATGCACCAAATGTTCAGTTGGTTTCTGCAAAGATAAGAACCAGGGCCAGGACAGTGCTGGCCACGCCACAAGTTTACTCCTAAAGGATGGATCAAACACTCTACATAACTCAGATACAAACCTGTAATTTCCCCATTTCTGATATGAAAGGCATTTCAGAGAGAATTATTTTTGTTTTTATATCCTGACCTGTTATTGCTACTTTGCAGGAATGAAACAATGTGTGCAAAGCTATTTCTGAAGGATGAATAGTTCGATATCGCCTCAGCCAGGATGATTCAGAGCGTGTGACCAATCTGTTGTTGGTCAGCCATGAATTGGTTGAAAACGCACTCTGCTGCCGGGCCAAAAGCCAGCACTACAGCAACCATCAGTGTAATTATCAACCCAGTCTATAACTGTTCAGTTGGAGTTGTAAGAATGTCTCTCTAAAACTTAACGCATGTTTTATGTCTTGTAGCTTAAATTTAACCCAGTCAATGTCATTTAGAAACCCCTGCTGGAATACACACTATGTAAGGCAGGAATGGTAGACGGAGCAATTAGACAGTCAGGATTTAGCCTGGTGAGCCAGGTGCTGGTGGCAAAAGGAGATAGCCACCTGGAGGTAAAGGACTCTGCATGAAAGTAGCCTGAGTGAGCACAACAGCTAATGAGGAGCCGTCTTGAGTCTCATGAAAACCCTGCTAGAATCCAACAGGACACAAGCTGAAACACAGCGAGAAACCCAAAAAAGGCAGCAATTTATACTCGATCCTTGCTTGAGCTTGAGCAGGTCCAGAGTAAGTGTGAGTAGTGAAGTGGAGAAAGCAGCAGGAACTGCAGGCAGAAAGAAACGAAGGCTGCTGACATGAAGAGAAGTGGGTCAAATAAGAATTTATAGGATTCAATTTCATGGCTGGTCTGTAAACTAAAAGAAAATAAATGGGATGGTTTCAATCTGGTTGTTTCTTTTTTAGTCACTATTGTTTGGTACACACATTTTCCTTTGAAAATCTGATCTAAAAGCACCCATCAAGTCATGCTGTTTGGCTCCTATTTGTTCTGTGCACTTTGTATTGAACCCAGAAAAGTCATGAAAGTAAATTCTTTGTATTTGTGTTGATGGACATAAACTGGGAATCAACAGCTGCTCAGAACAGAATCACAGAAGAGTGCATTTTCTCCAACTACAATAAATCAAGCTGTAGCACTTTTAGTATAAATGGGTCTACTTTTGCTTATTTCTTGCTTACCACCCCGTTCCTCTCATCCAAGTCATCATGAAGCGTTTCTAACAGATTCCCCTAAAGCACATCAAGGATGCCATTCCCTGCTGGCCTGCAATTCCCCTACAGGGAAAACCCTTCTACGAATGATGCTGTCTCGATAGAACTTCATGGCCCTGACTCACCTGATCTTAACATCGATGTTAGGATGCTGCTTGTGCACTTCAGCTCATCCTTTAACACCGTTCTCCTGGACGTGCTGGCCCTAAAGTGCCACAACCTGGGTCTGTCAGCATCACCCTGCTCCTGAATCAGTGACTTCCTCACCAACAGGGCTCAGGTTGCAAGGATAGGAAAGTCAACATCTTCACCCCCACAGAAGGGCAGTAATGCGTTAGAAGTAACGAGTTACTGTAATCCGATTACTTTTTTCAAGTGATGAGTAAAGTAAAGGATTACAATTGCAAAAATGTAATTAGATTACTGTTGCTTTTCCCAAAGCAGGCTGCGCTACTGCGTTACAATGATGTATTATCTGTGCAACGTCAGTGGTAACAAACGTGTGGATAGATCAACAAGAGAACATGGAGTACGTCAGATGGAGAACATCTTTATTACAGTTACAACTCCTCAATGCATACACATGAACTGGAAATATCCAGGTTGACATAATGTTTTTTAAGAGGTTGAATGTTCATAATTTTTTTCAGTTCTTGAGTTACGTGTTGCTCTGTGTTTCCAGTATGTGTTTTGATGACTTCTAAATAAAATGTGTAAAATGATTTGTATGTGATTTCTTTACCTACATGTTAAGTAATATTGGCTAATGCTTATTTACCACTTTTATGCATTTCCAAGGGGATAAGTGTTTACACTTTACAATAAGGGTCCACAAAAGCATTCAATAATGATTAACTATGGTAAAGTAATGCTTATGAAGTGTTTATTAAAGCCTAAGTCAGGCTGCTAATGTTAAGTAAAACTTTAGTTAAGATCAGGTAAGGGCTACCTGATGACATACACAGATCAGCATTAGTAAATGGTTATTTATGACATAAATAATGGTTGATTAGTTCAGATCCAGGTAATGTGCACCATATAGGGAAGGATCAGTAAAGGCGTTAGTTAGCTGTTACTTAATACTTATTCACTAAAAATCTATACCATTAGTAAACAATTGCTTGATCAATTTTTAAGGGCTTACTAACATATTAACTAACATGGTAATTAATGCTGAGTAATGCATGCACAATGATAAATAATTATATAATTCAACTTTTGTTAACACAATAAAGAATTAAGTAAGTTTGAGTAGTAAACATTAATTATCTGCATATTATTAAATTAAGTAAAATGCAAACTAATGCTATGTAAAGCATATTAGTTATTAATATATTATTCAACATTTAATTAATGCTTAATGATGCACTAACGTTAATTAAGGGACCATTATTGTAAAGTGTTACCAAAGCTCTTTTAACCACATTTGGTAATGGACAGCTTAGCCTCTGTCCACACTGCAGATGTGCATCGCACACAATTAGCCTGCTTTCAACAAGCGAAGTTGACAAACACTCGAATTCCCGTGCAGACACCAAGGCTGTATATAGGAGTAGCATTGCAAAATGCTCTTCTCTGTAGACAAAAGCAAGTAGATCAACATCTGCCTCAGTTGCAGGAAGCTAATAGTACCCACCTCCACAAGGTGGAATTCACAGTATGAGGCCATTTCCAGAATCATCACAATTCCCCTGAATGAACTGAATCCCCCTGTGTGTAAAACTGGGAATCAGGTACCTTAATGAAAGGGAGTACCAATTCTTAAAAGAGTACTGCGCTGTGATGAAGCACTGCACATCTTGCAAGGGGATAAGTGCACCTATGGGGCAGTACTACCAACACTCACAAGCCTGATGTCAAAGACACTTGCCCTGAAAGGTGACCTCCCTAGAGAGCCAGCCAGCTTTGGATGTTATTGTAAAGGTAAGATTGTTATTTGATAATTGAGTTGGGTGGATTAGTTGAATATAATATAACAATTATTTAGGGCAGATTACAAAAAGCATAGGCCATTTTCAGGTTAGCCATAAAATGAGAACAGTCTAACAGCCTAAATGTGGCATGCAACAGTTTTTTCTGTTTTGTCAAACTCCTTATTACTCCACTATGCACTTCACCAACTGTTAAAAGATGTAAATCTTATTTCGGAATACAGTCAGGAGGGACTTTATATGTTAATTATTTTATCACCATTTGATTTACATGTTTTCAAATGAAGGAGTCTAAACAGGAAGCATGTTACGTTATGTGCTGGGACACGCAGAAATATTATAACAGAAGAAAGACTTGCTTTATTTTATTAAAATATGCTGGATTGTGCAGAAAATAGTTTTAAATGCTCAACAATTTTCATCACAGTACTTGCACACATGCACCTACCTCTCTACAGCCACACACATTGAAGATTCACACTTTCTCAGACACACACACACAGAATTCCATCCTTGCACTTTATCCAAATCTTTCTCATTTTCTGTAAATATAGAGGTGTTCTTATATTTTATACAGTTTATATCTATATTTTTTACTTATTTTTATGTGCCTATTATATTTCTATTGTCTGATTATGTGTGCTTAAGCCAAAAATATCATCCAAATTTAGTTATGCTTACATAATGACAATAAAGATCTTGAATCTTGAATCTACTTTGTTGATAATAGGTGTTACGGCCCTATGCCGATCAGCTTGGTATTTGGTATGCAAATGAAACTGTGCCAATGCTTACAGGTAATTGGCCACAGACCCAATGCCCAAGCTCCACCTTTCTTCACCAGAATTGGTCGCCGTCTGCTCCGCTTCCTCTGTGGCTGGCCAACCAGCGATGAGATTACCTTCATTTGGGGCAGATGTGTGTGATTGCAGCACACCCCGCCATTTGAACACCCATGTGTGGGTCTTGTGTGGTGTTTACTCAGTCTGTGTTTTGTGACTGTTTGTGGATTTCTGACTGTTGGAGCTTATTGTCTCGGGTTGAGATACCTTTTGTTACTTCATTTTGTTTATTGTTAAACTGCCATTGAGGGCCTTTATACCTGTTACAGGACACTTTAAGTTGAGTTTACTCGTTACTGAGCTTTGTTTTATGATCGGAGTAAGTTTTAGGTATTTAACGGATACTTTTTGAAAACCAGTTGATTCTTTTGTCATTGTTGGAACTGGTTTCCTTGGTTGTTTTGTTTTATTTTACCTTATTGTAAATAAATGGATTTCATTGTACGTATCAGACTCATTTTGGGTATGACCCCTTTTTACCCCTAGAACCACCAGGGGTTGTGACAACAGAGAAATAAAAACGTATTATTTACAACCACTTGCCATGGCTCCAAGTACATGGCATTTGCCATTTTTGCGGCATAATATTTCTACTATGTTTCTGTATGAACAAATGGCTTTGTTTGATTGGATGTAGAGCATCGTTTGGGATAAGTAATGCCTTAAAAGCACCATAGAAGAAGACAGTACACACTTACCTGAGGCCACTAGATGCACTCACAGATCAACACACAGTTGTGTCTGGAAGAATTTTGGGCACTAACGGCTACTGTCCATTCACAAAGTAATTTTTATGCCCATATGTACCACTAGATGTCAGTAATTCTTGCACATTGTACCTTTAATACTACGGGGCACTGAGACCAAAGCAAATGGACATGTATACAATCAGTTCTTCAAATCTAATTGTCTAAACTTGAGGTAGGAGCTTCAGGGTGTATCAGATTGTAGGGGTGCCCTATGCATATGCCCTACGCATATGTTGAATAGTAAACCTCTCTCTCAGCCATAATGTATGCTTTTGTGCATGGCATCATCGCAGCAATGTCTGTGGTACAAGCCAGCAGGGCCAGACGCTGTCACAGTTGTCCAAATCCTTTGAGTCAGGCTGGAGACTCTTCAAAGCTTTGTTTTGGCTTTTTGACTCATCCTTAAAGCCTAGCTGAATATCTAAGCACTAATCTGCCTTGCTGTTTTGTTTACATCCCTTGCCATAAAATAAAACCTTGATAATTGAGCCCACTCCTTAAGTCAGCCATTCTCATTTATAAATCACAAGGTGGTGCTGGCAAGGCTCTGTAAAAAAAAAAAAACACAACTTCCGTTGTATGTATGGATATAGAATGTAAAAAATAAAGATGTACATAAACTTTGACTTTACACAGACTTTATTTAATTTAGACTTTAAATAGAAGGCAGTCTAAGTTGTATAATCTAAATTGTAGTTTATTCAACGCTACCTCTTCAAACTCTGATACAACTAAAAGGAGGGACTAATATTGCTGTAGTTAATTTTGATTTAGGTTTTGGCTTAGTAAAGAAAGTGGTGATAATTGTGTTTAAAACTAAAGGTTATGTAAATAATACATATTTGAGACATTTGTGTGCTGATTAAAAAACATCCATATTCTTACATTCATTATATTCCTTTCTCTTTCTTAATTTCAATGTGATGTAACAAAGTTGTTTCCCATTCTGAGCTTACATAAATTTGTATATAAACGTATTATCATTTTTGTTTACACAACTATCTAATCATCCATTAGAGATGGTATTTATGGCTCTTTAAAGGGAACTGGATCTTGAGGAGCCGTTCCTTTCAAAGAGCCATTTAAAAGACTGGCTCATTCTTTCAATATCTTTCCAAATTTCATAATATATAAGAATGACAAACAATCAAAATATGTACCTATATAAAATGTACTGTACAAGATTAATCAAATTATAGGAAAAATATAGAAAAGAAAAGGATAAACCTTGGTAGTCAGTGCAAATTCTAGTAAATATTTTAGATAGAAACCACAGTATTTGTTTCTGAACAATCAAACCAAATCAGACTTTATTTATAAAGCACTTTCCATGCAGAAGGCAACGCAAAGTGTTTTACATGATTAAAAACAATCATGCATATTTCAGTTCATGCATGTTAAAAATAAAACAAGCCTTTACATACATGAAAGTAGAATTACACAACAATAAAGAAACACTCATTAAAATCTTTCATTTAGTCACAAGCACACACACACACACATTCATACACACCAAGCAAACCCCTCCCCGCCCAATCTGTAAAAACATGACTCTAAAAACTGAATGTAGGTTTAAAGTACTAAAAGTGATAAACATCTGGCTTAATGCTGCTGTACTCTCTGCCCATAGGTACTTCACATGAATGGAGCGTGGACATCAGACTTCTATGATGTCACAAATGAGATGAAGGCAATGTAGAAAATTTGCATATTAAAAGAATGGCTCACAAATGAATGGCTGACAGCTGTAAATTGGTTCCGTCATTCATTTAAAAGAGCCGTTCAACAGAATCGATTCGTTCATGAACGTCACATCTCTATCAGCCATTGACATGGCAGAAAATCCATACATGGTCAAGACAGCTTACTGAAGTTTAAACTAAGAATCAGAATGAGGAAGAAAGGGGATTTACGTGACTTTGAATGTAGCATGGCTGTTGGTCTTTTTGAAACTGCTGATCTACTGGGATTTTCACCCACAACCATCAGAGAATTTACAGAGAATGGTCTAAAGAAGAGAAAATATCCAGTGAGCAGCAATTGTCTGGACCAAAATGTTTTGTTGATGTAAGAGTTCAGAGGAGAATGGGCAGACTGGTTTAAGATGATGAAAATCAACGGGAACTCCAGTGAGCACTGGTTCCAACCAAGGTCTGCAGAATAGTATCTCTGAACACACATGTCCAGCTTTGAAGCAGATGGGCTACAGCAGCAAAAGACCACACCGGGAACCTCCTGTCAGCTAGGAAGCGGAAACTGAAGCTACAATTTACACAGACTAAATACCGAGAATAAATAGATTATACTTATTATTAAAATGTCTGACCTATTCACTGGCAGCTTAAGATGACCAGTATATATAAACTACCTATAAGTTTAATACTCGCATATATTAATATATTTAGTTTGCGGAATAAAATTGATAAGTTTACATTCTTACAATTTCTAAAACCCATCTGTACAGTTTTATAGACAATTCTAAGATTTATATAAGTGGTTTTTCAATGTATAGAGATGATTGAAACAGGTCTGGTGGTGGCATGGCTATTTTCATATTTGACCATTTTCCTGTTTAATTGAGAAATGACTTGATGTGTTATGGCTGCAGGTACAACTACCACACTTCAAACCAATGCTTGTTGGATGTTGTTGCAGGCCATCTAGAGCCAGATTAGAGTATTTAAATTGATTATGCAAAATGTTGGACAGTCACTGAGGAAAACAGAGAGTTATAATGGCTGGGTGATCTAAATATTGATTGGTTATCTGACAACTGTTCTCCGAACTGTTCTTCTGACTATCTCTCAGAATTCTATTTTTTGTTTTCTTTAGTGGCCCTAATCCTCTTCCGTACAATGGGGAAAAAATCTCCTTGTTCTTCTTTTGGTAAATTTATTTGACTAAGCCAAGTCAGATGGCAAATTATTTTATTCACTATTTTGTTGACAAGGTTTCTAAACTTAGAGAGGAAATATATTGTACTGTTGCTTCTAAATTATAAGAGCTGATAAAATTGCATTACGGAGGATAAGATGTGCAATTTTGAATTTTATCAGGTCAGTGCTAAGCAGGTAGAAATGTTCCTGGGGTCCTTGCCTGGGTCGACTGGTACTGAAAACCTGCATAACAAGCTGTTGAGATTATCTGCTACACAAATATCATATTTTCAATAGATGTCTGATTAATGGTGTGTGTCCAAAACTTTGGAAGGAGGGTAAGATCATTTCTCTGCCCAAAGATACAAAATCTACTTTTTGTGGCCAAAATAGAAGACCTATTAGTATTCTGCCTGGCCTCAGTAAATTGTTGGAAAAAAACATAGTACCTGAATCAAACTTCCTGCGCGACCACTGACTGAGAAAATAATAATCAGAGTTAATGCTAAGCGAGCGCTCTACCATTTGAGCTAATTCCCCTCCGCTAGCTGTAAAAAGAAACCACACATCCTCCAACGCTCACTTAATCGTGCACCAGCTCTAAGTTTATGTGGACAGATCTTGTTGTACTTGGGAATGATATAACCTCAAGCCTTGCTGTAATGCCTAAGTCAGATAATGATTATTTCAGTTGTGTTAAATCAGTGTCAATTTAACAATTCTCTTTTACCGTGGGGTCTGCCGATTGTCACTGAAACATCACCAGGGAATTCACTGTTGTGCACAATACTTTGTCACATTAAAAGACCAACTCTGACAGGACGAGGTGACCGAGTGGTTAAAGTGATGGACAGCTAATCTGTTGTGCTCTGCACGTGTGGGTTCAAATCAAAAACAAAACAACAAAGGAAAAAGAGGGTTCTTCAGTCCTAATCCTCATAGTACCCGAATCAAACTCGCCTTTTTTTGTGAATCAAACAGCTACAGGCCTTAATGTGGCACCACTGACTCAGAAAATAATAATCAAAGTTGTGGCTAACAAAGTTTAACTCATCAAATATTTCTCTCTTGGGTGCATGCATTAACAACATTATTTCAGCATCATTCCACCCACACTGCAATGACGCACATGTAAGATAGCTGGTTAACATCAATTGATGACTCAATGTTTGTGGGTACAGTATTGCTTGACTTCAGTGTGGCTTTTGATGTTATTGACCATGACCTTTTGATTTCCAAACTTATTTGTTGTGGTTTGTTAACTCCACTCCAATTTAGTGGTTTAAGAGCTATCAGTCTGATAGGTCAAAAATACTTTATTTTAATGATGTTTTATCTTGCATTAAGTCCCTGGACTGTGGAGTCCCTCAAGCAAGCTGTCTAAGACCTCTGTTATTTTCAGTCTTTACTAATGATATGCCACATGTACTCAGTAAAGTAAAATTGTTTGCTGATGATATTACTGTCTATTACACTGCCCCCAGATGTTCAGAGCTTAATGAGGTTCTGTCGTATGAGATAATTGGATTAAAACAAATAAACTTATCCTTAATGTATCAAAAATTAGTATAATGTTATCAGAGAATCCTGAAATGAATATACATATAAATGGTCAAACAATACAGGAAGTAAAAACTGTGAAGCTTCTTGGACTTTGGTCAGTTCGCATCAACAAACTTGCTGCCAAAATGGGTAGAGCTATATCTATGACCCAAAAATGCATACCATTTCTTAAATCACAGTTGCTTTGCCAAGTAGTTTATTCATTGGTTTTGTGTCATTTAGAATATTGCTCATTTGTACGGTCTGCTGCATCAGTCTTCTGAAGAAATTACAGGTGGCTCAGAACAAAACTGCAAATCTGGTCTTCGGTGGTTCTCCAAAAGTTAGTGCTGCAGAAATTCATAAACGTCTCACTTGGTTGAAGGTACTGAAGCACAGTCAATATGGATTTAGAGCAAAGAGTTCAACATCATTTGCATTAATGGAAGCAATGGAAGAAATAAATAATACATTGGATCAAGGAAAAGATGCAATTCATAGATTTTATAAAAAGCATTTGACACCATAAATTATTCTATACTTCTCAATAAACTGAAACTTTGTGAAGACGGGAGATCATGTGTCTGGCTGTATGGAGATTGCCTGTGGTGTCCCCCCGGGGTCAGTATTGGACACCAAATTGTTTAACATATACATAAATGATATATTTCAAGTCTCTTTGCTGAAATTGCTGAAATTAATATTATTTGTGGATGATACAAATATTTTTCTATCTGGAAAGGATTATAAGGAGCTAGCTATTACTCTAAATAATGAATTAGAAAAAAAATGGATAGATAATAACAAATTATGTTTAAAGCTGTGTTTAAAGTGTTTAAAGCTAGCATGAACTTATCACCATACCATATACAGAACCTGTTTAGCCAGAGAGATATAATTTACGAGGGAACACAGTTTTTAAAATGCCCTTGGTAAGAAGCACTAGGAAAAGTTTTTGTATGTCTGTCTGGTCAAACTGTGGAACAGGATGGAGGAAGAACACAGGCGCTCTCCAAATATACAAACTTTTAAATCGGTATATAAAGAGATGATGTTTAATTGGTTCAGAAATGGTCTGAAATAGAATGGAGTATTTCTCTTATAATAATTATTGTCATAATTGTTGCTTTTGTTATTGCTGTTATTATTATTATTATTGTTTTATTATCATGATTATTATTATTACTGAGTTACTCCATCATTATAATTGAGTTTTTAAGATTATAGATTATGTAACATAATGAAGATAATATTTCTATATGGTATGATTATCAGTGTTGGGAGTAACGCGTAAAGTAACATGTTACAGTAACGATATAACTTTTTTGGGTAGTGAAGTAAAGTAGTGTGTTACACTTAAAATATTGGTAACAAAATTACTTTACTAGACTACAGTAACGCGTTTTTCTGCGTTACTCGAGCCGTGTTTGCCTATGTGTGAAGTTGTCATCTGTTTTAAGTGGTGCGCGCATGGTGCTGCCTGTGTGTATGCTTGCCTGGGCACGTTGCCATAGAGATCGATTTGCTGATTGTGCGCCAACTGAGGAAAAAGAAAAATACAGCTGGAGTCGGAGATACGGGATTTTGGCCAGTGGCGATATTTGCATTATTTTCAGTTCAGTCCAGTTTCAGTCCAAACTTGTGATGAAAGATCCTGCTCGCCGGT
>JBAMHW010000014.1:27284391-27304075 GCA_037177495.1 Rhadinocentrus ornatus
AGTCTCCGCCCTGAGCTCCCAGGCAACCTGCTCCAACCCACCTGAAAACAGGAAGAACAGCCAGAACCATGACACCTTCGGTATGATTCACTACTACATTACTTGAAGTAGTTTTTAGTTCAGCTAATTCTAAACTGTATACATAAATAAATAAAAAAGGGAGAAAAAACCTTTTTATAAAAGATAGCTACCTCTTTATCTCTGCACAACAGCTAGAGCCAAAACACAAGCTTTGAGATCAAACTTCCATGTACATCGTGTTGTAGATTTTCTGCACCCACCAGGACTTGCTGTCAAACTGTGAATAAATTATTCCGAGCATTTGAAACTCACAACCTTGCTCCTCACTCACAGAGCAGGTGAAGACCACCACATGAGAGCAGACCTGATCCGACATCCTCAAACTCAACACACCAGTCAGACAACAGTGGTGTGGTCCCACGCAACATGACCAGCAAAGTACTAATTATCTGTTTGAACCTTTGGAGCTTGAAGCCCCTGTGCTGGTGGGAAAAAGATCAAATTTTTTCCTTTTTTTAATCAGTGAATTATGACATGGTTTTTTGCAAAGGAAAATCTAAATATCTCTGTTTATCCTTTCCTGTAAAGTTTAAGAGTTCACCCCAGTTTTCCAGTATTAATTGTGATGTGCTGAAAACATCTGAACAAAGTTTGTAGAGTTGTAAACATCTGCTTTTTTAGGATCTGAAGTTGGACTACAGAGTATCACAGTTATTTTATGGAAAAACGATGCATGTCAGAATGATGGCTTATTTAGATTTGTGAGGTTTTCTGTAAATCCTGAACCCTGTTAGCCATTATGTTCCTAAACATTGATTATCGACCGTTTAAACTCATTTATAGTAATTTTATTCAGATATTCAGCTCTTATGTCACTGTAAACACTTCTTTAAGATGTTCTTCTTTGTCTTTTCAGTGTCGGCTAAGGGTCTTCTTTGTATTATTGTTTATAAGATGATAAGAATATCTCATGCAGTAAAATATTCCCTCAAAGTTATTGTTTAAGTAATGTATGTATCCCTCTGGCTTCCAGACCCCAAAAACGTCCAACTCCACATCTGTTTCTTGGTAAAGAAGACAGTTTAATGGCATATGGCAGGAGTCTCATTTTCTTTTTCCTTCATTTAAAAATTTATTTTCTCATGCTTTCCACTGTCTGATGCCCAAAGAAAGCAAGAAAAATGCTAAAGAAAAAAAAGAAAAAAGAAAAAACAAAGAAAAAAATAATCTATGGAATCACACACCTATTCAACACACACAAACACAAAACCCTTTCTAGTCTAGTCAGTCTACCAGCGAGCCTGAAAAAGATCTGAGATTTTCCAGTGATTTCTGTACAGGTAGCCGGCACTATGATTGTCATCATAACAATGCCTTGCTCCAGTGAGTGTCATCAACATGCCAGTTGCCTGGGCGCCAGTGTTTTTGTGGCTCTCCAGACTGCCTCATATGGCCCTCTTCAGGCTAAGGGCTTTGTTCCATCCATGTTCTCCAAATGCAGAGACCTCTCATGTCACTGTTCTTGGCTCGATGATTGTATATTTGCTAAAAGAACTGACACTTTATGGCCATTCAGGACTCTGCCAAATAGCAGGTTGGTTTCAGCAAGAGCTTCTCTTACATGGGGGTGTTATTGCCTGATGAGGCTGTTCCATGCCAAGAAGGGTTTTGACAAGGGGAAAGGGGTATCGATTATTACACTTAGAATACAGAGGGTGATACGAGTATGCGTTCATCATGATGAGACATGTATGAGTGGAAGAGAGAAGGGAGAGTAGTATTGATGTCTGAATGATAGAACCTTGGCCGTGTGTGAGGGACAGAAATGTTCACATCAAGTCAAGGCTCTTTGAGCTGAAATGAGTAATCTGCCATGCGATGCCTGCTATTAAGTCTGTTTAGAACCTTGCATAGCATTGTCTGCATTGTAATATCAAGTAATTTAAGGCAAGGCAAGGTCAATTTATTTATATAGCACATTTCATGAAGGCTACGAGACAATTCAAAGTGCTTTACACAAAACATAATCACATTACAGCAAGGTGCAGAAATACTAGTGTATTAGAAAAACAAAGATTAAAAAAGATTAAATTGATTACATAAAAAATAAAGATAAATAAATAAGTTAAGAACCAGCTGCAGATCTGGACTCCTAGTAAGAACTATTGAACTGCAGCAGAGAACAGGTAGGTCTTCAACCTAGATGTAAATAAACTGAGTGTTTCAGCTGATCTGAGGCTTTCTGGGAGTTTGTTCCAGACATGTGGAGCATAGAAGCTGAATGCAGCTTCTCCATGTTGGCTTCTGACTCTGGGAACTGATAGCAAACATGATCCAGATGACCTGAGGATTCTGGTCGGATAATACTGGCCAAATTTAACATCCATCCCTCTCCGTTTTCTACCTAATCTTTAGCTTTATAGAATAAAAATAGTCTTTCCCTTTCCACTGGTCAATATCTTTGCTTTACTGAATTCAGAAAGCATGTTAGTGACAATGGAAGTATATTCAAAGCAGTAAAGAAGCCTCCAATATTAAAAATGACTAAGAGTACCAAAATCCATCTAGACTGAGTTGTAAGAGAACATTTCTAAACTAACAAAGCAGTTTGCAGCATATTTTCTTCCAGAATGTAGAGGATGGCCAACAATTTGGGAATGTTATTATAATTAATGTAAATCTTATGTTTATCTTATATTTAAAACTCGTGAATTGAACTAACATCATATGAGATGAATACAGAAAATATGAACATGAAGGTTTTAGAAATAAATAAAACTTGTTTTTCTAATACTTACAGGTCCAATTATTATTATTTCTGACATCACTAAAAACAAACAACTAACTTATTTTCCAATAAACAGAAAACTGTGTTGTTTCCAGTCAATCTGATGGAATAGTTGTCTCAGTTTAACTTCATCCATGAAGAATGGCAAAGCCAGTAGTTTATTCCAACACAATGTTCAGTTAATGTCTTATATGAACACATTCAGTAAATGCCAATCTAATTATTTTTGCACAAGGCAACAACAAGGAAACGTTAACACTGCTCTGGCGCTAAGCTTGTTGCTAACATAGATGCTAACGTTAAGGTTTCATTTTAAAATGACTAGCCTCTTCAGGTGTTTTTGTGGGGTGTGGTGGATCCAGCGTCCTGTATATTTGCCCGCTAGATGTTAGTTTGCTACTTTATTTTGTTTCCCTTTATCAAGTTTTTATACCAAAAATGAAAAGTGGAGTGGCACCAGGTGACCTTGCCAGGGCTTCCATGTTTTCTTTTTTATTTAGGTGCATTTATGTGACGATACGTTACTCTTACATCTGGGGAAATGAATCAGATCCAACAGGAGATCAGACTAGGAGGAGATCATGAAGGAAATATTACAATTAAATATAGTTCACAAATCTCAGATTGCCAGTCTGAGTTGAGTCTCAAGTTTTTTGCATGCAAGTCCAACTTGGGTCTGAAGTTGCTGTATAATCCGACTGAAGTCTGAGTCCCAGACTTGAGTCTCCATCGCCCTGGTGAGGAAAACATCTACATGTGAGAAAACTTTAAATTGTGTTCTCCATATCAAATCCAAAGTAATTGTCTGAGATTAGTTAAGCGTTTGGGAAAATTTAGGAATTTTAAGGTTCAAAAAGGTTAAATAAAATAACCTTTAACAGATTTGACACTTGATAGATATTCAATCTAAAAGAAAAGAAGTCATTAAGAACTATCAGTATGCACATTGCATATGATTCGAGTCACATAGACTAAGGAAAGCTACCATGCCATGCTGTCTAGTTAAAAGGCTCTTCCTTCAGGCTGCACAGCATGAACTGGGACAAATGTAAAAACAAAACCCACACTGTTCATCTTTGAAGATGAGAGATGAGTGTATTTGATGTTTATGTACAACTTCATATTTCAATTTAGCCTCTGGACATCAAGCCCCTTTGACTTACCATATTATCTTATCTAATGCTTCATTAAGCGTTTTGTAGACGATTGAAACTGCCAAGCGTCCACATCTGATGATAAATATATACCATGTTGTCTCTAAACATGGTTATTACACATCTGTGTGTTGTTCATCTTCTTTCTATATCGTTAACTGTGGTGTCTGATGCACTCACTGGTCACTTTAATAAGTACACCAGGTTAACCGCTTATAACACAATTAGCTAATCCGCTAACAACAGAGCAGGAACTCAGTGCATTTAGTCGTGTAGACATGGTGAAGACGACTTGAAGTTCAAACTGAACATCAGAATGAGGAAGAAAGGGGATTTAAGTGGCTGGGGTGTTAGTCCAGACAGGCTGGTCTGAGTATTTCAGAAACTGCTCATCTATTTTTATACACACACACACACACACACACACACACCTCTAGGGTTTACAGAGAATGGTCTGAAGAGAAAATATCCAGTGATTGGCACTTGTCTGGATGAAAATGCCTTGTTTATGTCAGAGGTCAGAGGAAAGCGGGCAGACATATTTTTTGTAGGCAACAGGGACTGGACCAAGGTTTGCAGAGTAGCATTTCTGAACAAAGCAGCAGAAGACCACACCGGGTGCCTACTGTCAGCTAAGAACAGGAAACTGAGGCTACAATTCACAGACTCAACGATGAACAAGATGGAGAAACGGTGCTGGTCTGATGAGTCTCCATTCAGCTCCACGTTCAGATGGTAGGCTCAGAATTTTAAAGGGGGAAAAAAACAAAAAAACACTATGATAGTGTGGCAAGCGAGTGGGTCGAATGTCAACGCCACCTGGGGTGCTTTCACCCCAGGGCACGTATTTTGAAAAACAGGAGCCGCAAATTCTATAAGCACCAGGACCACAGATGGAGATATCAAAAGAACAATACAAAAGTAAAGTAAAAACATTAAGCACACTATAAAAAAGGCTGCTACGCTCCCTCCGGTCACCGGAGGCTGAGGGAATCCTGCATTAAAACCCTACAATCTGTTAACAGAAAAGTAGAGCCAAAACAATCCAAAAGTTAACACAAAACCAAACCGTGCAAGTCCATTTAAAAACAAAAAACAAAAACACAGGTTGTAGTGTGGATGATCCAGCAGGAGCCCAGCTGTGTGCCTTGTTCAGCCGGGGCAGAATCCAGCATGGAGAATGCGTCCGATGCTGGTGCTTAATGAAAAACGGACCAAGACAAGACAGCAGAGCATTCCAAGATGCCGGAGCAGGATCCAGCTCACAGCACCCAGCCACCCAAGATGTCTGCAAACAAAACTTAAGAGTTACAAATAAAACCATATAAACTCTAGATTTCAGGGAAAAGGCAGCCTGGCCCGATGCCAAGGCACTGCAGCAGCTGAGAGAGGAAGGGAGTCACACTGCAAAGAAAGTTATGCAGCTGTCACGCCAAAGACAAAAAACCCATCGCTAACCACAGGTAGCACCGATCACACTCATGGTAGACACGTGATGACGATCTACTGGCAAGACCAGCCACATCCTCTGCCAACGACTCCCCAGAAGGGAAGAAGCCACATACTGAGCAGACACCCAGCTAGCTATAAAGCTGCCTGATCTGCAATTATCCAGATCGGTTGCACCTGTTGGGTGCAATCTGGAGGGAAAGGGTAGAAGTCTTTCCCACCACAATAGCATGGATCCACCCCGCCTTGTATCAATAGTTCAGGCTTCTGGTTTGGGGTATTTTCTTGGCACACTTTGGGTCTCCTTGTACCAACTCAGCATTGTTTAAACACCACAATCTTCCTAAGATTTCCCACAGCTTGTAGAGGCACAAAAAAAGCCAAACAACAAAATTCTGACTTAATATCTGAAACAGGCAAAGGTGGACAAGATCAACAACAAATACTTCTTTCAGACATTGAAATGTTCCAGATTTGGATGTACAACGCCGCTGGAAAGCAGAACTAGGCACCGGCTAAAAAGCAGATCCAGGCTTTAAAGGAGGCAGTAATCTTTAGTCCCAGGTGAGCCATCAGATCATCAACTGGAAACCACATCCAAGGAAGGCAGATCTTAGATTAGAGCAGTGGTTCCCAATTTATCTTTCTTGAGGACCCCCTTCAGGCAAATACTAAAAAGCCATGGACCCACTGAAACCATGTTGGTTTCATGCTTTCAAAACTTGAGATTCTCACCATAAATACTGTATTCTGTAGTCCTGTCCTTCCTTAAGCCAAAGTTAAATTAACAACATATAGCTTTACTTTTTTTCTTAATATAGGGACAATGTGTGGACATTGATCACAATGATTTTAAGGTTCAAAGCCTCGGGGACCAACATAAAAACCAAACCAAACCTCTATTGCAGGTTTGGTACCACTACAACGGAGTAGCTTTGGGATGTGGTGGAACGGGAGATTCTCATCATGGATGCAGCCGACAAACCTGCAGCAACTATGTGATGCTGTCATGTCGATATGGAGCAAAATCTCTGAGGAAGGTTTCCAAGACCTTATTGGACCTATGACATCAAGAAGGAACCTGGTACCAGCGAGGTGGTCAGGAGTGTAAAAACACAAAATAGTGAACAATAATGGTCAAAATGACTTTAGTAAGAAAATAGAGCTATTTATTTACAGAATATGTCTGTTTATTTTCCTTGCATGGGCTTACTTACATGTAAAGACTTGCATAACTTTATAAAAGCTATGTAATGTTGAATCTAAACTTCTGTTGACTTGTCGTTTATTTAAATATATTTTCAGTGGTCATCTCAGTTCACTTCCCTTTTCTCTTGTGTGACTGACACCACACAGTTATTTTCAGACATAACTCACCTCGTACACACTGATAACGTTATGACTAATACAGAGTAGGTCTTCTTCTTGAATAGTTGAGAATGCTGTTGCTCTATCTGTGGGTTGGGTAAGGGATTTATCTTGAGGTACACTGTAATCTTTCTTTCATTGTTCCGGTGCTGAATGATCCAAACCATTTGCCAATTTTTGCTTCATGCATGTTTACTTGCAAGCCTGTTTTCCTCCTGGAGTTTGGGATTATTGGGACTGTTTCTTTATTCTGCTCTTTGCCTGCCCTCTGTCTTCTGAGGTTGTCTTGCTGGTTGATTTCATGTGTTTGACCTAAACTGTACAGAAAGCCTGGATTTTTTCTTTTACATTGACTTGTTTCTGATCCCTGCTACCAAGCCTTCTCTTAAGCCTGGTACACACACAAAGATTATAGGGCTATTTTTGTCCCGATTTTGCCTCTTCCCGACCAAGGACGGCAAACGCCTGATTATCTTAAGTCTTATAAGATTTTCCTATAAAATAATTTTTTGGTCTGAGGTGTGTTAGGACCAAATTCGTCCCGAGAATCGGCTCTGAAACGTGTTGTGGTCGACAATCGGAAGTATTGAACATGTTCTATATTCACAACCAAATATCTTCATGTGTGTGAGGAAAGCCGACGATTCCTGAATTGTGACTGTGTGGATGATGACGTGGAACAGAATGTAGCCAATCAGAGAGCGAGCTGACTGGAGAGTGAGGAAGGATATAAAGTCCGTGTTCACGCTGTCTCCAGTCTGTTATCTTCAATAGTCCCAAGACCACCATCATTCCTTGTCTTTTATATCCTCTTCCATGAGCAACTTGGAACTCTTATCATTGGTTCAAATTTACAGTTCAGCTGAGTCTAAACTGCCTTTTGATTGTGAGATCTGATAAGATGAAGGACATCTTGTCTCTAATGAATGCAGTCCATTCAGTGTCCTGTTTGATTCGCTGATATACAGTATGGAACATTCAGGATTATGTGTAGCAGCAGATTTATTTCATAATTACTTTAATAACTTCACGCTCTTTAAGTTCAGATGAGCAGCTGATCAGTGTGAGCTCCGAGGAGTCGCGCCTTTGCTGCTGCTGGTCCCAGATTGTGGAACGACCTCTGCATATCAGACACACCTCCTCCTTGCCTGTTTTTAAGCTGCTTCTTCTTCTTCCACTCAAGAGATGTTGACATTTTGCTTCTGTTTTTATATTTTAACTTGTCTTGTTTATTAGATTTTATTGTTTTGACTGATTTAATTCACTGTGCTTTTATTCTTCTGTACACTTTGGTGTTTTAAAGTCCTTTATAAATGAAGTTTGATTGGATTGGACCCAAAAGGAAAATGCTGTTTTAAAGTTTTACTTCTCTTGGAGTAAGTTGGCAACTGCTGTTGCACATTGTTCTACTGTTAACCAATCAGCAAGCTCAAAGCCTTCACAAGTACGTGTCCAGGTCCTGTTTCTTTTTATCCCAAGATTAATTTTACATTAGCTAGTGGTCATAATTTGAGATTTAAGTGGGAATGTGCTTCTATGTTAGCCCTGTCATGAACTGATGATCTGTACCTTGCTTCTTGCCCAAGGTCCACTTTAGACTCTCAACCCCAGAGGTGGTTATATAAGATGGAGGCTGTTTATCAGTTTCTTTTTTTAGAGGTAATCCAAATTTTTTTATAAACAGCAAATTGAGAAAAATCATCATCCTTGTTATTTTTACTCTGAAATGAATGAGATTGTTCTTGCAGCAAAATAAGCTCTGCTTTTGCCTTAGCAATGAAATTTCCATCTCCATGTCAGCTAGAATTTGGCTGAATGCAAACCAATTTACTTTACAAAAAGCCTTCATGTACGTGGGGTGGCTTTTTGTGAGCAATCAGTTCAGGTAGACAAATAGCCCCGAGCTTAGTGTCTCATGCCCATGTGACTATGATTTGATTCAGGATGTCATTTGAGATCCATAACACAGCCTGAATCTGATCATATCCCAGGTTTGCTCCTCCAAGACGATACTTTACCTGAGAGTCAGCCTCGTCGTATGCAAGCAAATATTAAAAGGAAAGAGGAAATAAATAACTGGAGAGATGTAATGAATACAGATGCTTTAATGTATCAGATGTAATTACTTCTGCAGAGATGAAAGGCCATAATTAGCTCTTTTCTCCATGTACATATACATATAAATGTAGATACCCAGTAGATACATACACTTACCTACATCCTCATACTAATGTTTTTAAACGTGTTTTATCTTGTCAGAAAAGGGCAAGCACCGTAATAGTATTGTCTTTTAAAATTACACAGTGTTTGATCAAAGAGTGCATCGTCCTTTGGGAGCCATGACTAATGGCAAATACTCATTATGACCAATACAGGACGGGGCTGAGGTTAGGGCTGCTCGAGGCCTGTACAGAGAAACACTTAGTCACTCATGATTTCTTTGGCTTTGGTCCTCCAGGTTTTGATGACCGGGACACAGATCTGTTCCTGTGCGACACCAACACATGCAAGTTTGACGGGGAGTGTCTCAGAATTGGGAACATGGTGACATGCATTTGTGATTTTAAGGTAAGAGCTGTGATGTTTCTTTTACTATTTCTCTGAGTTTTAAAGCAATTAGCTTTTTTGCTTACCCTGTAAACCATCCAGTCATAGCCCAGTTTAGCATAAATCATAGACTAGAAGAAATGGACATAGCCACCCACTGGTAGAGTAGAAGCAGCTGTGGAAATTCCACCAGAAGCAATCACTGCCAAAGTACGTTAGCTGTGCAAATTTGTGTGAAATGATTTATATGTACAACATTTCTTGTTCCACAATGGCTAACTGTTAATGTATGTTTTAATCCATACACAAAAATCTGAAGAAATTTAATAGAACTTTACGGATGTGCACATCATTAGTTATGGAAATATTAACATTTGAATACAGACTTTTCACTTTTTCATCACAGAGCTGATAATTTTTTATACTTAAAAATCTCCCCATGCATACAAACTATGAACCATATACGCATGTATGGCCTGTTGCACACTGATCAGCTTCTATGTGTATCAGCTTTGAGACTTTTTTACACTCTCAGCTCCTCGTTAATCCACAAACATGTGCTGCGTTTAAATGTGGTTGGAATATTGGATCAATTCAAATTCATGTATTTCCTTCTGTGGTTCTGGTTCAACTCCTGTGGTTGTGGCCCTTTCCTGTAGTTCATCCCAATCTCGCTCTTTCTGCCATCCTTCTTGTCAAGCTGCTTTTGAAAGAAAAGCCCCCGTTCATTGAAAAACAGAAAAAGTCACTATATTCCCAAGTGGATGCCACATTTCTCTTGGCTGAGGAAAATGTCCAGACGCTCTGTGATAGTGGTTTCTAAGTATGTAACATGGCTTAGTAGTTATTGGGAAACAGTTTTAAGTGCCACACCAGTAATGGCAACATAAGTTTCTACCATAAAATACTAATTTTTCCCAGTGTTATCACTATGGGCCGGTTGTTAAAACGTAATCTGATCGGATTTCGCTTATCGGATAGAATCAAATCTTGAAAATGGGTTGTTCAAAACAGAAATCCAGATTCCAAAATCCACTTTGATCACATAATCTAATCCTGGTTGTTATCCGAATAAAACCCTCAGTTTGGGTTGTTCAAAACATTTGAGTAGAATCCAGATAACTTTTATCCAAAAAACCAAGATTATCATGATCCCAACAGGGGGCAGGATTACAAGACGGATTTCAGGAAGTAAAACCACTGATCAAATAATGGAACTTTTTATTCGGTGCATATGCTTACATTTGTATTTTGGACCTGACTTTTTTAACCGTTACAGGGATAAAGTGGTTAACATAGGTGGGCTACCTATTAAGCCTTTTAGTATAGTAAAATAAAACAGTAAAAAAAAAATTTTTTAAAGAGCAAAAATAAAAACACGAAATAAACCCCCAAACAAATCCAATAACAAACACAAATAATATATTCGATTTTCCTGTTATTCATCACTGCATAATCAGAAGAAAACTTGTCATCCCTCACTCCACGTCCCTTTCAGACAGAATGATGAAGGTTGGTCTGCTACCGCCACACGAGGCTCACGTGCATCATCGACATTGTCACAGAGAGGGAGAGTCCGCCTGGTCGCAATGTTGTGCAGGACAATGCATGCACGTATTATCTTAGTTGTTCCCGCTGGTTCCACTCTCAAAGCAGGCAAACCGTCTCGTCTACCTGTTGCTGTTCTCCACATGGCCGGCAGCACACACTGATCTACATGCTGGAAATCCGGATTTGGTGATCCTGAAAAACAGGATTTTGGATCAGGGTGATCCAATCCTATTTTGCTTTGAACAACGGGGTAAAAGTAAGCTGGATTACGTGATCCACCATCCCAAAAAAATGGATTACCAAATCCAGATAGCTTTTATCCGGATTAAAATTTTTGAGCAACCGGCCCTACGGTGTTGTGAGCAAGATTATCTAAAAATAAAGTGCTTCATGGTGGGGGTCCCTCCATGGTACCAAAGATGGTCTTGGTATGAAATATGAAATTCTACAGCATCCTATGTTAGAAAGTCTGGAACCAGAATTTGTGACCAGTTTTTCAGCACACCTTGTTGCAACATATAACCTGGCTTATAATGAGTAGAGCTCCCTTTTGTCACCAACATGTAGCCCTGGCATACTGAGGCATGGACGAGGGTCCTCTCATGGCATCATTTCATGTTTGGGACCAGAACTTTGGCATGACATCCTTTGGAGACTTTGGGTTGCAATGAGGGACCTTTATTGGTGATGCTTGTGTTGCAGATCTTCGACTGGTTTGGGATCCCAGAGGTTCAGAGGCCAAATCGATGGTTTGTGTTACTTGCGTTCTAACAATGCAAGGTTATGCAATGTGTTACTTTGGGACACCACCAGCATGGCAGGGTTATATACTTGGTGTGCAACAATGTTGAGATGAGGACGCTGATCAGTGTCGTATACTTCCCCCAGTCGGTGGGCTTAGCAGTTTATGTTCTTTTTGTGTGAAATAATAAATATAATTGGAAGGATTGATGTGTGTTATCTGGAATAAAAAAATATTTGGCACAAAGAGACATTTTGCATAGTATAAAGCTTCCTGTGGACCTCTGTCGTAAAACCGAATTACTGCTACTACCAAAGACTAGTGAATGGAATTAATCCAGGAAATTTTGTTTTTCTTGATAATGGCTCATAGTTAACTTTACAACCAAACCTATAATAACAAAGGAGCAAGCCAGTTAGCTGAGAATTGATTTTGGTGTAATGTTTACAAGCTTTGCTGATGAAGAGCCCTAGATAAATGAAGCCACTGAGATTTAAAGACGTAGTGCGTACTCCCATCCGTCGCTTTTATCAGCACGTCATCAGAACAAGCAGGCACTAGGCAGGCTGACACTCGATTGGCCAGCTTTTATCTCAATTTTGTACTTCCCTGGGAGCAAACGTTAACAGAAGCCTGTTGATAAATGACATTACAGCTCCATTCCTCTTCAAGAGATCTCACACAGATACTACTGTCATGTGCACTGAGACGCTCTCTGTGCTCTCAGGAAAGAGCAGGTCACACCACAATTTCTGGCTTTATACCGCGAGTCTGAGGTTAACTCAGCTATGCATCCTCAGTTTGCGTGTGGAGGGAATCCTGATGTCACTGTCTTTATTTCATCAGGCAGCATAAACATGACCTTCCTAGCCTAGCAAGTGTTGCAATGCCCTGAAGTAATCAATCACTCTCATTCAGTGTCAGATAAATGGGTTCAAGACTTTTCTCCAGTTGACAGTTTATTCAGGATAGTCAGAGGAGACATGAAAGAAGTATAAATTTCCATTCACTATGGATTGCCTTGCTTCTAACTGAATCTATGGATGTGTGCACACATCCTTTCTCAAACACACGTACAAACCAAAATAAATAAATAAATCCAGAGGAAGAGGCATGCAAGGGGCTTTGTGAAGAGGAAGTGAGTTTGATGTGGTTGAATCAATGACACTATTCATTGCCAAGATGCATTAGAGTCTCCACACTCTGGGTCTTTAAGAAACCAAGACTTTCTTTTGCTACTCAGATGCAAACTACTGCAAAACAACATGGACCTAAAATAACTTGTTTGTACTACGATACCCTGACTAATCATGTAACATTTCATTCATTCAATTCATCTCACAATAGCTGCTGGGAAAAGCTATTCTCACTAGTTTGGATATGGTCACATTGCTTATTCCTAAAAGGGTTGTCCACTCTAAAAATATGTACGTTCACGGCACCATAAAACACTAGAGATAAAACTGTCCACCGACCGGTAAACAGCACATTTAATTGCTCTCAGTATTGATGCTTTGTGAAAAAGTTGTTAAAAATGGGAGTCATTAGAAAGATTTCCTCTAACGACACATAAAACACACACCTGTGTTCCACTTAAGCTTGCACAGAAGACATGATTAATGTAGATGAATCCACTTTAAACAGAGGATCTCTAATAGCAGAAAATACACCCAAACATATAGTACTTGTATGTAGGATTTATTTTCTTATTTATTTTCTATTTTCTTATTATTTTTTAAACAAGATTGTGTGAGGTGGTTAAGAGCAGTTAGTTCCATGCAGTAGAAAGAGGCTAGAACTCGCTCAGTTTGGAGAAGCTGGGAGAGAACCTGATGGCCTAGCTCAGCAAGTAGAGAAAAGGGAATTTTTGTCCTGTAAATAACTCAAGCCAATAAATGTAATGGTTTGAGTGAACACTGTATTGTTCCAGAACAGTTCCACTGTGGCATCAAATAAGTATGTACACCGGTACCATGCTTTCTTAAACTGAGTTGCACAGGTAGTGCACAGCCACTGAAAGAGAGACCGTCATCCAGTAAGTCATCAGCTACATTGGTGCTGATTTTGAGTTCTCTGTAAAAGCATCCTTGACTTTAAACGACTTGTGATTTTTCAGATGAATGGGAGGTAGATGCTAACACAGCCACTTTAAATGATGTGATGAGCCATTTATTTTGCTTCTGTTGGGAAGGAAAATGGGTAACAGTTTACAATAAGGACCAAAAACCTTGTTTAGTCACTCAGTTACTAATGAGGAATGAATTAGGGACTAATGATTAATGAATGATTACCTAAGATTCGCATTTCAGTTAAATTGGCTAATGATTATTGAATGGTTATTTAATGGCCAGTTAGTCATAAAATGACGGGAAACCTAACAGGGACTAATCATTCATTAACGATTAAATAGCTAATTATTAATTAATTATTTCTAGATGAGGATTATCTGACCTTTTTTCCATGAGTGGTTCAGATTAACCAGTTAGACAAGAGTACCGAATCCGTAACAACTTCTTTCTACTATTTGCTTAAAGACTAATCCGGATCAAGAGTAGTTCTGCAGCAATAAAGTGAAGTAAAAGTACCTAATAAGTAACTAGTCACCACCTCAATATCATTAGTATTAGTTAACCTTTTTGGATCACTGCTAGAATGAGTACTTAATGAGTAACAAATCATTAACTCATAACAATTATGACCGCTCTCAGCAGACAGAGAGAAAACTCAGGACTTACTGGACTTGCTGGTCCCTGTTGTCCAAACCCAGTTCTACGTCTATGTGGAAGCCCTTATTTTAAAATGATACCAAGAGGTGGTCTTAGCTGGATTTGACAAATGTGCACAACAACCTTACTGCAGACTTACTCACATATTTAAAATGTCCAGAAGTAGCTCATTTTAACAGGATACAAACTCATTCGATTTCTATTTGATGACGTCGGGCAGCCAGAGATGCGTCATGCTGATGTAACACAATCATTTCCACTCAGATAACGTTTCAAAAAGCAACTAAAATATATTTTTATTCCTCAGTTCAATCTGACATTTAAATGAAAAAAAGAACAGCTTTGAATAAAATAGGCTGTTCAGCTTTCTGTTTATTTGCCTTTTAGATGTTTGCATTGTGTAAAACTGTAAAACTAAACTGAAAAAATATTCTATTTGTGGACATTTAAGCAGGAAATAGTGTAAACCTTTGAAGTCGGATTTGATCATTTTCCTCATCACATTTAATTAATACATTTTGGCTAATAAAACATTGTCTACACACAATAAAAGCTTTCAAAGTTTGAAAAGGTTTTTTGTATCAACTGAAGTACCGATCTATTCATAACCCCTTTGTCCCAAAAAACATAAAAATTGTAACTTTCACAGCATTTACTCAGGATATTTAGCAAATTATAAAAGGCAATAAACATTGTTTTATGTGTAAATTATTCAAAATAATTACTTCATAAATGTCTGATAGATATTTTCAATTTTCATGAATGATTTTAGATGGTTTATTATTGAATTAATGCGTCCGTGTAAATATTTTTGCCATTCGGGAGGATGCCACTGCAGCATAGCAATAGTTCAGATCATAAAACTTGTCTTTATGATTATACTTTTGTAGTTTTCTCATATTTGTATCGATTGATTTTTCTAGGGAACTTTGCCAGAGTTGTAAATGAAGACAGTACCTTTTTCTCTATGATGTGATCCCTGAAATTATTATTTACACATAATGCTGGTCCATAGTTCTGGTAAACCCTGTTTCTATATAAGCCAACTGCAGAGCGAAGCAAAAAGCAGAGCACAAATGTTCTTAGTTGTTCATCATAGCAAACCCTGTAATAGTTCAACTTCAGAGGGGGGGAAATGCACATTTGAGGCAATATTTGCCTATTAAAAGTTTGTAAATGGGTTGTGTGCATTGTGTGTCCAAGTGACCTCTTGCAGTCATTAGTAATGCAACAAACATTCTTTGTCACTCACAACTAAGACAGAGCTAGTGTCATGTTTGATGAAAATGGAAATAGACATCACACCACAGAGTGCAACGGCGACCACTTAGATCGAACAATAAATAAAGAAATAAATGGATGGAGAAAAATGTAAGAGCGCTGTTCATCACAGAGAAAAACTCAACGATCAGACCAGGGAACGTTATCTAGACAAAATCCAGATGTTAGGCTAAACTGGCCCATACAAGCCTGGGGAACGGTGCAGCTCAGGCAGGCAGTTTGAGACAAACAGAACTGTAAATGCCTCTGGTCACATTTGTAGCTGAGGTATGTGCACTTTGTTTTAAATAACACTGTCCTGCAATTCCAGCCTCTTTAATGGGTTTATATTGTTGCTAATATTTAAAGAAAATAATCCCTTATGTAATTTAAATTTATTTCTGCAGTGACTTTTTTTCTTGTTTACCTCAGAAATGTGTCCTTGTTTAGCAATAACATTGGGACACATGTTGGTCAGTGCACAACAAACACAAACCTTTTTATTAAGAAACAGGTTTTTCTGCTTTACAAGGAACTACCTTGCTTAGCGGTACTGTGCTGCCTAGAAATGTGTATTTGGTGCGTACAGCTCCAACCACCCTGGGTGTGCTAGCTGTCTGGTCTCCTCCACTTCCATTGCATCAAGCTCACGTCGTCCTCCAGTGAAAACAGGTGTTTTGACTTCAGTGCGCACCAGTCCAGCAATGTCTCTAATGTCAAACCAACAATAATTTAAACAGTACTTATTTTTCATGTACTATATAAATGTTTACATACACATTTACATGTTTTTATCTTGGAAAGAAAGTCAGTACAAACGTCTGAAGACGTCACAGATTAAACTGTCGGACAGGAAAACAGTGAAGTTGCAGAAAAATAAAAGAATGCAAACTAAAGTCATCAATTACTTCATCTTCACATACAATCAACGATAACTTACTACTAAAAGCTTTGAACAAATAAATATATTCCTTAAAATATTTTAAATCAATGCTGCCTTTTAGCATCGGAAATGTGGGGACTAAGTTTTGCAGGGGTCTGATATTACCACCGTGACAACGGTTGTGACCGGTCAAAACACAACAAGCCCTTTCTATCTCTAAAGATATACGTAAAAAATATTTACTGTAAACCAGCTGTTACTACACTGTTGGTTATGTTTCTTTTGCTGACTTGTATGTAAATCCCACAATTCTTTGCAGTGTGACGTTACATTCCCGACCTGTGTTTGGAAGCAGTCTGCTTTAATGGGACAAGCTTTTTATTATTATTATTATTAAATCACTGCGATGGACTGGTGACCTGTCTAGGGTATACCTGCTGGGTTTGGCTCCAGCTTCCCTGTGACCCTTCCCTGAACGAAGCTGTATAGATAATGGATGGATGGATATTATCAAATCATGCTCACAAGATTGAAATGCTTGGTCTCATGTAAAATTGTATTATTTCCATCCAAAAATTAGGAAAAGAGGAAAAAAGGCAGGTTTCCTATACAAAATATAAAAATCTGTTTTTATATCTGTTTATTAACATTATTAGTTATTAACTTCTCTCATCTCATAACAAAATGTTTAACGGCTACTGGTTTGCAATGCAAAGCTATAAAATTGTGACATGGCATTTGTTTCTTTTAAGTGAATAAACTCCTTTGAATGAGAGCGAAACATCTTTAAGACACTAAGCCAGGTTAGCTGACTTGGCTTAACATGTGTTGGATGCCATGGCCTGGATGAATGAAAACCTTCACAGATTTTTAGAAAAATTTTTTTTATGGTGTCCTAAATTCACATCATGTTATTATGAAGTGTCTTCATTTAAAAAAACCCACATACATTAGTGAAAAAAGCATTGTCAGCGGAATGAGTCATTGGACTTTAACCCAGGAGAGTTCATGTCAAGGTTTTTAGATTGTTTCCTATTCATTCACTGTGAACTAGCTTGTTATAGCATGGCTCTTGGGCCATAACTTAAGCTGAAAAAAGTATGAGAGAATAAAAGGGTTTTAGTTTTAATTAACAGCTTAAGTTAAGCAAGGGGGTGAAATTCAAAAACCAGCATGGTTCAATCCAGTAGGAAAAGAGAAGCAAACCCTTTGAATGAGTCACCATGCGATGGCTTAAATCCAGACCTTCACAGGTGCAGCTAATAAGCGATTTGCATCTGACAGTGGTAGTGTACTACTGGAAAACAGTAGCCAAGTCTGTCACTTCCGCTTTCAGGCTGTTGGGTCGGGTTTGACAAGTTGTGAATGTCTCTAGGGAAAAAAAGAGGTTTGAATTTCATCTGAAAGAGAACAATAAGATGACTCATCATATCAATGTGGCTCACAGAAACTTAAATTGATGAGTAGGAGTGAGTAGGATAACTTTCCTTTTGACATTTCCTTGTTGATCTGAACCACTCAGTTCAGATAGATGTCTTTCATATCTTCAAATCAAATCAGATCTAATCCGATCAAATCAAATCAAACTTTATTTATAAAGCACTTTTCATGCCACAGTCAACACAAAGTGCCATATATGATTAAAAAGATTTATACAAATTAAAAATAATACAAGCCATTACATATATCAAGTACAATTACAGTACACTAAAACACATTCATTCAAATCTTTCACACAGTCGCATGCACACACACGTATACACCCACACCAAACCCCCCAGCTGCTGTGAGGCTGCAGATCAGGGCCCCAGCCACCCAGACAAGGGTGATCACCGCGGCAACAGCCCCCAGACTGAGCAGGCTAAACCCCTGGCGTGGAGCATCCTTATGAGGTTAAAATGAAGATAAAATAACTTTAGGAAACAACAACAGCAGCTTAGAATGAATGAATAAATAAATAAACAAATAAGAAGTAATACAGTTGAGTAAAAAATTTATAAAATAACGCAAAATAAAATGATGTAAAATAAATTAATATCAAATAAAATTTTTTGTTAAAAGCTAAGCTAAAAAGAAAGGTCTTAAGCCTCTTTTTAAAAATATCAACGGTCTCTGCAGCCCTGAGGCCCGCTGGCAGACTGTTCCAACAGACAAGGACCGCAACAATGGAAAGAGGCATCGCCGTATGTCTTGGTCCTCACCCTTGGAACAACTAAAAGGGTGGTACAAGAGGACCTCAGGGTCTGCGAGGTTTCATGATTTAAAAGAAGGTCAAATAAATAAGAAGGCCCAAGACCATTAAGACATTTAAAAACTACTAAAAGAACCTTAAAATCAACCCTGAAATGCACGGGGAGCCAATGCAGCGATTGTAAAACTGCTGTAATGTGTTCCCGCCCTCTGGTCCTCGTCAGAACTCGTGCCGCTGAGTTCTGAAGTAGCTGTAGGTTTGAGATGGACTTTTTGGATAGACTAGAGAGCAGGACTTTACAGTAATCTAATCTACTAGAAATAAAAGCACTAGCACCTCAGTCCTGGGAAAAGAGAGAGAAATGAGCAGACTCAGATGTTTTTGAGATGATAAAATCCAGTTTTTGTTATATTTTTGATATGTGTAGTAGAATCCAGCTCAGAGTCAAAAAGAACACCCAGATTTCTCACACACTGAGAGGGATTTAAATGATGCAGTTTAGATAAAATGATCTCTCTCTTGCCCTCGGGACCGATAATTAAAACTTCAGTTTTGTCCTGATTAAGCTGTGAGAAGTTCTCTGCCATTAATGACTTAATATCTAAAATACAGTTTAAAAGGATGTTAACGAGTGATGTAAAGCTGTGTGTCATCAGCATAGCTGGTAAATCAATGCACATCCTGATTTGCTATTGACATTGAAAATGGTGTTCGGACAGTTGTGACAGGTGTGGACACAAACATCAGTATTATTACGCTAGCATCAGCTACATGCTAAAAATGACTAAGACTATATGTAGTCATTCGTAATTGTACACATGTACACAGCTGGCGGACCCTGACACATCCGTGAAACTTGTGCACCACCCTCATGTCAGTAAGAGGAGAAGGGATAACGGTCATTATGTATCAAGTATTATTTCTAGACTGGCAATATTATTAGACTTGCTGGTGTTTATGTTCCTTAATTTTTAGTTAGTATAATTAAAATTTTTAGTTATATA